>JAOYRS010000026.1:0-382392 GCA_032432895.1 Dryadula phaetusa
TTATGTTTTAGTTATTTTCTTTTTCCTGTTCCGGTAACACAAAACTAACGCGGCGTTAAAATCCACCATTCAACACACAGCATCTCTAATTCGAACGGAAAACGAAAGACGGAATGTCCTGACATAAGGCTCTGTCTACCTATCCTTTGTGGTATAAAGCATCGAGCTTTAAAAAAAATAAGGTAAATATAAACATGTTATAAAATTCAAATATTATAACGTCCATACTTATGATTTACGAACAAGCTTTAATTGCTTTATTATTTCCACTTAGCGCGTGCCTACATACCCTTGAGCTGCTTATTCCATTGAATATTTATTGATTTTTACCATTCATATCATTTACTATAAAGATATATTGCTTAATTCAAATTTAAATTTTATTTAATTATTAAAATTCCTAAGGGTTACTTTGAAAGATTTATTATTTTACCACTGCCACATAGACAACTGCTATTATTTAGCTTCACTATTTTATCCCGCATATCAGGAGCAGGAGTACTTAGTGTCAAGAAAGTCCGCACTTCGTTTTCTGCCCAATATGAGACATTGTGTTGAGTAGCAGAACTCAACGCGACATGTATTAAGTTTAACTGTTATTTCAGTTCAATTTTACAATAATTTATGATTTTATTAAGAAAATAATTTTATTTAGGTGAAAACTAAAACAATAAAATTTTGTAAGAAATACAATATTTTTGTCACATTTATTTAAATATATTTACGTTAAAAATAAAATATATTATTTTATACCATGAAGGTCAAATAGTGAAATGACCTAGTATCATTTTTTATTCCTTTCATAAGAACCTTGTAAGATTCACGACTTAACAAGTCTAACGATACTTAGTGTCTATCTTACTATATTGTCTCAAAGCTTGATTTTAATTTTAAGACTGCCAAATATACTATTTTGGACCAAATAATAAGACCCAGGTCTGGTACTCTAATGGCTCGGCCTTGCTTCGCAGCCAGTAGATCAATGGGATATTGATATATTAAAACACAAATTTACATGCATTACAAGTAAATTCATAAATGAGAGAAAATACCTTCATCCAACAACTTGTTTTTTGTACATCTAACACGCCAATTCTAATTTTTGGTCAATGCCAATTCACTCGTAAGTTTAATGAACCCCGATGACATTGCAACTAACAATCATAATATTGATAACGTATGACACCTGTAATTACCTAATTAGTTTTGTTCCCATATTATACTTTATTTAGTAAAGATAACATTTTTCTTTTGTTTCACAAAAATAAGACATTACCTCTGTAACGTAGAAGTTACTGTGAAAAATTTGAAAAATTCTATCATTGCAATTTGAACTTTATGTAGATTTATAGACGGTTTGTTATTAACCAAAGCAGAATAAAAGAAACATAATTATGAATTGTGTTGCAATAAAAGATTTTGGTGATTGCTACGATTTTTAATCTGGTAAAGTCACTAGTTGACCTTGCCGGGGATAAATTGTTGCGTGTTAAAAACGTAACCTTATATCCGTTGTTCACGTACTCTATAATATGTAATTTAGTTAGACAACTTAGCTTGGCGTGTACGGAGCATATACTTAGTTAGATAACTTAGGAAGAAACTTCACGGTGAAAAGCTTTAATTTTTTTGCTTTTAATTTTTAAGTTACGTTTAAAAATTTAAACAAAAAACTTGGTTAGATCAGGATTATTTTATGATGAACGGGAGCAGTTATCAGTTCAATTTCCATTCGGGGGAGTAATAATCAAAAATAAAAATTTCAGCACGGAATGTCTCGATTTTGGGAGAAACGCAATCAACGAAGTGTCTTGATATTGAGTTATGTCTGACTATCCAGCTTTCGAGATAGAGCGCAAAGCGAAATTTTAATTTTTAATTTTTACTAAAAATTTAACAAATTAACAAATGCTGTCACCATATTTCAGGGAGTAGCATCACAAAGAGCCAAATACCTAAACTACTCTATAACGTTGTTCCGAAATAAAGCGATCATTTACATACGAGCATTAAAAGCACCTTTTGTAAACATAAGCTGGTATTAAAAGCATATTTCCCCTAAAGTAATTGAGAAATGTGTTTCACCTGACCAATATTTATGGAAATGTTATTATATAAATTTTATTAATATTAATTATAAGAATTTAGAATTTTTTTGAATTAGAATTTTTCAAAGGCATTTTTAAGTTTTAGATGTTCAAATGTCCATACATCTCTATAACTACCATAGTTATAGAGAAGTGCGACGCTCAATGTTTCCTTTCTAGTGTAAGAAGTGGAGATGAACAAGGCATTCAGCATAACCACCCAACATGTCACATCCTAGATATCAAAATATTTAAAATGAAACTATTTTAAATGTAGTAATCTATTTTTAACGTATATTTGTATTTTCGAAAACACATTTTTGAAAGTCAAGGTTTCGAAATCTTTTAAGACTACAACTGCTGTATTAATCCGGATCAAATTGTTTCATTTAAAATGAGTAAAAAGTAAAGTTTGTGAAAATCAAAGACTTTATTTCAGCAAAATGTGCAAAACCCAAAAGATGCAACCTATGTTTGTGTACATTTATACACTTGTACTATTTATATAAAATGTCTACTTAAAATTAATTTAAACTTGATAGTATGATTAACGAGTATCAGTGAGAAAGTTTGTATAACTAACAACAATGGTAACATTTTGAGGAGAAATTATATTCCGAGAGAATAGTATAATTAATATAGATCTACTGAAGGTGAAGGCTACTCTATTTCGAGAATTGTGAGAACCGTAGATATCATCAACGACATGAAGAGCTACTATTGTACGGTTTACATGTAATAAAACGTATGCCATTAAATATAAGCACGTGAAACATCTTTAAATTGCTATTGTTACAGAAATGAAACGTTTTTTAAGTATAATTTTTTTATAACTCATCTTTCTGCTGGCATTGTTTGTGTTGTTACTATTGAATTAATGGTATTAAAATTTAAAGACAGAAATAATACGGCATAATATAAAGAATAAATAAATATATCTCTAGACTTACTAATATCTTACTTATTTTGATCTTAAAAAGTACCCGGCATAGCAAAGAACATAGAAAGTACCTAGTGTCAAGCTATTCCGTAACCCACTTTCCACCAAATTCCATGCATCTAAAGTATTATCACAATTATTAATATATTTATAAAGATAGATGGAGGCCGGTCATGTATAAACGGCGCAGCGTCTAACTGTAAACGCGATCGGTTATGGGTTCGATTCCTACTCGAAGTGATTATATTTAAATTATTTTCACTTCCTCCACTATAGTAAGACAAAGTACGGAGTTGAGTTCCACTAATCAACAGGCAATGTCTCGAATTCGGTATAAAGCGAAGTACGGTGTTTTGACACTAGTTACTTTTTGTCTACCCTGCTAGGTAGGATAAAAGCGTGAAGCTAAAAATAAGACAATCATATAAAATAATACGAAAATTTAAAAGTAAATAGCATCATTCTGCTTTTCAATTATCTTCAATCATGTCGCAAGCAATAAATGATTTAATTTCGTGACTGAGGCAATCACCGAAACCCACTAACGACGCGGCCTACAAGATGGCATTACCAAATTTTAAATGATACTCAGATTAATTGTTATTAGATACTAACCACTTTGATTTGATGTGGACATATTTCCCTTTTCTCTCTATTTATGAAGAAAATTATAGTTTGAAACTATTTTAAATGGATTAATCTCATATATTTTGGTATTCAAAAATACATTTTTGAAAACCTGACGCTTTGAACACTTTACAGTATTCCATGGTTACAGGTAGACTTAGCTGGCTCTAATCTGTCGGTTGATAGGAAAATTATTTGTATACCGCCATCTGTTTCTTAATTTCCTCATGTGCTGAACTGGATTCTTACAGAATGAGCTAACTGTATCTTTGTCTCTGGTGTAGTGGATTTGAGACGTAAAATTTTATTTATTTATTATAAGTGCGACCCAGGTGGTAGAAAGTTTGCAACCATCTGTGCGAAATATTTTCGAATACTAAAATATACGCGATTAATCCGTTTAAAATAGTTCGATTTAAAATGTGAGAAAATCGCGAAAATCAAAGATCTTATTATATTATATCATATTTTTTTTGTATACATTTTTTTATATTTATGTTTCATTCTTTACGGGGTAGTCAGAGAGGAGCGCCAAACGTTACGGTCCCTGGATGCTTCTTTCTCTTTCTCTTATATACAATTAAATTAATAAATTTACTAAACAATGTTTAGTATGGGATTCTTATAGAAATTTATTAAAAATTTAAATTGTTAAACTTTTCGACCAATATCTAAAAACTTAAAAAAATAAATTAAAGATATAATAAGATCTTCGATTTTCGCAATTGTTACACATTTTGAAATAAAATGATATGTACGTAAATATTTTTTTGAAAACTAAATATATATGTTTGACCATTATTAAAATCATATAAATTTTGCTGATAGTTAAAAAAATATTTATAACTTCTTAAAATGACCCTTAAAAATTCAACGTCTATTAAAAATGTTGAAATTGATTTATTTCCTTATATGAAAATTTTGAACTATTCACCATATTTATTTACATATTTATCTATGATAAAAAAAATTCACTCTTGTTCTAATTAAAACAGAAAATTCCAAAACTAAATTCATATTTGTACAGTCTAATTAAATTGCCATTTATGTTGATGGCGGAGTGTTGTTCTAAATATCATTAGCATATTGCAGAGCGTGTCAATTATTTATATTAGAGTATATCATTACATTTAGAGCTCCCGTAATAGCAACAATTTATTAATAATCGAAAACGTGGGTAGCCGCGAGCGAATCGTTCGCAAGCCAAAACATACGGGCTCAGCTCGTCTGGTCTCCTTCGTCTATAATTATTTCGTTATAATACCATTAAAATTACAATACCAGCAAATGTAAACTGGACTAGACTGTTTTATATAACAAAAAAGTATATAATTTTAAATGTAAACTTTAGTATTTATATTTTACGATTTAAATTAAGTTCATTTTGTGTTGCGGTTATTTTTTTGTGTTACGCACTCACATTATGTGCTCTGGTTATTAACAAATTCACATATATCATAATTACAAATTAAGTAATATGTTACAAAATTCTTTGTTTTACGATGGTAAAACATTCTTTTATTGAATCGTGAGAAATATTTCAATTTTTTTGCAAAAATTTTAGTTAATTGGTAAATTGTAATTTTTAAGCTTCACGCTTTATTCCGCGTAGTGAGGTAGTCACAGACAACCTTTTAGTTAATAAGCAGACTTTACAACACGTATTGAGTCGCGAAAGGAACAGCGTGCTTTGCTTTAGCAGAGAGGAGAAATTAATCAACTTTAAATATAATAAATCCCCAAAATGGGAAGAACCACAACCAATCGCGTTTACAATCAGACGCCGTCCCACTGCGCCACAAAGATTGATTTCAAAACATTTAATTTGATTTTATTGCTATTTAAAAGATATAAAGTTCGATTTGATATAATTTATATTAGTAAGAAGTACTTATCCGGAGATTAACAGATCAATTAACAATTTTACCTGTCTTACCACAATTCACAGTTATTTTTAGATTTAATAACAAAAAAACGTCTGAAAGACATACATGAAGTGTTTTAAATATTCAGAGAACAAAATTATTAGATTTTCAGTTCTCGCTATAAATCAATCATTGGCTCGAGAAACTATTTAATAAATATAGACTTACATATTTTTTCATTACAGGCGCAATATTAATTAACCGTACAATCTGACTCTTGTAATTCCCGCTGCGTTCAAATTTCTATAAGCTTTTTCAAAAATGTTTTTTTTTAAATATTCTTTTAATTCGCATTTATTACCCTTCCAGTTATCTTATGTCTATCAAGTCCATCAGACAATGTAAGAAAATTGGTGCTATTTCAACCAATTTTTTGTCCCCCAGGGTTTTTCCTCAATTTTTACACACTGACGTACCTGTGTCCGGCATTTGACGGCATAACAAAATTTTCATAGAATAAATCCTTGTCAGAATGACTAAAATAAAGGAAAAATATTTTGAGGCGTATTTCTACCAATTTCTTAATATAAATCAGCTTCTCTAGTTCATACTTTACGCCAAATATGTCGTCAAATTATCAGACAATCTTTGCACGTCAGCAGTACTTTTTTGTGCTGGAAAATTATACCTATCTATATAAAATGGGGCATGGCAACGTATAAGTACATATTTCGTTATCGAGATTTGAACTTGTGATAGCTGATCACTGATGTAACTTGACACGACACTCAATGGTTACTTTAATCGTGTCAGGGGCGGCTATGTGTATGCGTACGTATATAGAAGCCGGATGTGTTTAGTTGCGTTTTTAAGGATATATATTTCGGTTCAAGAGCAGATGAAAATTATCAAACCATATTGTCGTAGATGTCTAAGCAATATCTAAAATCAAATAAGTAATTGGAATGTTATAATAGAAAAAGATTGAGGCCGGTTGTGGCACATTGGAACAGCGTCTGACTGTAGACGCGATCGGTTGTGGGTTCGACTCCCACTCGGGGAAGTGGTTATATTTAAAATTATTTTCACTTTCTCGTTATGGTAAGACAAAGTGAGACGGTGAGTCCCACCACTCAACACGGAATGTATCGAATTCGGAGGAAAGCTAAGAACGAAGTATTTTGACACTAGGTACTTTCCGTCTGTAAAGCGTGAAGCTAAAAAAAGAGCGATGTAATAATTAAAATTCAAATTGTATTATTGTAATGATTGTGCGCAATTTAGGCATAAGCCTACATTGCTACTTAAAAGTTGAAACAAATTTGACAAGTTTATTAAAGAAATCTAAATATAAAACGATTTCTCCATTTCAAATGGTCAATATTAAGAATATTATGGTATACTATACTATATGACTATATATACTGATATAATATAGTAAGACAGACTGAAAACTACAGATATTTTTTATTCTATCAGATAAAATAGCTAATTATCATATTCGGACAAACTACAAAACTTGAACTAACACAACTTTACCTCATTTCTCTCTGGTAAGACAAAACGCGATGTTGAGTTACGTCGCCCAACATACAATATCTTGAATTTATACGAAGAAAGTGAAAAACAAAATGTTTTCTATAACTACATCTGAAGAAATCTCTGACTCTCTGACTACCCTGCCGGTCAGAATAAAGCATGAATCTAAAAAACATCATATTCGCAGAGTTCCATGACCTATCAAAAGTCAAACACTTCAAAATCTGATCCAATTTGTAGTGCCATAAGTTTACAAAAACTAGCCCGCCCTTGACACGCGCGTGATAGGCGTGGTGTGGGCGCGGTGTACACATGGTCATCATATGGCTTGGTATGCACGATCTTGTATTACACATGCATACATATTTGTTATCAATAAATCACAACGTTTTACATGATATATTACTTGTAAATGTGTTAATTATATTTCATAGCACAACATGGAGAATGATTAATGTAAGGTTTAAATATATATTTTTTTATTTTTAAGACATAAATAAATAATTAAATACAGCTTCCTTAGAGACTACCTAGTGTCAAGATAATCCGTTCACTTCTTTCTGTCCAAAATCGAAATATTGCGTGGTGAGTGGTAGAGTTACATACATTTACCCATATGAGAATCGATTCCACAACCAATCGCGTATAAATACGATTACTATAAAGTTAAAACATCTAACTTTATAATAATCCTACTGCGCCACGTATCTTATTGATACAATTTTTTCCAAATACATGAAAAAATTAACGAGAAATATAAAAAATAAAGTAAACAAGAAATACACATATTATTTTAAAAAGTACATGATGGAATATCGGAGAAGTATATAAATTAATGTTGTAAGACAAGGCCTTAAGAAGTTTAAATAATAATTAGGCTCATAATACTAGGTGCTTGATGTACCGTTTTGTTTATGTACACATATCTATTTCAATTGAGTGAGTACAGCTACGTAACAATACAAAGCTCACATTCTCTACAAAAGTAACTATAAGTAAGCTTACATTAAATTCTTATAAAAATATTATTAACATTAACTAATTATGCTAATTAAAATGTTAAAAGTTGTAAATGTAACGTTATCAAATTTCAAAATGATCACTAATTTCTTCTGCCAAAAGAGTTAAACAAAATTAATTTTCTTTATCTTATGGATTGTAATTTTTTGTTTAAATTATTTTATTTATATTTAATTTTTTATTAAGATGTATATAGGATGTACGGAGTGAGCATTTGGTTTGCTGCCTTTCTAAACTGTAAAGCCTATTGTATAATATTCGTTACAAGTTTTCAGTTATAAATCTTAGGTTTTATTACAAAACATTATTTCCGTATATTTAATTAGAATATATTATGTATACATAGTTTTTGCTCATAACGTAATAAGTGTTGCATGCAAAATGACTTCCGTTATTGATAAACAGCTAAGTCTGAAACTCTGAAGGATACTAAAGGGAAGTATTATAAATTATATAAAACGTGAAATAAACGTGATTATATAATTTAAATTGATGTATATATAATTTAAATTTAAATACGAACTGTACATTTTCTCTTTAAAGCAAAATACGTAGTTTGTTGGTTTTTGTAGCACAAAAAGACAAATTTCAAACATAGTTTTTGCTTTGCGAATTACGATTAATGTAAGATATTATTTAAAACTTATAAAATTTGAAAAAAAAATATTTTGACAAATCATCAATTTCACTTACAGTATTTTAAAATTAGTGAACACGGCATTTTGAAAACCATTATTTGTCATGGCGCCTTGGTATCGAAACATGCTATATCTTTTCTCCAAATCTGTTTCATTCTCTAATGTCCGCTGATGTTTTGCCATCGCATCAATGCAGCAAGACACCGTTAACCTTGTTACAGGCACCAAACCGCCTTTCCACATCCATTTCGTGCCTTCAATCTCTACAAAACATACTTCCCAGATATACCACCTCATCCACTTTTTCTAATATCTTTCTATTTACCCTAATCTTACATTCCGCTCTTTTAGACCATTATATTTACAACCTTCTTTCAGAATGGAGACCAATGCCTGTAAATCGCATTCTGATGATGCAATTAGCACTGTTTCATCTGCGTACAACAGACAGTTAACTGTCAAATTACCAGCTTTCACTCTTACGTCACTTTCTTTCACTCCTTGGAAACAGCTATCCAAATACAAATTGAACAGCCAAGCTGACATGGCGCAGCCTGTTTGAAACCCGATTGAATATCAAACTGAAGCGACATTCCAGCTCCTATTCGTACACAAGCTGAGTGATCTCGATAAAGAGATTTTACAGCCTGCAACAATGGTCCGTTCACATTGTACCCAGGCAGTATCTCCCACAATTTCTTTCTTACAACTCTGTCATATACCTTTACTAAATCCACAAAACATTTCCGTGATCATGTTAAGAGAAAATACCTGATCCACGCACACTTATCGAGGTCTCCTTGGGCCTCCCATAAAAGCCTTTCGGATCTCTCTTTCATTATTCTCGTTAGAATTTTAGGTTTAAGTTAATGTAAGTTGTGCCAACTTGTTTATATTTATTAATAAAAAATAATAATCATAAACAGGTTGGCACAACTTACTTTCCAAATGTTGCGCAGATAGGAATCGTGGAGAGCCGTAGTTTCCTTTTATGAAGGTTTTAGTGGATAAAAAACCCGTATAACTTAGCCTTACTCCAAAGATTCTTATTTTTTTACAAGATTTCCCCTACTTATAAAATAAAAAACATAGTTAATAGCAAATCCTTTTTTATGCAACATTGGAATTATAAAATACACTTAAAATTGCGTATGAATTATTTGACCTTAAAATAATCATGCAAATTTAATAATCTACTATTAAAAACTGTACATACTTGTAAAATAAAATACTGTACTTTAGAAACTAGATTTGATTTGTGATATATTAGAAAATAAATACTAAAAACTTTCAAGGTCCACCAAGCACTGCAATTCTATCAATTAAAAACAAATGAACATGAAAATATAAATTATATATATTTTATGTTATTATATTTTTTATTAGCTTCATGCTTTATCCTTGCGGAGTAGTCAGAAACAACGGAGCGCCAAACGCTACCGTTCCTGTATACCTCTTTCGCCTTGTCCTCAGTCATTATCCTTTTCGTAAATGCCCTTCAAATGTTCTCATGCTTTTAACATGAGCTTCCTCCAGTACCTTCGCTTCTGTGTGTTTTAAGATCAACTAAGGTCTCCGCCGACCTCTCGTACCACTCACCTTTGCTTCA
This sequence comes from Dryadula phaetusa, assembly GCA_032432895.1. Classification (NCBI taxonomy): domain Eukaryota; kingdom Metazoa; phylum Arthropoda; class Insecta; order Lepidoptera; family Nymphalidae; genus Dryadula; species Dryadula phaetusa. The sequence continues at coordinate 10,326 of JAOYRS010000026.1, forward strand.
TAAATCTTTCTTACCATTCTTTCGTCACTCATTTCACCACTTGAGCACGTTCTTCTTCATTCTCACTATGACATTCACGCTTACGCCTGTCATTCTGCATATCTCCTCATTGCATGTACGGTCAGCTAAACTGACTCCGCATATCTGACGAAGAGTTCGCATCTCTACTGCATTCATCTTTCTTTCATTTTTCTTTTGACACACCCCCGTTTCGCTGGTGTATAACAACGTCGGTATCAACACTACATTGTGAACGCTAAGACGTGTAGGTACGCTGACGTTTTGCCATCGCATCCATGCAGCCAGAGCACCCTGTTAATCCTGTTACCGGCAGCAATACGCCTTTACACATCCATTTTGTATTTCCATCTCTGCTAAACAAACTTTCCAGATATATTATATACCAACTATTGTTTATCTATCAACTATATTACACAGTTTTTGCTTGTAGTGTTTAAATAATTTCAATTTGCTTCAGGAAGTATTTATGGATATTTTTATATTGTTACTTAAAAGTAACGTAAAATATTTGAAATATTATACATTAATTACCATATAAAAAAGAAACAAAAAATGTTATTTACTTCTGTGTCTATCTGACTGTCTAGAAAAAAATCATGGAATCCTTTTTCTTAACTTAAAAGATTTTTCCATTTATTTTGCTTACTTTAGACATGAGATTAGACCCAGGTGATTCAAAATAGCATTGTAAGATTTTATACAAATGTACTCCTATGTATATTGGTTAAGCTGATAAAACATGTTAAAAATTTTCAAAGATAAGGATATCTAATAAAAAATTTCAAAGATATCCCTTAAACAGAGGATGTGGATAAAACTTTATAGCTTTTAATATATTGTTAACTTCTTTAAATATTATTTATATTATACATCCACAGATTCTAAATTAGATTATAATTTGCAGCTATTACTTTGTCATCGTGGCCCAATGGGACCACATCGGACTTAAATTATTGGCCATTGATTGTGGGTTTGATTCCCCCCTCGAGAAATGGTTAAATTTAAAATATATATTCATTCTTCCGATCTTGTAAGAACGTTCATAACTCAACGCACAATGTTTCGATTTCGGGCGGAAAGCAGTCAACGGAGTGTCTTGATACTAAGTTGCCTCTGACTATGCTGCTATGGCGTATAAAGCGTAAAGTTGCTACTTCTTTGATCTGACGGCATCAAAAATAACACGAATGAAATTTTAAACTTAATCTTTGTTCATACAAATATATTGTATTACTAAATCATCGGCTTATGATTTTTATTTATTTCGGTAGTTTGGATGCTTACACTGTTCAATAACTTATATGTGTTTTTTTATTAAAAAATATAGTACGTTATACCCAACACAAACAAAAACAACGTCCTTTCAACTCCATTTTACTACTTACTGTACTACTGTGTAATAGTACATAAAATAATCTTAAGTCATAACAATATCGTCGCACGCCGCACGCGGTTTACACCATTTGCCCGAATTCTGACCGAAGCAATAAATAATTTCGTGATCAGTCGGACATGAGATGACCCAACCGTACTAAAATGACTGGAAACTATTTAATTAATTGACAAATTATCAAAACCGTTAATGATCTTCGAAGCCATTAATGGCTACTTTGTACATATCTTTAGAAATTTTTATAATACTAATTAGAATTTCTTAAGTATTGCAAGACTAAACTTGAAATACGCGCCCACGCGCTCCAACCCGTCTAGCAGTAGTTCTGATCAATCTCAATTCTTAATTACAGCTCCCGGCGGTTATCTATCTATGTATCAATTACAAGACACTGAAACGGTCGGTTGCCTTAGCTTAACAATATTGTAACGAATATCCTCATACTTGTTGCATACATCTATATTATTATATAGGTAGGAGTATGTAGAAAACTACATGTTTTATTATGCTAAAAATGTTTAAAACTAAAATTTTACAAAATTATAATTATACGATAATATAAACGTTCTGTACGTATGTTAAAAAGTACGCAGAGAACAGACATTCAGCTACAAGTAATGGTCACAGGTTCCTTTCCAACTCGGTTTACCGAGTGTGTTTTTATTCCTCAACGTTGATAAGACATAGCACAGCGTTACGATCTACCACCTAACATGCTATACCTCAATTTTAGGCCAAAAGTAGGAAACAGAGCATCATGAGTCAAAGTTCTCCTTGATTTCCCTTTTGTGTGGAAATTTTAAATTTAAATATAACAAAGGATAGATATATAACTATTTTTATTTGGAGATAAATAGACAGACAACATATTTAAAACATTTTTATTATACCAATATAAATCAATTTTAGAAGAAATTTACTATTATTATTGTTTTTAATCGTATTATATGCGGTGTTTCAACCATTCATCATTTCTAATGGATTGCCTTGTATCGGGACTATTAACCGCATCATAACTGCTTTATTAATGCTTGTTGATATGAAATATTTTGTGCCACTTATATTTCAAGATATCTGTTGAAATCAAGCCATTTTGTTTTGTTAATTATTTTGGAAATTTGATATTTCTTTTTTCAACAAAGTATTCTAGTTATTTGTGAGAAAATAAAAATACATCATACATTTTGATAAAAATAACTTTTTGCGACTTAACGAAGCTGAAATATGCGACTAGTTTTATATTCGTAAATTAAAGGCTGGCTTATGTAAAGTAATTTACGATCGTTGTTTTTATACTTTTACTCGACATAAATAAAATATTTCCAACATTTCCAATATTTTATAAATAGATATTTTAAGTTACAAATCGTATTTTTTTGACAATTTTTATTGTTAAAAAAATACATACCTATTTTTTTCACAATAATTTGTTTTAAAATAAGAAAAAGAAACGCTATAATATAAACTTTTTGTATTTATATCATAAAATAATTCAACAAACGAAAAGGAATGTGTTCTACTTAAAATATCTAAACTGTCAATACATAACGGTTGTTCTTTCACAATTTAAAAAAAAAAATACGTTATGAAATTTAAAATGACATGCACAAACTTTTAAATTATACACTACTGAAAACTGTTATTACGAATAAAAATAAACTACGCCATAGCTCAGTAGAAATGCGCTCGTTTTGGATTGCGCGAGCGCAAGCGTACATGGCACAATTATTGTAGGTAGGTTTATCAGAGGCTACTACGCAACTGTGAATTATTTAAATATATCAATGAATGTCTATACTATTACTCTAAAATTGAGCTTACTGTTTCATAAGCCGTTGGGAAATTTTCGAAGGTGAATGTGAAAAATTTAAAGAATTTAATTAAAAGATCGTGAGAAACAACATTTATTTGATTCTATTAAGAAAAATTTTATCTTTGATAAAATAAGTAATAACCGCAATTAAGACAGCTTTTTCACTTTTAAGCAAATACTATTGACATTTTAAATAATTTAAGTTTATTTAGTCTAGATCTAGATCTAGATCTATTTAGTTTAAAATATTTTAATCCTATTTTATCGAAGCATAGTATACTCTTATAAGCTTCATTGAGATTGTGATCACCAAGCACTTTAATTACTCGCATACCTGTGCTTAGCTTAACTACATTTTTGGAGCAAATGAAGTAGGTAACCTGAGTGCAAGCCATTAATTAAATCAACCAATTTACAATGAAATATATTACATAATATATTAAATTTAAGCGTACACAACTGTTACTTCTATTTTGTATTTGTTTTCTTTTCAACTATGCATTATTTTTTCTGAATTTATAATTGATTCTATTTTTCTTTGATAGTTTCCAACGAAAACCTTGAAAATCAAAAGAGTAAGCTTAACATCTAAAATCTACATTTTGCTTTTTATTTGACAAGAACTAAGATTAAATTTAACTCAAATTGTACTATAACTTGTTTATTATTTTTCAAATAGAAATATTGTTTTTCTTTTTAAATTTAAAATTATAGAGCAAATACTGGAATTTTGATGGTGTAAGTATTTTTTAATCATATTTAGAAATATTGTTACAAACAAAATAATTATTACCATTAAAACTCATTGCGTAGACGTTATATATTTATAACCTGTTTACAACTGTAATTTAAATGTAGCTTATAATAATCTATAATTTCGAATTGATAAAATGCAGCCTTAAAAAGCGTAATCAGAGTATATTTATATGTATCTAGTCACATTGTTTACCATTTTTCCCAAATTTTGAGACATTATGAGTTTAAAGGCGGAACTTAACACCGCACGTTGTCTCATCAGAGCAAAGAAATAAAAATAATTTACATATAATTATTTCTATAGGGTCAAGCCTACAACTGACGACAACACAGACTGCTGTCCCAATGCGCCGTCGATAGCCTCTCACATTTATTCTATCTTTAAATTTCTTACATAATAAGAATTTACATCAAAACAGCAATGTACCAGCAACTTCAATTAAAAATAAATATATCATTTAAGCTGTAATGAATATTTATTTTTTTACTTGTAAAAAATACTGTATACGTAATATCTATTTTATCTGGTTCACGGTGTCTTTCAAGTTAGCCATTATTATACTTTAAGAGTTGTATACGACAAAATTAAGTAATATTGAGCGATTTATATGTGTTTTTTTGCCATAAATGTTTAATTAAAGCAGCACATTCTGTTGCATGTTTAAAATATCTGTATTTAGCTATCTATACACGTATACACAAGTTTTAAAATATTAAATTATTTGTTACAATTTTTTAAATTCTGTTTTTCCACTGGAAAGTATTTTAATTTTTTAAAATGAATTTATGTAAAATATTATGTTTTCTCGGTTCTTGTTAAACGAAACATATAATTCTGTTTAATGCAGACATATGTTAATATTTTTTTAATATCTATGGCATTTATTAAATAATGTTAGGTTGATTATTACTTACTCCATTGCTATTGCTATGATTATCACAATACAATAGTAAAAAGTGTTACCTGATAGAAGACAAAGTGCGGTGTTGAATTCCACCACTCATCACGCAATGTCTCGAATTCGGTGGAAAGCGAAGTACGGAGTATCTTGACACTAGGTACTTTCTACCCGTCTATGCGGGATAAAAGCGTGAAGCTAATTAAAAAAAAGAAAAAAAGTGTTGCCAAGATTATATTAGCACAGATAAGCAAACAAAAACAAATAAACAAAACAAAAGTAAGAAGGATATGGGTCCTGCGTAACACGACAGTGATCAGTTACATTTTTCTTATATTATGTATATATTAAGCCTCACAAATCAGATATTTATAAATAATGTCTTAATATAATCTGGAGCAGCTAACGACTCTATAATTTGATTTAAGCCGTACTTAAACGTAATTTGGCTTGTAATAAATTCGAAGTATTTGTCTTATTCCATTAAAGTGTTAGATAGATGATTTCAAATTTAAACATATAATATTTCACGTCTATGTAAACTGTAATTATGATAGTAACTACTTGCTTATGATACTTACTATGATAGTACATACTTGAATAAATAATTTCTTTAATGATTGTATCTTGTGCTTTTTGCTTTTTCTCCCAAAGCTGGATAGATAAAGAAAATCTAGTCCAAACACTTCGTCCTGCATTTTCAGCATAAAAATTGCATGACATTGACTATTGAGAGGCATAACTTAACGCCGTGCTTTGTATAGAGAGAGAGAAAATTAAAATAATTGTAATGCGATAAGTGGGAACCGAATCCACATTCATTGCGTTTAGAGTCAGACATTGTTCAGCTCACCATGATGGTGTTAAGCTGATGCTTGAACACTATTATTTTTTAATTTAATAACGGAACACGTTAAAATTGCAACCACGTGTAAAGTGAAATTCCTACCCAATAAGCCACGAGGGCGATCAAATAAAAGTTATAGTTTACGAAAACTAATACGAAATGTTCGAAAGCATTAAATTTGTATACTAAATTTGATACTACAAGTGTAAGGCGAGTTTTACTCTAGTAAATTACGTTAATTGATACTATATATAAATCACGAGGGCAGTATCAAAGATCGGAGGCCAACGGTCCACGCCCCGAAACTTATTACTTATCTAACGTTAGCTAATCAATTAAATATTGAATATTATAATAAAACTTATATTATTTAAAGCTTTATGTTTTTTTTTTAACTTTACTGTTACACTATTACAAGACAGCGTAACATAGTAACCAGAGAAAACCAATATCAAGACATGTCCGCATTATATTTTCATTATTTGCCTTCGTGAGATTAAGACATGCGTGTTTTTAGTCTTCATACGTTCTCTATACAATTTGACATTGCCAAACTATTTTTTTGTTCAAACGTGCTAGTCGTTTGAGGCGCCATAATTAAAGAAATTGCTGTGCGGGTCCAAGTGTAGGAATTAAACGCAATACTTTGTCTTAAAAGAATCGGGAAATGATATTGTTTTTTTAGTTCACACTCTTTATCCCGCATAGCTGGGTAGACATAAAATGCCTAGTGTCAAGACACTCCGTAGTTCACTTTCCACCGAATTCGAGACATTGCGTGTTGAGTGGTGGAACTCGCCGTTGCACTTTCTCTTAGAAGCAAAAAAGACATTTTGCTCCCAGTATTAAATGATACTTTAAATCTATTTCAAAAAAACTTAACATTTTTGAAAAATTACTATACCTTAATAATTAAAATGAAAAAATTGACTCTATCACCTTCAGATTTTCATAAATTATTATACTTGCATTTTTTGCAGTAATATATAATAGTGAACTGCTTTTACTAACGACCTTTATATTAAAGGTCTAGTAATTAAGTAGATTTAGTATATGAAATTAAGCTTTTATTATTTTACTTTGAAATAAGAATCATGTGAAATATTTTTGGAAAAAATAAACGATTTTTTGTTTTACTGTGTAGTTAGTATTTTGTAAATAATATATAATAAATTCAAAAAATTTGTATAATTTCTTCCTGTTTGAATAATTATTACGGTAATATTTTTTATTTAAAAAATGAGACTAAATAAATTGAGAGAATATATTAAGAAAATATAATAATTTTATGGTCAGGCTAAACTATAAATATTAAGATAACTATCTGTCCGTCTGTATAATTTAGTAAAATAATTTATTTGCGTCAAGCATCATTAACCTGCTAATTCAATACCAATAAGTGGCTAAACGATATCAATTTAAAGTTTTATTTTAAACATGATTGTCTTTTTTTCTGAAATAAAAACGACGATTAAATCTACACTAGTTGTAGTACACTGGCGCGTAAATAATACGTTAGCGTATATTGAATGAATTGTAATTTCTACGTGTATTTGAAACAAATGTTTGTTAAATTTATTTTCTTAATTTTAAACATGAAAACATCCTTAAAATTAATTAAATAAATTATCTAAGCATTCGGCATTCCTACTCTTTAAAAATTTGACTTTAAGTCCTAAAGGAAAATATTATAGTTAAATCTAGTCTAGAGTTCCGCTTATCATTATAACTTGACCACGTGATATGGTCATTAGCCAAAAGTGAGTGTAAGTCGGGCGTTGTCACAGGCCTTGATAAAATCGTGGCAGTGTCAATATATTTAACTGTGTTGTAATAATTACTGTTTGTACAATTTTTTTTTTAACCGCGGACGCAATTTTACCTCAAATAATAAATTTGTTTTATGATTACCATTATTTTAAAACTGGTGTGGCAAGTATTTAAAAATATCTACAAGAGAAAACATTGTGGCTTAGTAGCGCACGTGCCTGTCTGGCATTGTATAGAGTACTCCGAGATACTTTTTTCTTAAGTCATCATCAATTGATTGGCGTTCAACGCCGCGCTTTGCAGTCCCATCATTCTTCCAAATAGATGATCGAATTCACCGTTTACGGTTTGATGCTGCCCTATTGAGCTACTATTATCTAAATTCCGTTTAACATAATATTTTATTGATATACGAGTATGAAGCGCAGTCCTTTTATTGAGCAGTAGTTTATCTCATTTTGGTGGTGGCGTGACCTTTTATAGCCTCATATACCTGCCAATATAATCAGAGTGAATTTGTCAAATTCAACCGTACTGGTCCCTGGTTTCGAAAATAAGTGCGTTCAAACAAACAATCTTTTTCAATTTTAAAATTTTATATATTCCGCTTTAGTGTAGTGTAGATTTATTATTTATGGTACTAAAAATGAGGCCGGTCGTGGTGCAGTGACGCAGCATCTCACTGTAAACGCGATCGGTTGAGGGTTCAATCCCCACTTGAGGGAGTGATTTTAATAATTTTCATTTCCTCGCTCTGGTAAAGACAAAGTGCGGCGTTGAGTTCCACCAGTCAATACGCAAGGTCTCGAATTTGGTGGAAAGCGAAGTACGGAGTGTCTTGACACTAGGTACTTTCTGTCTACCTTGCTTGCTATGCGGGACAAAAAGCGTGAAGCTAAAAAAGAAACTTATTTTTTGACGCTGTCTGTATTATGTTTCAATTAATTTTATATTGAAGTTTCTTTTTAGACTTTTTCCTTATAAATTACCCTATTTGTCAATCTTTTGTATTGCTATTGCTATGTAATAAAGTCACGCATTTTAATAAATAATTAAAATCGAATATTTTTAAAAATAACAAAGAACAATTTCTTTTAAGTTTTCAACAATTTGAATTACAGATTTTTTTCAATTATAATGAAAAATTATTGTTAATAAAATCCTATATTATTATTTAGTATATTCGTAATTATATCCAAAAACTTACTTATACAAAATCCAACTCATTAATATCATAAATGTGAAATAAGAGCCAAGTTCAATAATATGATATACGCCATAGTTGGTTACGTTAACGACGAAAGAAGTGAAATCTAAATGAATGCCAAGTTAAATGGTCTGTCCTAAAATGTATTTATAACTAATTGCCCGGTCGGGGCTTCGCCTTCGTGAACTACATGAATATGTCTATTTTGTTCTTTTCGTCAGCCTTCGTTATTCTTTAGATTAGAAACTTTATTAAAATTTATAATTTTCCTCATATGTCACCCTGTAATTGAATAAAAATGTTACAATCTGATAAGTTCTTCGAAAAATGGATACCGTCAATGTATACGACTTCGTTTTGTACTATGTAATGATAATGTAATATAATATGAAAGAATCTAACAAAATAAGTTAAGCAAAAAATGCACATAGTATAGATTACATGGAATAGTACATTAAACTAGTTTGAAATACGTACGGCCTAATGTCATCTAATGTTATCTATAAAATACATGATTGATTGTCAAAATATTATAAGAACCGAAGTTATAAATTAAAATTAATTCTATATAAATTAGTAGTATATAGTAGTGTTACTAGTTAGTGTCAGTAGTTAGTGTTAGTAGTTAGCAGTCAATTGTGTTAACTTGAACTTGGCTTTGACAGGCTACTGTGTGTCTGGAACCTTTGTAACATAGAGAACTTATGAATAAGAGATATATCAAAACGAACGATAACGAACGAAAAAAGAGATATATCTGTACTCCACATTAAAATTGAAATCGAAATATTGCGTGTAGACTGGCGGAACTGTTTTAAAATAATATTATACTCCCGAATGAATTCTAAACCTGCTTGTAAACTATTGTATTTTATATATTCTTAAACTTAAAATTTTATTTAATATAAATTTTATCTGATGCCGAAAAATATTTAAATAAGTTTTATATATTGAGAACAATGGAAACGCATAAATCATTATTATAATTGCTTTATTGTATAATGTTCTAATTAACTTTTAATTAATAAGAATAAATTATATAGATAAGAGACATTACTTTGTGCTTATTTTATTCATTGCATTTCAACATAAAGAATCTAAAGGAACAATAAAACATTACTACAATAAAAATCGTTTGATAGGCACCGTGCAATTGATATTTACTATCATAATAAATCGTATGACGCCATCGTTACGCAATTACTTGTACATTTAACTACGCCAAGAGGAAAACCTTATATTTTACATCCTTCTTGTAAGAAGCAGTGTGGTGTTGGGCTACGAACCGATTTACTTCTGATTACATATTATTTACTCATATGGGACTCTTTATAAAATTTTATCATAAAGCTCATATTTATTGAATTTTCCATTTTTTTTTTATTTCACTGGCTAAAAAGAAAAAACAAACTCTTTTATTTAATTGAATTTAGTTCTTTTTTATTTATTAGATTTAGTTTGTAGTAATATTTATTTGATTTACTTTAGAATTTATGTGATTTAGTTGTAGTAACTTAACATATAATAAAATATAAGTTCGCTGTCTGTACATGGAAATATAAGATAAAAACTGTTATTGAAGCATTTATTATTGAAATAGAAATCATAACAATGACTTTTAAAATATTTGTTTGTTGAGTTACGAAGTTGTTAATTTACTGTTGAATTTCTCAAGCTATTTAAATGTAAATTCGCTATTATATTTTGACATCTTTCTCTTTAAATTCAGTATTTGTTTTAGTTCAATCGATTGATAAATAAGAAAATTATATTAATTTAAAGTATTATATTATATAAAAATGCTATAAAATAACGGTTTTCTTGAATTGCAGGAAGATGCACATTCTAACAATAAAATATTCGTATTTTAATAATTATAATATGTAGGATCTATTTAACTCGATCGTGATTTACATGACACCCGCTCATAAAAACAGCTATATTCAAATAACCACTAATTGTTATGGAAACTTCATGGTGTAATTGTGTTAAATCAATCCATAACCAAGGTCTTCCATTACGTGGGTTGTGCTATCATTAATAAATGCTTTGAAATTTCGATTTAGTACTAAATAATAGTTCATTAGGTTCGTAATCCATTAGCGTTTGCTTTTGCCGTTCCTTAAAACTCATGAGTAATTTTAGTCAGGACCGTTTTATATAGTTTGTTTCTTATAATAAAAATATAATCAGCTTGCTTGCTTATCGCCTCAATATGCTATTCACAAGTTTAAATTTGTAAGGTAATTTTATAAATAAAAAACGAACCACTCTATACAAAAAATTGGTACACGTGTCCGATTAGAACACAATACAAGACAGTATAAGGGCAACTGGAAAAAATGAAATAATTAACAAGTGTGTCGTACGTAGTAATAAAGTAATATTCAATATTTTACTATTTTTAAACTCTTATTCCACACTTAGAATGAGAAAAAAAATTAAAATGTCAGAGCGCTTGTTCACTTGCCAAGAGACGTGGGTTCGAATCCCGCTGCGTACAAAATTTTTTATATGTTTTTTAAAAATGTTTTCTAAAAGTAATATTTATTATTATTTTATACAATAACAAATAATTGCTTAAGTGGCGAAACTCAAAGCTGCACTATATTTTGCAGAGTCGTCAGTAGCACTGAAATATCTGTATCCTTTCTTAGGAGTATAAAGCTGAACTCACAACCATTGCGTTTACAGTTAGCTATAGCCCCACTCAGCCATGATCACCTTAAGTAAATTACTTATCCATTTAATAGAATAAGTATAAATATTAATTAACGTTTTAGTTAAGGTTAGTTATTATTTTATAACGTATTTTATGAGTAAGAGTAAAGGGTATAGTATAGGTAAGGGTTACGTCACGCCCACACCGAGCGTTCGAACTTGACTTCAACTTCCTTTATTAAGTCCTTCAAGCTTTGGAAATTATTGAATTAATATTTCCGTTACCAACAGCTAAAGTGATGCAAGCCGAACGTTCCGAGTAGGAGGTTAGATGTGAAATATGTTATAATATAAGCATATAGCGTTCATAGGAGGCGGATGTTATAAAGATAATCAATATATTAATATTTAATTTATAATAATTAAATGCAATGCCGCTACGGTATAAAAGGAATTTTTTATTGTATTTTTTTATTTTAATGTACCTTCACTTTTATCTATTGCAGCGGTAATGTAAAATTGTATATTTGTCCAGATTCGATGACGATAAAATATTTTCGTGTATGAATATGAAAATATGAACTTGATTTACTAGCCAGAACGGCCAGTATAGCAAATGGTTTATAACCTGGAGTGCGCTGTTGGTCCAGTGAATTTTTATTTACTTTTTGTTTTTTTAGTTTCACGCTGTTATCACGTATCCAGGGTTGATTAGAAATATCTAACGTCAAGACACTCCACTTCTCGCTGACTTTGAAACCTTGCTTGTTGAATGGCGAAACTCTACGCCTTGCTTTATCATGCCAGAGTGGGTAAATAAATATAATTGTGATCTAATCCACAGCCGATCGATCGAACCTAGCGTTTACATTCAGACCCTGTCCCACTGCGTAACGACCAGCCACTTTTAAAATTAATTATAAAAATAACTATTTTAAGTAAGTTTGCTTAAGAAGATCTTAGTGATAATATGAATATCAACTTGTTTTTTTCACTTCGGGCAACAAATAAGCGGCAGTTTGAATGTTTTGAAAAATATTTTAATTTTCATCATTTTTCCGAACAGGGATCGAACGCGAAACCTCCACGTTAACAGTCAGACGTTCTAATATAATGCGCTAAAAATTATTTATTCTCTGAAATAATTAAATCAATAAAACTTTAATGAAGTGTAAAATAATATGACATTACGTGAGTCATGATTAGTTTTTAATTGAGACACTTTTTTGCTTCTTACTCACAAGTAATCTACTTCGCCGCACTTCAATGAATGCTTATGAGTTTCTAATTACATTTAACTTACATTATCATTATATAAACTCAATGATAAATCCAAATACTATTTTTAATCTTACAATCAAGGCTTTTCTATATATATTGTGTAGTATAGTTAATTTACTATATTCTAACTTTATACCCTCACGCTTTTATCCCACATAGTAGGGTTGACAAGAAGTTTGTAGTGTCAAGATACTTCGTAATTCGCTTTTCGCTTAATTGGAAACATTGCATGATGAGTTGCGAAACTCAACGTCGCACCTTGCCTTATCAGAACGCGGAAATGCATATAATTGAAATATAATTATTCCCCCGAGTCGGACTGAACCCACAATCGATCGTATATTATGGTATACGTAATTATTTCTTTAAAATAATTTCATTTAAAAATTAAGCACTTTCCCCACTGTGACAAAAACGGTGAACAGTTAAATGATTCTAATAAATTTACACCAACGCGATCGAAGCCGTTATTTAAATATTTAGATAATTAGAAATTATCTAAATATTTAAATAACGGCTTCGATCGCCTTTACATAGATTAATGACTAAAAACAAGTTTGTTTTGGACCTAAATCTAAAAGGAATATCCTTTTTTAGCCATATTCAAGACAATTAACATAATTAAGTAAATAATAAAAAAACAAAAAAAAGGAAAAATAAATCAAATATACATATACATATATAAAAAAATTGAGGTCGGTCGTGGCACAGTATGACAGCGTGTGGCTGTAAACGCGAACAGTTGTGGGTTCGATCCCCACTCGGGGAGTGATTATATTTAAAATTATTTTCACTTTTTCGGTCTGGTAAGACAAAATGCGGCGTTGAGTTCCACTACTCAACACGCAATGTCTCGAATTCGGTGGACAGCTAAGTACGGAGTGTCTTGACACTAGGTACTTTCTGTCTACCCTACTATGCAGAATAAAAGGCGTGAAGCTTAAAAAAATATAAATATAAAGAATACATTACTTGCAAAGAAAAAACAATATGTTGAATATACATTGAAACTATAACGTCAATAACATATTAAAAGTCGATAAAACGAAAATAAGAGTAATTTATAGATTACTGTTAGAGCACTATCTAATGAGGCAAATTGTTATCAAATCCTTATAATCGTCGATGAAGCGGACACGCTCGGCAATTTTCTGCCTACCTGGTTCTTATATCACGTAGTTCTCCCAGCTCAGTGTGTTAGTTCAAGGTTTATTAATTAGGTGCAAAATAAACTCGCATTGTTACATGTAGGTTAAATTATGGTCAACGATAGTAGGTGTTACGAACATTCTTTAAGCATTACAATAATACTAGGAGAAGTCGTGGCCAATTAGTGCCGTTGTCTGTTCTGAAATAGAAATAATAAAACTTAGATGAAGTTTACATTGTATAAAATATGCAACAGTTTTTATTATGCATACTATACATACGTATAATTAATAAAATTGGAATTAAAAATCAGAAAATAAATTTATTCGTATAAAAACATTGTCGTTATGGGAAATAACACGTTAAAGTATCTACTTAATATGCCAAATGATCATTTTTAGTTTTAAGAATAACCTTAGGGTATACATGTCTAAAAGTCTGTCTGTAGCTTACAGCTAGAAATAAGTTGTTACACTTATACTCATAGCTAGGTCGAAATTCGCTACATTTCTATTTTTAGACGTTTTTAATTTCTTCTAATTTTAAATTTGTTATAATATCTTCATATTAAACAGATGATACAAAACCTTTTTATTTTATGAAAATTACGTTGACAAAGTATGATATTTGGCAAAAACTTTATTTAAAAAAAAAGTAACACATTACCATAATATGTTAAACATATAGATTTGTGGAAAATTACATACTTTTTGCCAAAGCAAAGCGTTATTATCTATGTTATGTAGCCTAGTTATTAATAAAAATACTTAAAATGTTAATTCTTTATCGTCTAATTTTTCGACTTCTCAAAATAAACATTAAGGGAGATATAACATTAACAATGTTACAAAGATTCCAAATAATAACAATCATCAGGGAACGAAACAAACAATTAAATAACAATATAAATGTATTTGTAAATATTTGAATTGAAATACAATTAAGCCGTGATTTGTATCGACTGTGCCCTTACACGGTTTCGTTGTAACAGACTATCGTTACTCAATAATTGTTGTAAAATGGTCACAGAGCTTTCAGATAATTATCACTGTTTTAAACAAAATAAAAAAAAAATAGCTGAATAGACAATTTAGCTTTTCCCAATCGCAATTTTTTTTATAGTTACTAATAGTAAATAGGGCTGTCTGTCTGTATATGCGATTGGTTGTGGTTCCCACTAGAAGGGATGATGATAACATTTTTGAAAAAAAAAACGTATAAAAATTTGGATTTGGAAAGCAGCGGGATTCGAACTCACGCCTCTTGGATACCGTCCAAGAGGCGCGGATTCGAATCCTGTTGCGTTCAAATTTTTATACGTTTTTTCAAAAAGTTTTCTAATCCTTAGTGTGGAATAACACTTTAAAAATAGTAAATATTAGAAGGGATGATACACTGAGGCTCTCTGGTTATACGAAGCGCGACGTTGAGTACCGCTAATAATAAGCAATGTATTGAGTTCGGAAGGAGAAAAGGGAACAGAGGGAAGTGGCATTAGGTTTTGTAAGCTGCTTTTTCATAACGAGAGTTTAAAACCTGAATCGTACTTCACACAAACTGGAGAAAATAACATTAAAATTACAAACAGTACTTTATGATTGTTAACTAAAACACTATAAAATTAACATGTAGTATTATTAAGGATGTATTTGTATATTCTTGTATTATACTCAGGCGCTCCCCGTCTTTATATAAATGTAGCGTAACGTATATCGTCTCACCAGAAAAGAAGAAACAAGTATATTAAAGGGTTATCAGCGGGAATCTAGTGTCAAGTCAATTAGTTCTCCGGTTTACACGTGAATAACTTACAAGTTAATTACTTATATTAAAATATCAGAAGTACTTTTAATCTATACTACATGTTTTAGCAAGTATGATAGTTTTCTTTGTAGACTAGAAAAGTATATTTTTATTAACAAAGGGCAATGATTTATATGTTTCCTTTTCTCAATATCAGATCTATACCTCTCGTATACAAATCAGCCTCGGGCGAAAATGAACAATATAAACGATCAGAACATAGCTCTACTTTTAGAATGTAAATTCGGTAATGATAAAATCGATACTGGCGGCATGAATTCAAATAAATAACCGCCTTGTCAACTACACAGTCGCTAGTGGCAAACTGTTGCAGTTAGATTTTATTTCTGTTTGTAGAATTTTCCTTTTATAGGTAACTTGTAATACGATTGGGGTACATAAAAATAAATTAAAATATTTTGCAATTACTCTAGTAATTTATGAATTATAATACCTTTTTATACGTAATTAAATAATTAAAAATAGTTTAAAACCGCAGCGAGAATAACAGAATTCTATTTAATAGTAAAAATCGACGCAGACAGATTTGATATTTTTTTATTTCTTACTCTTTTAACTACTAACACATTTTACTCGAAGGAGTCACCTCCTTTTAGTTTACATTTCTATTAATATTTAAATGTTTCTGCAAAAAATGACCTTGTAATAGAGTGACTGTAGTAATAATATGCAACAGGTTAATTTACATACATATTTAATTGAGACTATTATAACAGGATAAAAACAGTTAACCGGTAAGGAAATATTTGATAATTGAAAGTATGCTTATACCAAATTCGAATACTGTTTCATAAAATATATCAATTGATTTAAATACCTAATCCAGCGTATCAGTATAATGCCATCGTGGCGCAGTGTGACAACGATGAGTGTAAATGATTGGTTTTTGTTCGATTCCCACTCAGGAAAGTAATTATATTTAAAAAATATTTTTATTTTTATTTCTCCGCTCTGTTAAAACAAAGCATGGCGTTGACTTCGCCACTCAACACTCTGCTGAAGCGGAAGTAACACTAAAATAAGTATTCTTTGATTTTCAATTAAGTTGCAACTCGACAGCTATAAAATATTTTTTTAAACAATGAAAAAGTACACATTTAATAATTTTATCCACTAAATAAATTAACATTGCAAATGAAAATTAATATCTTTAGTCTTCATTTTTGAAAAAACGTATAAAAATGTTTTCTAATCCTAAGTGTGGAATAACACTTTAAAAATAGTAAATATCTTTAATCTTTGTGTTTTACAGATGCTACGCCGAGATTTAAAATTTTCAAAGGTGATGCCACCTTAAACCACGTAAGTAAAAATATCACATTAGTCGCAAATTATTACAGTAATTCCAATATAATTCCAATATAATGATAGGTAATATATTAGTAGTAATGTACTACATTATATCACCGAATATTTGTACGCTATTGTCGTGTCGCCTTCAAAGTTCTATGCCAAACCTATACATTACATTAACAATGCCCTCCTAGAAATGCAACTTGCTGTCTTAGATTTGCTATTACGCAACAGTCGAGTATCAAAAGTCGTTCAATTGACCACTATTGTAAATACACAGGGTGGCGGGATTGATATCAAAGTGTTCTATGATATACAAAATATATGTAAATTATTCTAAAACTTTACTTATTCTAAATGTTTCTTCTTTTTTTATGAGGTAGGCAAGGCAGACGAGCGTAAGTGTCAATTGATGGTAAATGATCACCGCCGTCGACGACTCCATGTAACACCATCGGAGGTGCAGGTGCGTTTCTAGTCTTTAAAATGGGAAAGCAATAAATGAGAGTGATTAAAAACGGCATAAATTGTATATTCTCAAAAAGATGAACTTTTTAAGATCAACTGTGGATATAACTGTGGATATATGACGATGACTGTATTGTAATTTTTATTTAGCTCCACGCTTTTTATGCCAGCAGGGTAGATAGAAAGTACCTAGTGTCAAAACACTCCGTATTTCGCTTTCCACCGAATTTGAGATATGCGTTTTAAGTGATGGAACTCAACGCCGCACTTTACCGTAACAGAGCGAGGAAGTGAAAATAATTTTAAATATAATCATTCCCTCGAGTGGGGATCGGGCCCAGAATTGATGGCGTTTACAGTCAGACGCTGTCCCACAGCGCCACGACCGGCCTGTGTTGTGATGATAATATATTTAGCAACAATCACTATTGCAGAGACTAATGCCGATAAATTTGTTAAATTTTAAATAAAGATACACATTTCTTTGTATGTATTGAATATAATTAATATATATATTAATAGAAAAAAACTTCTCGTTAATTTTAATAACATGCCCGTGTTTTAACAAAAATAATATTCTATTCAAATTATACATACCAATATTAGATTATATATTCTAACCTAGATTTTTGTATGCTAGCAGAGAAATTCCTCTCATGAACTGCTTCGCCGTTACTATTTCGGCTGGCCATGGCCTCGACGTTTTATTATGTACATTGCTCTAAAGCTAAGTGCTCAAATAACAATGGTTATACCAACAAGTGCTTTTAAAGCCTTGACTAAAATATAATGATTAAATGCTTTTAACGTTGAAAATAATCCTTTAAATATAAACGTAAATGCACTGTCTTAGCGATACCTAAACATAATAGAAAAGAATACAAGCGAGTACTTGGATACTAGTTTAAAAACTAGCAAAACTTGGTCATTGAGGCGCATTTGATCAATTTTTAGCCCTATTCATAGGGTTAATTCCTATTCCGGGATCGTATGCTGGCGTTTTTAATATTTCCCTGATCTGGTTTGGCAAAGAGATAAGGGATAAATACAAAAAAAGAAAGGTGTGTCTTTAACTTTTGCATACCAGAAAAGAAAATAAATTAAAATCTATGATAAATCTTATTGGACTAAGCGCTGCGCCGAGTTCCGCAAGATATTAATTAGGTAAATATTATATATTACATCAAGACATCTTTTTTGTCTATTTCCTCTTTTTTATATAAATGTGACGTAATTTAATCTCGCGAATGTTTATTCATCCATCTCCACGGATTGACTAGAAGAGCTATTTTCTAGACATTAAATTCACTCAAGACCAAGTTTATTAGTGCTTTTACTATATAATATTTATATTAAAGTAGATTAAAAATGTTATATATTCATTTAAAAATAATAAATTATCAATATAAATATTATTTTATTATTATACCGTACGAATAGACGTTCAGTAGTAGAATAGTAGTTTCAATTTATATTGGAACTACTCGCCCATAGTTCTTTACATAATAACCCGAGCGCTCTCCGATAACAATACCTGTCTAATATGTTATCTAAATAGCACCGGATAGAGTTTTCACAGTCTTAAGTACAGGAAACGAGTGAATGTCAAACATGGGCGTATAACATAGTAATTATATAAATAACCTTCAAGTCATTCTTTTTTTATAAATGATATAAAATATAAATAATAATCAATTATGACATAAAATCAATATAACTTTTTGATTTCATTAGTCAGCATTTTAATGTAATTTGTGACTTGGCATAGTATGTAATAGGTTTATATTGTAAACCTGTATGTACAACAAACAAACAAATTAATCATTTACAACACAAGCAAAAAAACTTCGCGGCGTTAAGTTCCACATCTTAACACGCAGAGTATAAAGTTCAAGTGGAAAGCAAAGAACAGAGACGTTATGTTCTCTAACTACCTAACCTAACTACATAGCTAGTGTACGAGTTTTGAAAAATCTACTATCAAGGGCAATCGTTTATTACGTAAATATTTACGAATGTATATCGAAATATTTTTATAACACAAAGGTTAAACGTCTATTTAGTTGTCTAAGTACGCCGACTCTCTCCCACTGTTTCTATGCTCTCATGTAATCGGAAGGCAGAAGACGGCAATGTATGACGAGCTTTTCTCTATAAAACGTAAAAGCCCCAGGTTACTATTGATTCTCGTGACTTATCCTCGATAATAACGCTATCAACAATACCTCTAATATCAACTGATATTGACGTAATCTTGTTGTAATCTGGCAATAAAGTTCGAACTGCGGAATTGTATCATAGATATAATATTTAATCCATTCTCTAATAAAATAGAACGCTGATTGCTTTAAGGTCAGAGATAACAAAATTTATTTATTATAATTTATTATTAATAATAAAAAAAGTTAAAGTAATTCGAGTAATTGGTAATTCTAAGTCGAGTTATTTTTTATTACGTAGTTTTTATGTGTAAAGCATAAATTCATAATTATATAATTGAAGTGAATATTTATATAACTATTTTAATTATTATTAGTAATTTAATATGAAAAATTTTTAATAATAGCCATCGTGGCACATTGGTGCAGTGTCTGACTATGAACGCGACTGCTTTAGGTTTGATTATCACTCGGAGGATTCATACTCAATGTCTCGATTTCGGGTGACAAGCAGTCAGCGAATTCTCTCGACGCTAGGTTGTTTCTAACTACCCTTACTGTTTACAGTATTACCCAATGAATGGTAGTAAACAAGTCAATGCAGTACTAATTAATTGTTGGATGAACAGATGTTATAACTTTTTAAATAATCCATTTGTAAATATATAAACTAATAAAACTTAGGCAGTTTGAAATTTTGTTTTAATGTTAAAGTAATAGATAATAAAATGTATTATGTTTAAAATGTAAACATCAAGTACAGAGCGTAGTATATAGTGGTCAAATCTTGAACAGCAAACCAACTTAACTACTAAACGAAAACTTAAAATATCATACGAGATTGTGCTGATACAAATTTCTTGCGAGATTAAATCTAATTGCTATATATTTATTTTGTTGCGCAAACAAACATACATATGTATGTAATTGTAGATATTACCAATATGAATGTCAGTAAAATTTTAGTTCTTGTGTGTACACATTTGTCTATTTTACGTGTAAAGCAAGATGCTTTAATAATGAAAATTGAGATTATGTTCATTAATAGCGAACGGTCTATGGACACAAAATATTTTGCGTTCTCTTTAAATGAAATATTTAGAAGAAAAAAGAACATTGTATACTGCTTATCCCACTTCTATTTAAATTAATATTCGATTTAAAAGGTTTTGTAAACTAATGAGTTCGTTAAATCGGTTGTGGATTCGATTCCTACTCGGGGAATGATATAATTAAATTATTTTCATTTCGAGTTTCGCCACTTAACATGTAATGTATCGAATTCGGCGGGAAACTGAGTACAGTTTCTTGACACTAGGTACTTCCTATTTACTCTGCTTTGCGGAATAAAAGTGTTAAACAAAAAAAAAGAAAGATTCCTTATAAAATATTAAAATATTATGAATATATTTTATAAATACTTTGCTATTTTTGTTTTTCATATTTAATTAATGTTAACTGGAGTAATTTAGTTAAATCTTACTTTCACAACATTTTTCCACAGCGTTAAGCATTCTAAATGATATAATAATTCGTTTGCAGTCTTAGACGCAAAGATTAGTTGTTATAACCTGCTAAATTGTGAGAACAAGATTACGCGCTTTGAATAAAGAGCACGATGTCAGCCTATCTTAATTATAGTTTTAGACTTTCTTAGAACTTTGTCGCGTAACACGTTTACACATTATTACCACAGTTGAAAGAAAAAAATCTAATGATGAAACACTCACTTCTTCCTAAATCATACAACGATCCCATTTCTTATAAACTCTAGGAAATTCTTTATTTGCTAACTGTAAACTAGTAAACTAAAGGTTCTTTGAGTTTCGTAAAATGAGCATTGGAAAAAATAGCATCTGCACATTTTATGTTGCATAGTCAGAAATATATATATATATATATATATATATATATATTTATATATATATATATATATATATATATATATATATATATTTATATATATATATATATATATATATATATATATATATATATATATATATATATATATATATATATATATATATATATATATTTATATATATATATATATATATGTGTGTGTGTGTGTGTGTGTGTGTGTGTGTGTGTGTGTGTGTGTGTGTGTGTGTGTGTATAACAGTTACTTTTTTATCAAATATCCTTAATTTCCAGAAATAACGAAACGAGTATACGGAAATATAAATATGTAAATTATGAATAAATTACAAAATATAAAAAAATGGAAGTAATATACCATTTTAGTAATATAAGCATATCATTTTGGTATATTACCAAATACACTAGTATCTTCAATTATTTCCATAGATAATGGTAAAACAAATTATTATTACAGCAACATGTCAATGCAGTTGCGTAAACCGGAACCAATGTCAAATAACACAACTAGCAATGGTCTCATTGGACCAAAGAAAATGTTTAAAATATTGACATAAACTTATAAAGTAAATATTCTTGTAAAAATACAATACTACATCTTGTTAGCATCATTGACTTATTTACACTTTATTATTTGAGAAGTATATATATATATATATATATATATATATATATATATATATATATATATATATATATATATCATTCCCTTGAGTGAAAATCGAACCCCCAACCAATTGAGCTTACAGTTAAATGGTATCCTACAGTGCCACGATGGCAGCAATTAAATGAAATATAAAATATATATATTTTTTGTAATAATAATATATTATTTTGTGTGTTTAAAAACCATAATATATATAAATAGCGACGAACAAATATATAAACGATCTAAATAGGTGTAAAAAATATGTAATAAGCATTTACCATTCACAGTTTTACATATAAAAAATATGTAAAACTATGAATGGTAAATGCTTTTTAAAATAGACCCCGAATGTAATTTTATTTAATTACAAATCATAGTGTGACAGTATACATGTAGTATATTTAGGTTCTATTCTCAGACTTAATATTATGACGTAAAATACTATTCATACAACTATAATTATTATAATATTTCTTAATTTTATTCATTTCTCCACTGTCATTTTGTTCCTCAATTCACGTAATCATAAAACAAGGAAAACAAGGAAAAAAGTATAGAAGACATAAGTATTGAGAATATATTGACAATATGTTCTCGATACCTAGGTTTTGGAGGAACAAGCGTAAATCTTAATGATTCTGAAAATAATATAAGCTTAAGACTATTTGATTAATAAATTAACAATCGCTTAACCAGATATCTAATACCGATTAGTGACTTTAATTTGTAAAGTTAATCGTTCTAAGAGCAGTAAAAAAATACAAAACGATATGCACACTTTCAATTTTTTTATTTTCTGTAATTTATTCATAATTTACATATCTATATTTCCGCATACTTGTTACGTTATTTCCGGAAATTAAGGATGTTTGATAAAAAAAAGTAACTGTGTTTTTTCTATTATGCTAACAACGTCAAGGTTAATTTTCTCGTAGGAACAAAACTTACTAATGTGAAAATAACAAAAAACATTTCACTTTGGATTAATTACGGCATTTAAATCTTACTATAACATAACAATTGTTTCTTTTAATTTTCTATATAATACATTTTAAGTTCAATTTGATGCCGGTCGTCGTGTAGTGGAACAGCGTCTGACTGTAAACGCGTTGGGCGTTCGATTCTCACTCGCAGAAATTATTATATTTAAAATAACCTCCTTTCCTCGCTCTGGTTAGAGAAAGCGTGGCGTTGAGTTCCACTACTCAACAAGAAATGTTTTTAATTCAACGGAAAGTGGAGTAACGGAAAGTGGGGTGTCTTGACATTAGGTACTTCCTGTCTACCCTGCTAATCGGGATAAAAAGCGTGAAACGAAAAAAAATAACTTAGGAACATCATGTGCGTGCAGATATGTACAATTTGGGTTAAATAGAGAACAATTTATGTGTAATAATTAAACTCAAAAAAAATGTGGAATTATAACTCCCAGTCAATGTGAAAACTGCTTAAGCTTAGGTCAGCCAGGACAGTGTAGACAAACGATAATATAATTATTTATTGTTATTGTTATAACATTAACTTTCAATTGTTTTCCGCGCAATTAGACCAAGGACTGTCGTGTTAGGAACAATCTAGACGCCAAGGTTTATGCTGGTGTTCGTTAAAGCATACCTTACGAATATATGAATTTAATTGACTTTTTTTCTAAGGTGCTGACGAAAGCATATATTTATACCACGCTTACTTATTATTTTATTAGTGTTTTTATTGATTTTTATTTTATAATTTCTATAAACTAGAAACGATCATTTGAAAGCAAAAAAACAATAAACTCTTATTTATATATGTACGTATTTTATACTTATGGGTCATATGAAAATGAAAATATCGCACGTTTGGATAGTACTCAAAACAGACCAAAAACATTTGAACCAGACCAAAATTTTTTTGCAAGCAATTTATTTCGGTAAAACGACAAATACATCCTGTTAACTCTACATTTTTATATGAACTAAATTTCTAATTGTGACCGGATGTTAAAATTGGAAACGGAAGATATTGACAAAATTTTTATATAATAGTAATTAATTTTTTCAAACAGATATAATTTAATAGCTAACTATCCGATTTCTTATAAAAGAGTTATAAAGCTTTCTATTGACAAAGTGATTTCCTTTGAAGCCCAGCGTAGAAAGTTTTTATTTAACGGATGTTAATCCATACTTTAATAAGCTATCCTACAGTATATATATATATATATATATATATATATATATATATATATATATATATATATATATATATATATATATATATATATATAAAAGTATTAATATATAATTTATATCTTAATAATATATGAAATACTAGAATTAGGAATGGAAATCATCGAATTAATATTTATAAATTAAATTAATAGAAAATGTTAGACCTACTTCTCAGAAATTTATGGAGAGGGTAAATAGTAAAGTCTAGTCTAGTAAGCTTAAAGTGTATATAGCGAATAAGTGTAGAAAGCCTATATTATTAATAATAATACGTAAAAATATATTACCTCTCCTATAGAAGGGTAGTCATAGATACCCTAGTATCATGACATAAAATTAATTGCATCCCGCCAGAAATCGAGACTTCTCTGCCTATTGAATGGCGAGCTCAAGGTCGCGCTTTGTCTGAAATGAAAATATATTTTATATTTAAAAAAATCCCCTAATGGGAATCAAACCAAAAATCAATTTACAATCACATGCTGTCCCACTGCACCACGATGATTATATTTAATTAATTAAATTTTAAGTTATCTTAGAAACCTTTATATCATTAAAGTTTTTTATGTTATATCGGTATTTCACGCCATTCAGTAACCCGCTTAGTAGCCTCCAGTAAGGCATTAATGGTTGAAAAGTAGTTTAAATTCGTGTGACATACATGATATTCATAGTAATTATCTCCTTTCAATGTTTCATTAATTTGCTGATTGACTTTATGCAGTGCAAATTGTAGTTGAAAGCAATTAAGATATCAGTGTTAAGAGCTTAGAATAAGCTTAAGTAATGACGTTGGCATAATTGGTATTATTAGTATTATTTCATAACCAGAATATATGAGGAAACCCTTTCTTAAACATTGTAAATAGGTGATAAAATTATTTTATTTCTCCACTTAACAACAGCACGGTAACTATGTAAAGTAAAGAACGAAAAACACGACATATTTTTTCAAATAATGTTTGATCAAGATAAAATCGCCTACATAGTATGATTGATTTATTATTCATGAATAATACTAATAGATATATTACAGTTTAATTTTTTACAATAACTATAAAAAGTAATAGTAAAATTATTTAAATATTATGTATTAGTATGATACAGAATGTGAGTTAATTATTATAATATTATATAACTTAAAATGAAAATTATTACAAAATAAATATCAATACATTATTTTCATAAGTATAAAGAGATCTTAGTACAGTGTTACAGTATTAGACTGTAAACGAGTATGGTGTTGGGTCCGACCATGACTCAGTATTAAAATTATTTTATAATATTTCCTCTGGCTATAAGAGAGCGTCGTTGAGTTCCGCAACTCCACTTTTAGTATCTCAATAAGGGACTACAATTAAATAACGGAATGTCTTGATACCATTCTTTCTATCTAGTTGGCTAGAAAAAGTTTGAATTAAATATAAAATTATTTTCTTTTGGAATAGTACGATTTGGTTTATGTAAACACATTTAAATTGACTACATTTATACATAAGCGAATGTATAGAAAGTTCTTAGTAAAATTAATTAAATTAAATTTTTACTTTTTAACCTACATACGCCATATAAATATTCATAAATGAAAACTCTCGTAATACAAGTATGGTCTTTAACTCTAAAATATTTTAGCATTTTCAGCTACGTATAAACAAGTTATGTTCCTGGTAAATTAATTATTCTTATACATAATATTATATATTTATAGAGTTTACATTGCAAGTATCTTAGACAGTAACCAAGTTACCAAATACTTGGCAAGTTGTTAAAGGGAACGAGAACGTTTTACATATCAACTTATTCGCTCTAATAAATCATAAATGGTAGAATATTAATATAAGTACTTATTACATATTACTACTGTATAGGCTCTACTATATTTTTAATTAATTTCTATCAATTGCCAATTATATATGGAAAATGGTAAAAATTGCATACACACAAATATTATGTAAACAAATTCAATAATCAATATACAATGAGAAGGTTTATACATATATATTATTTACATTTTTTCTACACAATTGAAACGTGTATGTATATATATATATATATATATATATATATATATATATATATATATATACATACATACATATAATCATTTACACCAACGTCCTACCTAGACGTAATATTTAAGTGACAAACGCGTTGCTAAAGCAACAACATTTTACGCTTCGACGAGTCTACTAGCATTAAATTTAAATTAATAAAATAGACATTTAAAAGGTTTCTATTTGTATTAAAATATTGCAGTTATTATTTATTTAAAATAATAATACAATAAGCGAAATACAAATTGTATGACAGTTGTATCTTTGTACATAGTTATAACGCAATTTTGTATTTCGACAATAATCGTGACTTATTAGAGGAAATCTGATCTGATTAAGTATTAAGTCATTCTTAACAAATAAAACAATAACTGAAATCGAAGATAGAATCATAGATTGTTAAATCAACGTTCGATCAAGATTACAGTACAGTAGTTTCACTTTATAACATAATTTTTTAAACACTTGTAATAAGTTTTTTATCTAAAGATTTAATTAATAAACACAAAAGACAATGTTGATTGTGGCGTTGCAACATGAAAGTTAACGCAATTTTAATTTTACAATAAATTCATCAGATAAACTTATTATTGACGATTATAAGTAAGAAAGAGCTTCACGTCTCACCCTACCGCTCAGCAGAGTATTCAGAGACAACCTAGTAACAAAACACCCGGAGTGTTACTGCTTTCCGCCCAAAGTCAAGAAAGTATATCGTTATATATAACAACTTATTTTGCATATGCATTTCTGTGCTAATGCATACCTAAGTTTTGGACACTCTATTACAATTCAAATTTTAGTTGCATCCATATTATGTACATACGTAATTTGCCGATTCTATAAGATTTATGACCTTTAAACTTAATTAAATTATTAATCTAATTCTGTATAATAGAGCTAGACTACATGCTCTATACATAACTGTTTGTATTATTTACAGGTAAAATATTTTTGATTCGGGCCAATAACACAAAACTACGAACCTTTGGGTAAGCAGGATTCTTATCGTCCAGTAAAATGCCATATTTGAATGCTACCTTAAAAGCAGACCTACGTCAAAAAGAAACGACGTATATTTTGATACAATTATATAATCAAAACGCCCAATATTTCGTTAATTTATCATATTTGACTTGAACGTAAGGAAGTCGTCACATGTTTGGATATTTAAAATGACACATGACAACTTCAGTATTGGCTAAAATCGATTAAATATATAATGTTAATAGTCAGAAAACTTGAAAAAGTTTTGCTTATTCCAATTTCTTGTGCCAAGATGTTTGTTCATACCCAAACTCACTTAAATGAAGATAAGCTTCATCTGAGAAGAGAATATTGTTCAAACTCTGAAAACGTTCAAACACGACGTAGGAGGTGGTCATTTAGTTTCAATTTCTGGAATAATTGCGGCTTATAAGAGTGTAATTTAAAATCTTTTGCCAAAACACTCCTTAATGTTGCCCTTGATATTGCGAGCTCAGCTGATCTCTTTCGAGACGACTGCTAGGGATCGCAGTATGCAGATATCGCAATTTTGCTTACATTTTTCTCCGTTCTTATCGACTTTGTTCGTCTCGCAAAGTTCATTCAAGTCGAACTCGAACACTCTTTTGACCTACTAAATCATGGCTTTTCTGGGCTTCCTGTATAAACACAAGCTATGTTATGAACTTAATTAATTTTGGTTTTTATGTATGATAAATGTTCAATAATCTGGTTATTAGTTTGTTGATAAACGCTAAAATTGCATACATATACTTTTTAAACTGTAAAAATGACTATAAATTATAGTCCAAGGTCAGTTTTAGTGACTTTACGATTGATTTTACTTCAAATGTATTAATTTCATTCTCAACGAAAATGAATACTTAATTAAAATATTTTACTTAATAAATATACATTTGAGACAATTTTGACATTGTTATTTTAAATTATCAATTATTAAATGCACTAACTTTTCAATATGTATATCAAAATTCATGGCCTTAGGGGTAAAACAAATCAGCACAGCCACTTCCTTCCTTGATTGTACCTGCGCCATAGTAGAAGGAAATATTTGAGCGATAGAGTACTTTTGCATGTTATGTGGTGTTTGCCTTAATGTTCTGTAACTTTTTACTCGACTATTCCTCATAAAGTAAGGTAATATATTTATCAGCCTATGTACATACGTATGTAGAAAGAAACAATCTTCCTATAACTTCCTAAAGCTTCGTAATAACTAATGAATTTGATGATTACTTGCGTCAATCGTTTACATGCTATAACAATAATCAAAATTACTACAATCAAATGTTATATCGTCAAAATCAAAAAAAATGTGGCTCTTTAAATTATTTTTTTGAAGAAAAAACAAATGTATTAGTAATATCATATCTGAACTATAAAACTACGGATACTACAGTGAATTACAAAAACTTCTTTTATATATATGTATATATATATATATATAAGCTAAATATTATCTAAACGTGAAAGTATCTAATAAATCAATATTCTTATTCTGACGTACATATGTTGCTATAGTTAGTATATTAACTTTGGTATAAGGCGGAATAAATTAAATTATTCTATTTAATTCCCAAATAAATTTGTTGTTGCAATATTATGTATCACCTAATTTCTTTACATAATATATGCGATGTGCTATACTACTGCATCTTAAGCCTAAAACTGCATACGTAAGTTCTGAAATAACTAAGTGACTATATACAAGGATAAGAGGACGAGAGAATAGTGGAGGATATGACTTCTATGTTCCTTCGTTATTCCAATATATAGGTATTTGTTTTTCCAATCCAAAGAAACCTGACTTTGTAACATGGTTTACTCTGGCAAGAATATACATAATGAGTTTTAAAAAATATTATAATCTCGGTAAGTTGAAACGCGGCTTTAAGTTCGCCTACAAGTACGCGGTGTCTCGATTTCAAAAGCTGTTAACGGAGTGTCAACGGCGAACATAAATATTTTCTGTAAATATGTTTAATATGATACTATCATTTTAAGTGTAACAGAGTATCCCAAAATTATGCATGCATTAACACAGAAATGCATATGCATAATAGCTAGTTATACTACAACATACATTTACTTACTTATTTTCTCGATTTTGAGTGAAGTGAGGAAAGCTGACAACTTATTATTTTGACACTAGGTTGTCTCTAACTACCCTGCTTTGAAGGATGAAGCTCGAATCTGCAAGCATTAATATGCATGTACAATGTACGTACGTTTTACATCACAGTTGTCCATACTAGAATCAAGATACACTTAAATCAGTAACATCAATTAAAAGCTGACAGAAAGATAGACAGACCGAACTACTTTCACATCTATACAATTAGTCGTATATGTCAGCTTACACCGGTGTATATAGCTCATTATACAGTCTATCCGCGCAACACATAATACACATACTATTTGAATTAGATCAATTTGTATAACATTCGCGTGATAACTAGAACTTTCGTTTAACATCTAAATGTTGATCACGAAGCTATGATTAGAAACTGCCACTCTGGATATGATGTCACTGGAAATGCATCTATGCGTTACATGATGTTAAGGATGTAGAACAACTTTTATACCATTGTCGTAATGTTACCTTAGAAAACGTCATCATGTGTTGTAAATTCTTTAAATTTTGCGATTCAAAGTCAAATATCAAAGTCAAATATATTGTTATTATATTTTTAAAAGATTTTTTATAATAAGTAAGTAACACTCTGCCGTAAAATATTCAAAGTTAAAAAATAGTTTTTAACCCAACTCTTCATCATGTGTAGAACGACACGTTCAGCAAAAATGTATTTCTGAGATATACGATTTTTATAATTAAAACCAATCACCAGTATAGTAAAGTATTTGAAACGTTAGGTTTTCAAAAATATATTTTCGAATACCAAAATATCCGTGACCCCGTTTAAAATAAATTTATTTAAAATGTCTCTTTTTCCAGCTTAAAGTTTTTTAGAAAAAGAATATTCTATATTAATTGGCAATACTCAACACCGCAATCATTTCGTAATTAAATAATTTCAAATTAAAATATTTTCAATAAATTTAACAATCATTTCAAAATAAAATTAAATCATTCTTCTGAGCAAGAAATGTAGACACAATCACCACGTTTACGATTAGATATTTTTCCACTACGCCACGACGGCCTGGAAGTAAAACAAATAGTATAATTTATTATGCTAACAAATACTATAATATCAGCTAAATTATTGCAAGCAATAGACTAAGTTCATCTTTCGTCGTCGTCGTCGTTTCGTAGGTATATGTCATATCCATAGATTATGCAAATGGTACAGTGCTAAATTAGCTATTATAAATGTCCACACCAAGCAGACAAGGCTTAAAATAAATTCCAGAAGGACTAACTAACACTACTGACCTTCGTTATTTTATATAAAGTAAAATTATGCCTGTGGATGTCCACACCAGAGGTAAAACGGTTAGCAAGTAGGGAATTTCGAATGTGATTACTTCCGCAGGTGACAATGGAGTGGATAAATTAATACCTCGAATTCGTTAAAATATGGGATTCATTTTTTTTTTACTTTTTCTTCGTAATAACAGAAATCACGTTATACATGTGATATGTTTCTATGACGTATTTAATAGATACTATTAACAAAATAACTACTTCATAACTAACCATATATTTGACAAAACTCTCATACAAAGTGTTGTTGTAAACGTTGCAAGGCGATACCTACTTTAATCATATACAGGGCTGTCAATATATATTTTTTAAAAACATAATTAGTTTTATGTAAAATAGTGATTCATCATTACGTGGAGGAATTACTTTCGATTTAAACTAATTTTGATACAAAATCGCCAAAAAATATATGACAATTTTAATTAAAATCACTAAATTTGACAGTGATGCAAGACAAGTTTTTTGGAAATCGATTTTTTAATGCTAACGATTCTTATATAAAAATAAAATGAAACTGGACTCTCTATATGCAAAATAGAGTGTATATTAATTTAAAGTTTACGTTTGATGGTGACACTTAACTGTACCAAGTAGAACTGGTTAAACCAAGATGACCTTAGACGCAATCAGCTTCCTATACTTTCAAATTTTCTATTACTGTGGGTTGTGTAATTTGACAAGTCAATCGTTCCACATGATACTGTCGCCTCAGAATATAAACGTGATAGCATAACTAAACTTTCATCATTTATCTCAATGTAACTAAAATATTTATTGTCTAACCAAATAAAATCTTTGTACCTTTTTACGAAAATAACCCCTAGAGAGGAGAAATTTGGCACAGTTATAGTTTTTATAGAGAAAGAGAGCAAAATGTTAATATTTTGTTAAAAAAATATATAAAAATGTATTAAATTAATAAAATATATTTGCCAAACACGTTTATATTAAATGACATACACGTTGCTAATGCAACTGTTACTTGACATGATTATTCCTGAAATACTAGAGGCTAGAATAATATGTTGAAGCGAAAACTACATGTTGCCATAACAACGTGTATGTAGCTATATGGATTGTATATTATATTTATTTTATTAAAACATATATTTCGAAGGCATTATTATAATAAAATATTGGTATTTTGTATTATTTCTCCATTTAAGTTGTAAAATTTCAAAATAGTTCAAAATATGCTTTTTTTGCCTTTATTAATATATATATTTAAATAATATTCCTATTACCATTCAGATGACTTAGAACTTATTCAAAAGGTTAAATAAAGATTTAAATTGAATAATCTATTCAGTGTCATTTCTACAGCATGTCTATGTTCTGGTCTGATTTGTATAATTTGGTATTAGCACTTGTAGGTAATGCGTTATGACGCTGTTTGAGAGAGAGAGTTTACATTGGACCAAGAACGTAAAGGCTACTTACTGCATTATTATGTTAATTTAAATTTTACTAGAAGAAAAAACAAAGAAGGAAAAGGAAAAATTATTAAATACCTCTTACTCCACTTTTAATAAATGACAAAATTTTAGTTTCCTTTAACACAAAACATTAACTTAAATTTTACTTATATAAGTAAATAATATAAACATGTAAGTCTAATTAGACCGTAATTTAAAAAAGGATTTTATATAAAATTGATAACATGAAATGAATTATATTTGAACATTGATCAACACTTGTGAAACAACAAAAAATAATTAAAATATTATCCTTTTATAGTACGAGTCGAATTCAAAACCATTGTTCTACTGCACTCCGATTGCGTACTTCGTATAAAGGAATGTATATAGCAAAAAATAGTAAAAAGCAGTCAAAGGGTTACAAACAAAGACTGAGGGTATAAGAGACGTCTTTGTTCAGTAGTCAACAGTACAAGGAATGCGTCGAATGACATAATAAATATAGGCACATCCCTAGTAAGGCAGATAGGTATCAAAAAACTTATTGCAGAACTAGGTATAACTATAAATTTCAACTTGTAAAAGATATAAAATCATACAGTTTAGTTTGAAATCTAATACATTATAATTTTACGACTCAATCTTTTGTAACATTATAAATAAAGCTTCCTTATCTACTTTTAGAGATTCGTTGAGGTAATTTAAACAATACAAAGACAGTTATAATGTACATTAACTGTCATTCATAATGTATAAAAAATAAGCATAGTTAGACTTGAACCTACACTTAGTGAGTAAAACTTCTAAGCGCTAACTCTATGACCAAACTGTTATGCCTAATTACTTTATTGGAAATCAATTATTGTAATAAGTATGTTTTTTTTAATTTATATCTAATTAAACTATATATATAATAACTTTTCTTGACTGTTTAAAAAGTAAAAAAAATAACCTAAACGTTCTAAATTCTTTTTAATATGATACTTTCTGGGCTATTAACGGTAAACTTGCTGTAAACAATAGTATATCTAGAATATAGGATTTAGATATCTAACAACTAATACTTTATGTATATATACACAGCATTAATGAAATAGTCTGTGTCACAACCAAGCGTTACTATTGGCTAAGTTATTACTGATTAACTTTAAAGCTACCTCATTTCGTTAATAATCAGTTAACAAAGAAACATCCGTTACTAATTGATGAAAAATATTTTTTTAACAGCGAAAATTATAATCTATGACTGTTGAAATCTGTACATTATTATCATATTTTAGGTATATAAATAATCGTATCTTTAAATCATGTTAATTTTATTTTCCAGATAAGTTATATGTCTGGTAACCCTTACACGTTCTTCTATTGAGAACAGGTTGTTGTCGAACTTGTATACTAGTTTACATAGCTTCATTTGCTATAATCCTTCTAAAAATAGATATTTATGAACTATGATATCGTATAAATAAATACAGCTTCACGCTTTATCTCGCATAGCAAAGTCATCAAAGACAATATAATATCAGAACCACCTAGTGTCAAGCAATAGTAAGATAATAGTCTTACCAAAGTGGAGAAATAGCAAAAAAAAAACGATAAAATAAATTGTAACAACAATAAATATAAGTTTCTATGTTGACTGGGTATCTATACCGCGCCTACGACTTAACAGGCTTAACAAACTTAACCGTAGAGACCGTTTGTATAGATAAAGTACATACATACATCTACAGGTTTTAAAAACTCTTACCCCCGAACAGTTTGCCTAGAACTCAAGTGTCAAGTGTTAAGTGCACTGACTCACGGAAAGCTTGTTATACTTATCCAAATGGATGTCATCAGCGGCCATATTTTTAGATAATTCCAAGGCCTTCGATAAAGTCTGGCACAACAGCCTTATAGATAAACTAATTCAAGCACAGCTTCCGGACAGGCATATCCTACGAGATTATCTCACAGACCACTCATTTCATAATCGAGTCGAAGGTACCCTTAACACTATGAGAGCGGGACCGCCTGGGCCAATGGCTCACCAATTGGCGCATAGAGGTCACATCGATTACCGTAAATCAGCTTTCGTCCTCAGTACACACTATTCTTTGATCTGTGCCAAAAGTAAAATGACTCTTCGAAATAAGATTTACCTGTATACGGCGTGTACCAGGCCAATTTTCACATATGCCAGTATTGTGTTGGCAGACATGGATCTGAGACGTTTTTCAAGTCCTCATAAATAAATTCTTACGCATGGCCACGGGCGCACCGTTGTACATGCGTAATGTAGATTTCCACAGAGACATTAAGTTAGACTCCATCAAAGAGCACTCTAGCAAACTTTCTAGTAGCTACTTCGAAAGAGCTCACCCGAACCCGCTGGTGGTAAGCGCCTGCGATTACGATACGCCCTGACAATTGTGGGGACCTCGCAGGCTCTGACACGTTCTACCACCAGCTGCTTCAGCTGGTCCACGTAGGTAAACTCATACACACTCACAAACGCACACGCTACCCACATCGTCCCGCTGGTAGAAACGAGGTCCCAGTTTCGTAACCGCCCGATGCCAATAGGCCTGATCCGTAAAGGCATGTCCCCCACTACAAACGGTGTACAAAAACCGAGGTTCGTACCTCACAGGAGGCGCCCTTGTGACACTGTGTTCTAAGTTGATTAAAGTTGGTTTCCTCTCGAGGTCTCCTCGCCAATGTTAGAGCTCTTCAAGCCAGGGCCAAGAAAAAAACTAAAAAAACTAAAAAAATATTTTTAATACTTAAACAGTTATAAAAGCCCTATATATCAAAAAACACATAAGTACAATAAGAAAAATAAAAAATAATATGTTTATAAAAGAAGGAAATGTCAATATTAATTAAGAAATTATCTGGGAATTCAGCAATTTTAAGACAATTTTAGTTAAATATCTCATTACTTTTTTAAATTTAAATAAATCAAATCAAACACTGTGTTAGGACATGTATGAAGAGGCAAACGACTGTGGACAAGGTACGTTTGGCGCTTCGTCCTTTCTGATTACCATGCAAGGGATAAAGCGTGAAGCTATAAAAAACCACTAGATTTAGAAGTACAAAGTAAAGTAAAGTAAAGTAAAATACTCTTTATTGTACTTAAAATAAAAAATATACATAATCTATCTTTGTATTTAAATAGTACAATAGGCGACCTTATCGCTAAACTAGCGACCTCTTCCAGGTAACCTTTGGGTAGAGGAGAGAATGAATGAAAAGGGGAGGGCGTACAGAGTAAATATATATAAATATATAAATACATATGTAAACAAACAAACACATACATACATATATATATATACATATACTTAAACATATACAATACATACACACACATAAACATATACATAGATTCTCTTTCCACTTATATATATATGAATGTATGTATCTATATATACATACATTCATATATACATACATAAATAGAAAAAATAATGCAATAGATTTATATCTGTGTTAAATAAAAATCTTTTAGCTTTTTTTTAAAAGTTTGTAATGTTTTAGCTTGTTTGACTCTCAGTGGTAAGGAATTCCATAAGCGAACGGATTTTATAGTGAAGGAATTTGTATAGAAGGAAGAAGAATGGCGAGGAATATTAAGAGTTAAGTTAAAGGTAGAACGGAGAGAAAAATTATGTGATTCACATAAAAACTTTAATCGCTCTTTTAGATATGATGGGTAAGACGGATTGAAGAGAACATTATAAAGAAGACAAAGAACGTGAGTATTCCGGCGAAGCCGAATTGGGAGCCACTTGAGCTTTCTGCGAAATTCGGAGATATGGTCATATTTGCGAAGACCATAAATAAACCTTATGCAGATGTTTTGGAGACGTTCAAGTTTGTTTAATTGTTCCTCTTTTAAATCAAGATAACAACAGTCAGCGTAATCAAGTATGGGTAGAAGTAGTGATTGTGCTAGCGCAACCTTAGTAGGAATGGGTAGAAAGTTACGTAGTCGGCGTAATGTTGCAATAGCTGCAAATATTTTACGACTTACCTCAGTAGTTAGTGGTTTCCAGGATAGATATTGATCAATAATAATACCTAAATTTTTGACTTTATCAGTAAAGGGAACTATCGTTCCATCAAGCATTATAAAGGGTAATTCTTGTAGAGAAATTTGAGGAATAAGTCGTGAACTACCTATTATAATAGCTTGAGTCTACTTTGGATTTATGTTTAGTCCTATTAGTTTACTTTTAATTGAAATATTTTTTAACTCTTCATTTATTGCTGATATGAAATTTGGAAGTTCATGCAACGAACATTGACGATAAATTTGTAGGTCGTCAGCGTACAGGTGGTAGGGAGAAGAAATATTGTAACATAAATAGTTAATAAATAAAGAAAATAAGAGAGGAGACAACACGCCACCTTGTGGAACGCCAGCACGCACCAAGGACCATTCAGAATAAGATTCCTGAATACGAATACGTTGCTTGCGACCATGCAAGTAAGAGTGAAACCAATCAATCACTTTAGGAGATATGTTAAGAGAATACATAATCGCCAATAGAATGTCAAAGTCTATGGTATTAAAGGCATTACTAAAGTCGAGCAGAATCAATACTGTAACTTGATGATTTTCCATGCCCAGGCGAATGTCATCTGATATGTTGACTAATGCAGTAGTCGTACTATGACCAGGTCTGAAATCGGATTGTAAAGGATTAAATAGGTTGTTGTTTGCTAAGTATTTACTAAGTTGCTGGTTTACAAGGCGTTCGAGGACTTTTGATAGGAATGGTAAGATGGATATAGGTCGATAATCAGACATGGAAGAAGGATTTCGGATTTTAGGTAGTGGCGTTAATTGAGCCTCTTTCCAGGATGAAGGAAACACATTACTATTAATGGAAAAATTAGGATTGACGTTAAAACAGGAATCACGATATCAAGGATTGGTATGATCATTTTACGACTAATGCAGTCAGAGCCAACTGCATCAGAATCAATCGCCAATATATTCCCTTTAACATCACTTTCAGTAAATTGAACGAAGTTAAAAATGGAATGAGTAGGGGTAGGTAAGGCACGAATTTGATTTTGAGTTCTTAATTTAAAAGTTACATCAATTGTAGCAGAAGGAGAAAAATGAGCGTTAAGTTTATTTAAATCTATATTACATGGATTGGTATTATGTTTAGCCTTCCCAACCCCAATTGACTTAAGAAATTTCCAGACCTTTTCTATGTTACCTTCCTCAACAACAGATTTATGGATATGGCGTCGTTGTTTATCCCTACACACCCTGTTACATCGATTTCGTGATTTAATATATTTTTCTCGGTTGCTGTCACTAGGGTTGTTTCTATATTTAGATTTTGAGTTATTTTTCTTTTCTTGCAAATTTTTGATATCTTCCGTAAGCCACGGAGCTGGTAGATGCTTAATACGTACGGGCCTGATAGGAGCTTGAGTATCATACAGTTTAATAATTAGGGAGTTAAATACAGATACTTGGCAGTCTATAGTATTTTCTTTATAGACCATATTCCAATCAATATGTTCAGCATCCTCACGCAAACGTTCCAAATCCATATTAGTAAAGTTATGTTGGAGAAATATCCTTGATTTTGCTTTGGGCGGTTTTATTTTGTAAGAAAGAAAAATAAGATCGTGGTAGGAGAATGCAGTGGCACTGCATTGACCGTGGATTTCAACATGGTCATTGGAAGAAACTAAAATTAAATCTAAAAGAGAAAGAGTACAGTTGGGAAATCTATGAGTAGAGGAAAGGGGAAGAATATGCATATTAGCTCCGGTAACCACGGATCTCAACCGAGTTGCTCGATTGTCACTTTTTATCAGGCAGGTGTTAAAATCACCCATGATAATTGAGTGCTTATATGAGAGGGTAAATCTTTCAAGCAGTATCTCAAAAGATCTGAAGTAATCCACAGTAAGTGAGGGGCTGTAGTATACTCCGAGAAGGACTTTTGAATGTGCGAATGTAAGTTCGATAAAAAGATGTTCAGGCTTGACAGCGTCCTTCATATTGTCTTGAGAATAATCAAGAATATTAAATGGTATGTGAGAGCGTAGATAAATAGCAACTCCCCCGCCAGCGCGACCATTGCGATCACTTCGAATTAAATGAAATCCCGGCAGTGAATAAGCTGTTGATGGTAAGCAAGGCTTAAACCACGACTCGGATACTAATATGGCATGTGTGGTAGTATTGTCAAAAGAGGACAAAAGATCTGGATAGTGAGCCGGAATACTTTGAGCATTTATGTGAACCACATTAAAGTTTTTTGGATAAGGGGTAAGATAAGAATTCAAAGAGTCTTTTAAAGAAGGAATACTCTGAGAGCTACTGATAGTAGAATCCTCAGAAGTAGAAGAACAGGAATAAAAAGAGTCCATGCTAGAATCATTGTCAGACCTTTCTCTATAAATTAAATATTATTCTCTATAAATTAAAAATGCAATATCAATCTAAAATAATAATATATTAAATAATATCTTTATTATTTAATGTATTATTTAATATAAAATACTGTGTATAATAAGTATGTTATGACAGGTATAAACAAATAAATAAATAAATATACAGTAATATAGTTAATAATGTATAAAAATGATAATAATTTTTATATTTAATTATATAAACAATAAAGCTATTTAGATTTACTAAATTTTTTCACTCACCGGTTGCCATAGAAATATAAAAATATAAAAATACTACATACAAAACGTCAATCGTTAAGTAGACAAATATATCTTACGCACCAGACTTACTAATGGAATACAGAATATTTATATTTATAAACTAAGATAGTAAGACATTTAACAACCGGAAAAAAAAATAGTAATATTTATAATAAACACATAAGTTAAATATTTTGATACACAAAATGTCTCACGTCTAATTTAGTTTTTAGTCTGTTACATAAATTAACATTAGTTTTCTAATAGAAACAAAATATGTAGGTAGTAAGAAAAAAATCCGTTGTTTACATATTATGCGAAGTTGACAAGCAGAAAGTAAACAAATGGGTGATTATTTCTTAATAAGTCGTTTCGGGCGTGCACTTGTTACCTTTTGTGTAGTTTTATCAACTTGTACGGTGTTTTGTGGAGACTTCATACTCGTCAAGGCGTCCAGTTCAGAAGAACATTCAAAGCGATGCCTGGTGCAGTCAGGCAATATTACATGAATATTGCCATCTTTCGTCCAACACTTAGTGACACCATAACGCTGCCTCGCCTGAAGAAAAACTGCGTGACGGGGTTTTGTCAACAACTCTGATAGCGTTATTCCAGTACCTTTCAGTTTGGTTTTGGCATGCCAGACTTTATCACTTGTGGTAGCAGCTAGAAATTTGACGACGATGGGATGTGATTTCTCAGAAGTATGTCCTAGCCTATAGGAATATTTTATACTAGAACTTGAAAAGTCTGGTAAATCTAGATTGTCACCTATGACAGTAACAACTCTTGGCAGGAGATCTTCTGATTTCTCTTCTGTAATACCGTGGAATAGCAACATCTTTCTCCGTCTTTGCATCTCTTGACGATCCAGTTCCCTGCTTACAAGTTCTACCTGCCTCTGCAGAGTGTTTAGTGCAGACAGAGTGAAACTCTTAAAGTTATTAAAATCTGCCGCCAATGATGAGGTAGTGAGTGGGGACGAAGATTTGTGTAATTCTTGCTGAAATTCATTCATCTTCATATTAAACATTTCATTCATAGAAGTGAGTGATTCTTTTATTGCGTCCATGTTGTATAGCAGGGGTTAGTTGTGTTATTTGCTATATATTCGAATACGACTTTTAAAGGAAAACAACACTAGGTGGTGAGTATTGAACTTAGTAAATCATTTCTTGTTGGGTATTCACTTAGTAAACGGTTATTACTTAATAAAAGTTATAGTACTAATTTAATCTATCAAAATAGATAAAATATAATTAACTAAAAGCAGCTTAACATTTTTACAAAATGCTTAACATATAATAGTACAATTTGCTCTAATATTATTTTATAGTTGCTTATCACTTTAACCTAACTAAACTAGACAGTGAGTGGCGTTCACACACGCATGCGGCCATAATATAAAAGGCCTATGGCGATTACCGCAATAAATTTCAGGGTCAAACTTATTGAATATTCGAAATAATATCAGTTTAAAGAATGTAGGTACGTGACATGTCGATTTTCCTCTTTCGGCAAGGGTATATGCTGACCTCAATAACTTTCATTGCACGCATGTACGTACTTACTTATTTTATGATTCATTATATATGTTATAGACTTAATCTAATAATAACAATGTCATAATCTACTAAATTAAAATGGATGTGAATAAAAGTCTTGCACATCACACTTTCCGTTCTCAGATAGTTTTGGCACGTCGAGAGGATGAATGATGAAAGAATGGTAAGAATGACTTATGAAGCAAAGGCGGTGGTAGAGGTATGCAGGGACCATAGCGTTTGGCACTGCGTCCTTTCTTTCTTTCACCCCGCAAGGGATAAAGCGTGAAGCTAAAAAAACATCAAACTTTCAGTCATTATTATGTTTAAATGACGAAACTTAACTAAAATTTTAACAGTCAAAAAGTAAAATATGTATGCATCTAGTAGACAAAGGAGATCTAAAAAAAATAATATAAGTTTTCTTTAAAAGTGTCACATCTATACTTTTTCAAAGTAATTGTTGTGTTATATTTTTGTATTTATATATTTTTTTCATGATTAATACAGCTTTGTATCGATATAGTGCATATTATAATTTTTTTTATTTTTTTAGCTTCACACTTTTATCCCGCATAGCAGGGCAGACAGAAAGTACCTAGTGTCAACACACTCCGTACTTCGCTTACCACCGAATTCGAGACATTGCGTGTTGGAACTCAACGCCGCTCTTTATCTTTACCAGAGCGAGGAAGTGAAATTAATTCAAATGTAATCACACCTCCTATGTAAAAGACAAAGGGCGGAACTAGAGAAACACATGAACTATGAATATTTCTCGGAAATCATGATATATCTACATAGTACACACTGATGGTGGTCTGAAAGCACGAAATAAACGCTACAGTACACTAAAATAAATTAATTCATAACTTAATATTCCAGCCAAAAAATATATATCATATTTTAGAACACAGAAATGTTCATATCATTGCTTATATACAAATTATATTTAATGGTTCTACTAAATTAAATAAAGTACCATATTTATCAAATATTTAAACTTGTAATACTTAATTTTCTTGACTAATGATTGCAGATCAATCGGTGACAAATGTCATAAAGTTATGTCATATTGATCATCAATATTAATAAGCTGCAGTAACTCTTCACTGACAGCCGCTACAAAACACATTGCTGACAGCGTATTGTTGTAATTTGTTAATTCTTTATAATTATTGTTGATTGACATTATTTATCTTTTTCTTTGTTAAATTTGAACATAAATAATATTTACCCATTTCTTGTTATTTTTAGTATGAAATAAACGTATTCTTATAAACATCTACTGATATTGTGTAAAATTAACTTAAAATAGCTAAATAATAGATAAAAATAAAAATAGATAATGTGTAAAACGTGTATATTAAAATTAATAATAGGGCATCGTGGAGTAGTCGGATAACGATTGACAATAAACATTTGTTTTGGGTTGGATTTACAATTTCCCTCTGACGAGAATGATTTTTTTTTAATTTCTAATGAGAGTAAATAAAGAAAGGCCAAAATTTGAACTGATAGCAAATTACAAAGTGCATTGGTACTAAGCTCTTTTTAGTTAGACTGCTTTCCTTTGTGCCACAAATAACGTAAAACGATATGTTCAAATATTATGACATTAAACAAATAGTATTTCACATATGATATAGTCAATAATAATTTTAACTTTAATCAATTATTAATAATAGGTCACTTGGTATATAGGTGGTACATTAATTAGCTTAATTATTTCTTTAAACCGGTCGTTTCATTAAAACGAGTAATCTTTAAATGATTTACAAGTATTCATAATAAAAAGCGAGTCAATCAAAATCGTCCTCATTCTATTTGATTTATAAATCAAATACTCCACTTTATTTGATGTAATAAATTATTTGATATTTGTAAGTTAATATCATAGTTCCTGTATTCTTTTTTTATGTTTAGTTCTAGTTATTATTAATTCTGAAATCAACAGCTATACATATATGTTTTTACTAATTTTATTGTAGATTGTTAAAAAGAGGAGACTCTTTTAGATTAGTACATTAATTATTCTCAATAAATAAATACTAAATATCATACTTGGTTTTTAGTTTTTAAACAACTAGTCATTCATTTTTGTCATTCATTCATTCCACCGAATTCGAGACATTGTGTGTTGATTGGTGGAACTCAACACCGCACTTTGTCTTTACCAGAGCGAGAAATTGAAAATAATTTAAATATATTTATTCCACCAAGTGGGGATAAAACCCACAACCTATGGCGTTTACAGTCAGACTGTCCCATTGGGCCACGACCGGCCACAAATTTTTCCTATTTTATTTTTTTTTGTTTTTTTTTAAATCGTGTATAGCTCAATTAACTTATCTTATCTTATCGCGAAAATCAAAAATCTTATTAACTTATACATTTTTTTTGTTAAGTCCAATCCAAGCAGAATTGACTGCTACGTGCACAACCCTAGCGCATGATAGTTTTAAAGGCTGACAATAGATAGGGCTACAATTTCTCATGATCCCTCTGCCATTGAAGCTGGCAACATTTTGCTCGAGTAACGTGACTATAAAATGTGAGCATACGCAGCCTTCCTGGATATTGCTAAGGCGTTTGATCGCGCGTGGCATCCTGGTCTTCTCTACAAGGTGATCCAACATTATACTCTATATCACTTAGTCAACATTCTCGTGGCAGGACCTTCCAGGTTGGTGTAGATAAAGCCATTTCACACTGCCACCCGATCACTCAGATGTCCCACGGAGCAGTACCATGTAACCATCAGTCAAGGGACTTGCTAACGGTCTAGTTAATAGAGCCGAGGCTGACCGTGACTAGCCGTAGCCAAGATACTGACTATAACGTTCGGGTCGTACAAGAGTTCTTCCTCCTCTCCCAATTGTCATTAAGGTCAAAAGATACCCTGGACCCAAAAAGTGACATATCTGATCATCATTGACTACACATTGGCTGCAGATGATCCCACAGGTAAAAAACGCCTGTAACGCCACGAGGTTAATCGGATACGGAAGAAGGATTGCTGTTGAAGAAAATATGAAATGTGGAAAATAAGTTAATGAGATTAAATAAAACAACGATTATTGGAAACAAATAGAGAGAATTTCTATTTTTATATATTATTTTTAAATTATTAGGTACTAAATAAGAAGTTGGCATCTAACTTTACTGTCATTGCATACATGTATAATCAATCGTACATATAACGATCGATTGCTCGACACAATTCCCTTGAAATCGTAACCAACGTAACATTAAAACCTGCCGCACTAATTCCAAAACAAGAATAATATTTCACAAACAGTCAACAGGGCGTTTACCATTTGAATACAATAACTCCATACATTGAAACGATCTGCGTATCCAAAATTGAAGATAACATCGTGCATTCCAAATTATTTACACACAATACGACGAAAGTCTACTGGCCTAATAAATAGAGTTGAACATATTTTGACATTTCGTGGGAAAGCCACTGTTATAACGAATATAAATCGTAAAATCATATTTAACAAAAGCAAGTAAATCAAAACTTTATTGTCACAAAATAAGATTCAAAATACAATAGCAAAAATGTGGCAATATCCGCGGTCGGACGTCACGTAGTATTTAGGTATGTTACACTTAGAGCACTATAAAGCTCACGAATGTATGTGACACTGTTGTAATATAGCATAACGTGTTGTAATTTACATATTTCTGGTGACCCGACGTACTTTTCTTAGGAGTCGAGACGAGATAAA
Source organism: Dryadula phaetusa (assembly GCA_032432895.1). Taxonomy (NCBI): domain Eukaryota; kingdom Metazoa; phylum Arthropoda; class Insecta; order Lepidoptera; family Nymphalidae; genus Dryadula; species Dryadula phaetusa. The sequence goes on from JAOYRS010000026.1 coordinate 54,500, forward strand.
GAAAAGAACTAAGATACGTAGCTCTATCTTTCCTTTATTCTTCACGTGTTTCTCCATTGTGACACAAAACCTGTTTACTGACCGGAAATATTTACAACGTTGCGTTGAACTCGTACAATCCAAATACATTATGAAAACAGTAAATTATTTTGATAATATAAGAAGTTTTATCTAAATAATAGATACTAAAATACTGTATACTAAAAAACTTAGGAGCACTCGTAGACAACAAAAACAAGCTTAATAAATAATAGGTTGAGTATTCGTATGCCTTTCAGTATTATTATTGATGTCTCATAAAAACCGTAACATATAAATGTGGAAATTAAAGCCAAGTTCAATTTTTCGAGTATGCATTTTTGTAGGCTTGGCCAGTGAAAATAATAAAGCACTAAATGAGCGCCAAATTCTGTAAGATAATGCCCCGTTTTCTGTTACCAAGTAAATAAATTAATTATACCTCAATACCCGACTTATATAAGAAATTATATCTTTATGTCAGATAAATTTTGTGGTTTTAAGAGCTCAAAAGTGGCCCAAAATAGGTTGTATATGTACTAGGCCGCATCATCGCCAATTTAAAGACGCTGCCACATTTCTAAATAAAAGTATGTGTTATAAAGTCATTGACATTTATCAGCCATATAATAAGAAAAAAAATGTGAATTCTCAAAGTTCTTTAGTACTATGACGCTTGATAACATTAAAAACTTATATCTTATATATACAGATTAGGCCAACTTTCTAGAGAATTTTAAGCATAAGTATACTACAGGGGTATTATTTCCTTTAGCATATTATTACTAAGTAATACATAGCCTTATCGAATAATTACATCTAATTCACTGTAAAGATTAATGTAAGTGTCAATAATCTTTAATTTTAATAATCAATATCGTATCAAATGGAATACAAAAACATGTTTTTAGAATTAATATGGGTACAAAATCAATTTGAGTGATATTCTCCAAAATAAAATTTACCATGTCATACCATCCTGTTGTCAATATTGTAATTATAATAATACGTGAAGAATAAACTTTGTAACCCCTTTCTATGCAGACCGTCCTCGGTGTAATCTATAAAGGGGATTGAATGTTAAAATATATTTCATCGCTACATGTTGTCGGGTGAAATACTATGGAAATTATACAAGAACTAAAACTAGGATGCCTACAAGAAAGAATGTATTACAACATTAAATATCAATGCCAAATTTATATCTTACTCCGTTCATACTTATATACATAATTATTTTCAAACAAAAATTTTGTTTGAAAATATTAATGTATGTAAGTAGTCACGTAACGAATAAAAAACTACCTGTTATTTAATATTTTACTTGATATGTTGTTTAATATTTTATTTAAATAATTACCGACACAATTTCACATGTATGTATACGTAATACATAGCTATCAATTTGCATATTTTGATATTTCCAAAAAAATACATTATATGGCCAATTACATAACTTTATAGTCAAATTCAAAATATCATAAGAAATTTTATGAATTATTTATTTATAAAAATATTATTATTATTTTGTGTTTATTGCATGAAAAGAAGTTTGCAGAGACTGTAGCATTCGGCGCTGTGTTCTCCCAAACTACTCCGCTATAGACTAAGCTGGAATCTAAAAATAGCTTTGCTGTGTTTTCTCAGTCTGCAAATATTTAGTGTACAGCGTCTTAAAAGTCTATATGTTTGTCCAGTGTATATGTATATATATATATATATATATATATATATATATATATATATATATATATATATATATATATATATACATAATATGCTAGGATCGTAAAAATTCATGGACCTTTGGTTCGTAACAAAAAAAGTAAAAAAAATGGTCTATAAAATTAATATAAGCCTACTAAAGACACTTAGATATAAAGTGACAGCCAGCCAGCGACAAATACATCCTCTATAAAGTTGAAAATTTAAATAAAACTTTTTTTCTCATAAACTTTGACATTTACATGTGAAGGAATTTTAAAAGTATGTCAATGCTTATTCTTATAATGAAAAATCCAAAAATAGATATTGCTAATTATATGCTGGTGATGTATACGTGCTCGTATATGTATGTATGTATACCTTAATTTTATTATTAATTCTTATTTCAGATTATATATATATATGGTGTGTTGAAATACATAAGAGTGAGCTGCTCATTTAATAAGCCCTAAGCGTAAAAGGGTCCAAAGCCTATTTCTTAAAAGTTTTGTAGCTCCCAAGATATGTTTTTACTGTACAAATGAACAGGAAACAAGAAAGTTTCATTAGCAATGTACCTGTCGAGTTGGTTAAGTTAGGCATACTATTGTTTAAGGTTTATAAAGTAATCCCATAAGTCCACGAAGCGTGTATATTACATAACAATATGTTATTAGTTATTAGAATAAGTATAACTAAATCAATCAATCTGAAATTCCTGTAATCTTATATATTAAAAATAAATAATTAAATTTAAAAAAACGTGTTATGATATTTAATAATCTATACTAAAATATTAATTTATAGTTCCATACAAAAATTTTACGTGAAAGTCAATAAAGACATAAGTAGATACGCATGTATATATAATATATATAAACTTGCTGATAATATTATATCACAGAGAACGCGTACATTTTCTTAATATTACACAATATCATATCAAATATCAAATAATATATCAAATCTATTAAACAAATATAACACATAAATATTTTAATGAACTATTTACTTCCTAAACTTGATAGATTATATTGGTCGACTTAACAAATTGTGGTGTTGTAATATGTGATTGATACCTAGGCCTACACGTCATTAGTAATACACGTCCATTAATTAGACCAGTACCAGCTGTTTTCAAACATGTTATTAGAAAATTGATTATAACGTATAACCATTTCCGGACATTGATCGGGGCTTAGACTTGACAAATATTAATCATAATAAAATTTTTGTATTTTTTACTGATGCTGTTCTCCATTATTCATTGTTAGCAAATTTTAGAGATAATGTCTTTTAATTTGTGAAACTCAACGCCGTATATCGTGTTACTGCATCGTTATAATATAAATATTTTTAGTATTGATATTTCTTTAAGTAAGTTTTGTACCGGCGATGAATGGGGACATGTGTTTTGTCCATCATAATAACTGCCACATTATATCGCCATAGTATATTGTAGTCGAAAAAATCATTCACTCACAGAAAGTGGCAACATTATGTAAATACAAAAGTGTAAAGTGACAACCATTGTCACTTACACTTTTGTATGACTTTGAAATAAATAAAACCGATCGTCGTATCATTATAATGTCAATTTAGCATTTCTCTATAATCAATACTTCTTCAAGTGTACAATTTCTAATAATTGGCATATTTAGTTCGCTAATAAACAGTATATGAAAAATAGTATTTAGTAAGTAAATTGAATATAAATATTATACATTATAGTGTGAAAGCACCTTATTTTCTTAGTCAATAATTGATGCAAAGTAGAATGCGAGCACGTAACATATTATTTCGCTTATTCTACAATTGACATAACTCCTTCAAGTGGCACAAAATTAAAAAAAAACAAAATGATACAACTTTTTTGTTCTAAAACGTGAATTACATTCGAGTTGATTTAAATCGTTTCTTTAGACAGCAATGTGTCTTAAAAATAATAACTAAAAAATATCCGGGTGACCTCCAATCGGCCTTGCACTGTTGACTTTCTATTAAACTTACGTAGCAGTAGGAACACCATTATTATAAGTTACTTAAAATAATTTGTGTAATTTCGAATGACTTACCTCTATAATTTCATATATTCTATAATTTCATACGAATTTTCAAAACAAACATCTTAATTTTTTCGAAAAGGAACAAGAAATAAAACAGTTAATTTAAATATCGTTATTTATAAACAGAAGATGAAAGATGCTTTAAAAATAACTAATTCAACGAATTAAATGTTTTGTATACTCTTGTCTGCATAAGTGGCTAACTCTCTCACACATGACTTATAGTTTTCTTACAAATATATTTAAGTTTTATTTAACCTGTTTAACTCAACATTTTAAAATTAAAACTCAACTTCCTCGACAACAAGTCATCAACTCTAAAATTTACAACTTTATAATAAACTTGGTTTTAAACTTTATAATAAACTTAGTTTTAAACTTATTTAAAAAATTAATTTTAGCTAAACAGAACTTTTTTAACTTGTTCATCTTATATATATATATATATATATATATATATATATATATATATATATATATATATATATATTACGTTCTATTCAATGTTAAATATTAAAAGAAAAATATTAAAATCGTACTTAGGTTTGTTCAAGAAATATTTTAATGAGCTAAAAAAACATATTTTTTTATAAAAAAATAACTTCCTTTCTTTTTTTTAATAAAAAAAGGGTTCGCTATTTTTATAATTAACATGGTTACCCTGTTTACTAATAACTGTTGACAGCGAAATAAGACAAAGGTTATAAAAATACCACTGCTTGACAAAGTCCCTAATGCACTAATTAATTAAGTTAAGTAATAAATCAATAAAAAAGTGTTTTTTACTATACGTTTTTACGTCATTATTAATTAGTCATAAATAAAAAAATATTTAAAATTGTAATATTATAAATATTCTTTGATAACATTATTAATGTTCTTTAATAACATAATGAAAATTTTAAAATTATATTCCACCTAAATTCGAGACAAATATAATTAAAAAATCTTTAGGACAACACGATTTTAAAACAAACACGTAGAAAAAGACAAACTTGTAATTGTTGTGAAGGTTCTATAAATGTTAAATAAAAAATATAGATATTATGAAATCTTATAAAACTCTTAACTTTAGAATCATTTGATAATATTATTGGTTCGTTGACTCAATGTCACTAGAACAAACGTTTCTCAGGATTGCAACGGCGCGGCGCGGCGTACATAATCGTTAACAAAAAGCATTTCGGGAGCACTTTTCAAGTAAACGAATTTCAAGATTTACCCAATAAGCTAAAGTTATTTTGAACTGTTACAATTTATTTCATTAAATATAATTTCGCGCTTCAATGTCGGACAGTTTGAGACCCAAAAATGTATCAAGGCCGATATAAAAGCGGAATCGGTTAAAACTAAATGTAGCAATCGTTACGTGAACGAGAAAGTCGTGATTTTGTGAATTGCACCCACATGTGTGTCACCCCATTGATTGGCCACGTGAAAAGATATGTCGCGCCTGTTATATAAATAAATTTATTATAATTTTCTTGATTTTTAAGTTTTTTTGTAAATTATTATCTGATATCGAATAGGCCATATTATTCGTAAGAGTATGCAGTTATTAAGTCTACCCACGTCGCCAAAGTTGAGGATTCAATTCTCATACAGAAAACAAGACTATTATAAAATTAGTACACTATTATGAAATTAATATTTATTTATATCACATTAAAAAATGAACACAATATTTATGAAATTAATGCGAAATTCTGTTAGTCAATCTGATCTTAATACCACGTAAAATAATTAGCTTTAAAAATAAATATAAATAAATTAATATAAAAAATAAATTTAATATTTATATTTTTTACATAATATATATGTCTAGAAGATATTGCATTGGACTATTCCAATTTTTAACATAGAATAAAAAAAATATTTGAATATGCACGTTAACAGTATTTTTTATGTCATATTTATATTGAAAAAAATGTACAATATAATTTAATTAAATTAAATTAAAATTTGACTAATCTCGTATATTTTAGTATTCATCGAAAATAGACTAATAACAGCTAACTTAACTTATATATTATATAAGTCAACTTTAAGCATGCATGTTACATCAAATTACCAGACCTCCATTCCGGATATATTTTGATATGTCAATCAGTCACTCACTTTCTTCTTTAATATGAACAGAAAAGAACTATAAGCTATTAATAATAAAATAAGTTTAATTCATTTCAATTCATCATATTATATATGTGTTCTGAATAGTAATTGACATGAAAGCAATAATTATGTATTAGGATATATTGATTGACGTTGTCTCTGTTGGAATTTGCTTGACTTATGCAACGCTTTAGTCTACATTTAGACATTTTTAGATAAACAAATATAGTAATATAAAGAGGCGTGTGAATTAAAAAATCCGAGCTTAAACCTCGTATATCTGCATATACCAAAGTTGCTATTTAATTTAACTTAATTACATATCTTCCCTACTCTTGTATACATATTCATTTCTTTTTTCTAACCCTTCGTTCCCGTTACATTTACCATGTTAAAATGAAAACACAATTTCCCTTAATAATACGTTTCATTAGTTTCAATACAATGTGGTCATATACCTGATATCCCCTAAGCAGAACTACCAGAATAAGGAGAATATAATTATGAGCGCGTTTCTGTTAGTTTATTTCTTAAAACTTTCATATTTTTTATCCTGACCTACCTTCTTAAAAGAGACGCTGATAGTCATTTTCGCCTTTGCACTAATGCACATCTATTGATAAAGAAAATTATCGGGTATTCAATATGGCCATATATGTACAAACCTACTTCTATATTGCAGTAATAGTAAATGAATTATTATATTTTTTTATAATAAGTATAGTTTAAAATCCGCTTCTGGAACTGTTTGTATACAAGGAAAATTATTCTTATTCGTTGTTAATGTTATCGGGAAATATATAAATTCGAACTAATACTAAATTACGTGAGGCCATCGTTGCACAGTGGGACAGCTTCTTATTGTAAACCCCATTGGCTCTGAGAACGATTCCCACACGGAGAAATGATCATAATATTTTAAATTTTATTTTCATTTTTTCGCTCTGAAAAGAGGTGCCGTTGAGTTTGTCACTCAGCAGGCAATGTCTCGATTTCAGGTAGAAATCAGTCAACGGAGTGTCTTGACACTAAGTTAACTCTGGCTACTCTGCTATGCAAGATAAACCCTTTAGGGTTAGGGATTTTGTATGTTATGTGCTTTATACTTTTTTAAATGATACGTGAATAAAATCAATAATATTTCCTACAATTTCAGCACATTTTTATAATATATTGGATCAATGACGGAATTCAATATCAGATATATTAAGATAAAATTTTATCATATTTTTCGTCTTCATATAATAATCCTATGAATAAGTATCTACTAAAAATCGTATACGTACTTGTTATTCATGAAACAAATCGCAAATAACATTAAATCAAAGATTGACGCTAATGATATCCTTAAATTATGATATATTATATCTAAATGAGAATACAATTCGCAGTTTCGATTTTGTAATGTTTATTTGGCAAGATAAAATATATTAGTGTCCATTCCATTGTGCTTATGAGCCAGCTTTATTAAACCACGATACTAAATTTAAATTCGTTTGGTTGTTTATATATTGTTGATTTTATTATTACTTACCTGGTATTTGGGCATGGATTTGTTTGTTATAATTAAAAAATATTTCTACTTTAAAGGGTCAATCAATATGAGTGTAGGTACATATAACTTATCTAAATTGTATATGCTGCTTTTCTCAATAGGTCAGCTGAAAATGCATTCGGTCAAAAATACCTGCATTGGGTCAAAGTTATACAAATTCTATATTTTTATCATAATGTTTTCATTTTTAAAATAGTAAAAATTTCGATAGAACTTTCTTAGTGCTTCACTACAAGAAACCTGCAAACTTGAAACGTGTTTATTTAACAAATTACAGTAAAATGTAATAGAAAAATTGTAATTGGTAAAATGTAATCTCATTAGATTAGTATTCTTTTATCTGTGTAGTTATAGTTTAGCAACAAAAAGTTAACAGAAAAATTTTTTTCTGATTTAAAATCAAATTTCTTTTATATTAAATATTAAAACGCTGAATAATATGATAATAAATCGCTATTTTAAAAATAAATATATTATAATTTGATTTATAAATTTCCTTTCAAAAAATGCAATTAACAATCACGTTAGAATACTTAACGTATTTAAACATTCCACATAAAGTGCTATTCACCTTGACACAAAATATACAGGGAGGATATTAGCTAATTTTAAATTTTAAATTTTAAATTTTTGATTTAGTTTTCGAAATAATATAAATGTGACCGAGTCATAAACAAGACCTTCTAATTGATTTCGTCAAAGCTGTTTCACATGTAAGAGATTATTTTTTTATTTTGAAAGACATGAAGATATTCATCTGAAACATAAATTAGACTATAAATTACATTTCTAAAACATACGGTAAATATAAGAAAAATAATAATACAAATTTTATAACTTTATCTAACATAGATCTTGCACAATTCATTTCAGACGATAAATAAACAGAATTTTGTACGCCAACGTTGTCCTCTCTCCAAGTCTACGAATTAAATTATTTAAGCTTTGTTGCGGAACCAGCGACTTTGTCCCACTTTTTTCTCTATTTACGATTACACCCACAGTAGACATAAATACAACCTTGAGCGGGATTAAATAATATATTATACACAACCAGGAACTATCAAATTAACTCAAATAAATGGATAATTGAAGGCGACTTTTCTAAATATCTTTTTTTACATCTATCTTATTTAAAAATCTATTCGAGCCTTTCTCTAACTCAATTAAAGCAAATAGCCAGATAACTGGGAGCAAGCATTCAATGTGCACTGACTAAAGAATTCATTGGTTGGTTGTAAAAAGACGCAAAAAATAAAAAAGTAATCGAAAGCTTTTCCATTTCATCGCTTTTTACACAAAGGCAGTGTTTCGTTAAGATTTCATTTAGACCAACTAACGACGAGGGTTTTTTTTGTTTTTACGATTACGTTAACATCAGCTTTTTTAGTCTTATAATTGAAGACTAACCCTGTTAAACCTCCGAGCCAAAGCCAAAATCGAACATACAATATTTATAAATGATTTAAAGGTGACTCCCAAAGGTCTCAGAGTATTTTAAAAAAATAAGGCCATGGTTTATATAACCGAAACTAGGCTTCTAAAGCCACATAATATTTATCAATAAGTAAGTAATTCGTTACTTTTACGCTGTTTTAAGTAAATCTTTCTCTCACGGATAATCTCCTTACTGAGAGAAATCTAGCATAACTCGTTACATCGCCTGCTGCGCGACTATAAATTTGTGGATTAGCCTTACTGTCAGTGTCCACCATACGTCATCACCAGTAGGACGCAATGCTCGAAAATTTTCGTCTTCAAACATTGTGAAATCGCCGACGTAAAGACCCTACGAAACTGCCCATCTTAACCAAATCCTTCATAAGTCTCTCTCTCAAAGTTGTGCCAGCCTATTTGGATAGTCTGACCAAGGAAGAAGTAAAGTTACGTTAACTAGGTAAAGTAACAGATATAACTCGGAGAATAAGCAATCTGAAATGGCCGTGGGCTGGCTGTGATGATATCTATCGTAGGACCGAATGCCGCAGGTACAGAAGATTCCTGGAGTGGAGACCGCGTCTAGGTAAGCGTAGCGTAAGACGACCTCGGACAACATAGCACGCTCTGAGGAAGGCTTATGGTCAGCAGTGGACAATTATTGGTTGATAATAAATTATTTGCCAATCAATATAACATAGATATAAAGCGCGTATGTATTCGCTACAAAGATGTTTTTTATAAACTGACAGGGGTTAATCGTCAATTTTCTTCTTTCGTTTGACCAAAAAAAAGAAAAAATAACATAAGGTAGAATTTTATTTACCACTACTCTTTGGCTTACGGTATTCTGATATATAAAAATGGCTCAAACAGAGTCACGGACACCGCTTTACTTTTTATCATTTATTTGTATTTCAATCTAAAGTCATGATTTATTTGGCACTCCACAGGTGATTGTAACAGGTAGAATTAACATAAACGTTAGTGACCTTAATAGTTGTACAATTTACAATGTCTAATTGATTTAATATCGGTTTTATGAATATGAATAAAGCAAAGTTTTCATGTAACATTGATTAAATTATGAAAGAAAATATATTACCAACATTATTTGCTGTGCATGATAGAATAAAAAATAGCAGAATTTACTTCAGTCTAGAGCGTTACCTATATGTGTTATATATATATATTTTAACCCTAATATGAAGTCATTTTACAAAATGCATAACAAGGTTGATAAATAATTGCTATTTTTCAAGTGTTATTCCACACTTAGGATTAGAAAACATTTTTGAAAAACTAAACTAACATTTTTAATTCAAAATATATATATTTTTTTCATTTTTTATTGCTCTGGTAAGGTAAAGCGTGGCGTTATGATTTGCCAGTTAACACAAATTCGCAATGTTTCGAATCTGGAATGAGTGACACTAGCTTTCCTTCTATGCAGCATAAAGTATGAAAATGCGAAAAAAAAGAAACTGAATTTGAAATTAAATAAAACTATTTATTTAATATCATATAAAATAAAAATAATTGAATTCAAAACCTATGTACATTTATATTATTATAAATACTTAATTATGGGCAAAAGTTTGTAATCTGATTTACAATCTTTGTTCATGAAATTAAAAAAATTATTTTACTAAGACCTACTTATATTTATCATACCAATATTTTTTAAGTATAAAAATAAGTATAAGAATGTACACAAATTATAGAAAATTGTTAACAATAGCACTGTTAAGTAAGTCATTAAATATTGTTTTAACAAGTTCACGGTTTCTCCTGCATGTCATGGTGACAACTACCACAACAGCAACCAGGTGTGAAGACATTCCATTTCCCACCTCCCAGGCCGATGTCGAGACACAATGGCAGAACTTATCACAGCGATTTGTCTTACCAAAGAGGTTTCGTTCCCACGAGTTGGAATCAAATCCAGGTCCAATGGCAGTAACAGTCGACACTGTCCAATCTACTACAACGCTACGTTTGCCTCAATTAACTTTATCAAAATAAATACATTTGAGATAAATATTTTTAATTTATGCTTTTAATTACATATATTTCGCCAACTAAAGAAAGTCTTAAAGTTACTGAATTATAAAAAATATTACGTAACATCCCAGAACGATAACTATTAGCCAACTTCATCTCATTAAAGTTCCATAAGTACTTAAACAGTAAAAGATCATAAAAACGTATTTTTATATTTAATTTTAGTTACAAAAATAAAATGGATACTCTTTAGAGAATCTGGAGCAATAATTCATTGATATAAAATACCTACGGTTATTCCAAATAAAAAAATCAAACCAGAACGCAGTTATGTAAGATAAGGTTCCGTACAATATCTTACGTATTTAATGTTTACAGTGTTTTTATTGTGGTTTTGATGACACCAATTTAAGATAATTGTGAATATTAATACACTATAAAAGGCCACAGTCGTATAGTGGGATATCCTTACCGCCATGCAAGAAAAAGCTGAAAAAAAGAAAATTTATAAATAATTTTAATGTAAAATTATGATTTCTGTTGCTTGTTGTATAAAGCAAATTCTCATATGTATATGTTACACGTCAAAAGAACGTTACAGCTGTTACTATTTTTTTATTATAATAAGTAATGTAAAAAAATAAACTTTTTAAATTATTAGTAAAATTTTAAAATAAGTTTAATATACATATTAAACTCTAAGCATGTTATGTTTTTTTTACTCGCTCACAACTCATTCTTAATATAGCATACGTTATAAAAAGCCTTTAAGTACAAAATAACTATAACTTTATTAAAATAAGATTTGGTACCTGATACCTCAATAAATTTTCTAGATTACTTCAGCATATTAGCAATATTAAAGAAAACTATACTTAACTATTATTATTCTACTAGTGAATGTCCGAACTTCGTTTTAGTTGAGTTTATGGCTCTTACTACTTTACTTACTACTGCGTCTCAATGCCACTAATTTTCGATGGTTTTAATATATCATCTAACTTTAGTTCTAAATAGCTGAAAATGATATATTTAAAAAAACAAGTGTATCATGGAAAAGTGTCTAATATTTAGTTTTGCTAAGATTTCAATTACTTCTTTGTTATAGTCTAACTGAACTGTGAAGATTAGTCATCAGGTGTTCGATATCCTTTATAGTTAGTTATACAATAATCAAATATTCCCGCCATGCTGAACGACTTTAGCTAAGGTGGCATTTCAATAACTCTTGCTGTTTCAACGGGCTCTTAGGATTAGGGTGCATGATGGAGATCAGCAACCAAAATGAATTATAGATTGTATAATGCTGAATACAAAAAAGAATTATTAAAATTTATTCAGTAGTATCAAAGATTAGCTTTCAAATACAAGCCTACGCACTAAAATTATTATAATAATTGAGTTCTATTGGTGTTTTAATATCGCCAACATTCAGTTTTTAAGAAACAGTTTTTTACTGTGTAATTATAATAAAGACATCTTCAGACATATTTTGAATCGAAATTTAATAGATACTCTTTTGTCATAACTAAATACAGAATATAGAATAACAGTCTGAAATATCTGTACATGGAATGTGATAAGGATTAAAAAAATAGTATAAGCTACTATAATAAGGATATCATATTGTACTTCGCTTTCCAACGAATTCGAGACATTGCGTGTTTGTCTTACCAGAGTGAAAAAGTGAAAATAATTTTAAATATAATCACTCCCCCGTGTGGAGATCGAACCCACAACGCTGTCCCAATGCACCACGACCGGCCTCTAAGTTATAAAAGAACAAAGAATGTTTTAAATTGTTATAAAATATTATATATCATATATCATAACATTAAAAGTGATTCTCATTTCACATTTATGTTTTTGTTAGTAATGTGTATCTTTGTCCGAGAAAAGTGACAATAATATTAATCAATATATAAATAAAACCTTGTTTTAAAACCTATGATGTTAGTTGTAAAGAAAAATTTTCTCTGCACATTTTGTAACAATTAAGAATATTTAAATTTATTTGAGACACTCCATAGCAGTACGGTAGTTATCAGTTGGCGGATTTCCTCTCAAGGTGTAAAGCTTACCATTACGAGACTTTAATGGTGTCACTGCTACTATAATCGATCAATACATATAATTATAAATAACCACTCTGCAAATACTCTCTGCACCTGTGGTTTGACATATATGTGAAATACAATAATTCAACTCATAATAAGCTCTGTTTAAGGCAGGAAACCACTGTAGGAGCGTAAAAAATGACTATTTTTGTGAATTGAAGGGGATGAAGTAATTGAATCATTTTCAAATTTGGACATTATTTTATTGATACTTCTTAGTATTCAAAAAAAAATTTCACCGGAATCACCTATAAAATGGCGGCATTTTAAGGTTCGCCGGACGCCTGTTTCCCGCGGCATGCGCAGCCACTGCTGCAGTTGCCACTCCTGTTCGGTTGATCTGAAAACAATTTAATAAGCGTTGTTTTATTACTGAAATATTAAGGAAAAGGATATACCTATAATAAGATAAAACAGTGTTAAAAAAATATTTTCCCCCAGAGTTCGAATTTTCGATAAATTTTTCGACATATTTGACTTCAAAAAAATTATTTATTTACACACTATCTTTGAAACTTTAAGTATATTCTTCCAATAATATTACTGAGAGTAACCTCACAAAATTTTATCCAAAACGATCGATAACTTTTTGAACTACAACACGAGCAGTTTTTAAAAAGAAGATTCGAGTAAATCAGGTTCAAAATGATAAACATGTGAAAATTACTGATTTTAGTGACTAACCTAATTAATCAGCGTTATTAGACGCGTTAAATAGTTCTTCTGCTTCTTTGAAATTCTCAGGGCCACACGCTTCTCAAAAAACTTGTTTTCCTAAGCTACCTGCGTTCTCCGGGCCTCTTTTATCTCAGAAAGACTTCTCCTAAGGGCTCAAACAATTCGCCCTTCGTCTGTGATTTCTGACACCTGAACGTTACCTAGTTCCAAATACTATAACTCGGCAAATATTGGACGTTTTGAGTTCTCCTTTAGTCAGAACATTCTTCAGGTATACTTCCGAAATATGTAAAAAAATCGATTATTTGAATATTTTAAGATAAGGACTAAGATAAGACAAAACAGCAGTCTTTTACAATCTTGCGTAATTGGATTTTTTATCTATATATCAATAAAAAGAAACAATAATAAGATATTTTATTTTCACGATTTTTACACATTGTAAATGTAACTATTTTAAGCGGATTAATGATCAATATTTTGGTTTTTGAACATTATATTTTACCCTGTGGGGGGACGGTTTGAATACAATTCCCCCCACCCCCTCGGTGCTGGGTGGCGTTCCGTAAGAGACGGGTATCCCAGTAGCTTGGTGGTAGGAGGTTAATCCTCCGTCTGGCTTGTGACCACTATCATGACAAAAGCGATCCGCCAAATATCTGATGATGAGTTCCGGTTCGATGTCATGTAAGCCAGCTTTTCCTTATTCGCACCCATCCTTTCCCTCATCACTTTTCATTTCCCAGCCGGCAACGCATCTATAACTCTAATGTTGTAGATCCATAGGCGAAGGTGACAACTTACCATCTGCTTGCTTGCCTCCTGCTTTCTATAAAAAAAAGAAAATACAACTAAAATTAATTATATGAATCTACCGCCATCTGCTTCTTAATTACCTCGCGTATTGTCCTGGATTTTTATAGAACTGTATCTTTGTCCCTGGTATGGTGGATTTAAAACATAATTTTTTTTATAAGAGAGTCCCGATGGTAGAAAATTTTTAACTATCTTCTCCATTGAAACCAGGATGTTTTTGAATTTCAATTGCCTCACGTATCATTCTAGCAGTGTTTCTACTTTCCCTAGGGACAATATGTGCTTTATCAAACCTGCTTGGGTTATCATGTAGGGGTTGGGCTTATATCAGTCAGTTTAGATATCTTGTCGCTATTTACTAATATACCCATAAAGGACTGCATCAGGATTGTCTAGCTTCCGCTAGAGGAAAATAAGATACCTATTGAATACCTTTAACTTTTACAACACTGCCTTACATCTGGACATCTAGTATTCAATCAAGTATTCTATTTGCAAGTAGATGGCATTACTACAGGTTCGCGTGCCTTCCTCGCTCTGGGGGCTATCTATTAAAATGCCTTCTTCGCTCTGGTAATACAAAGCGCGTTGAATTACGCTACTCAACATGCAATGTCTGCAATTCAACGGAAAGCGCAGTACGGAATGTCTTGATACTAGGTACTTCCTGCTTCCTATCTGCCCTGCTTTGGGGGATAAAAACGTGAAGCTAAAAAAAATATTATGATAATAAATAAAAGTATGCCATGTTATCAGGATGACATTTTTGTATATACGTAATATATAGTATATATAGCGGTATTTATAATCAAGTCTTGTCTACCATAAATGAGACCAAATATTAGCAGCTTAAAATAACGTTATATGCAATATTTCAATATAATGATGATTTAAATTTAGATTAAAACCAATTATTTGTTATTTGTGTCTATTAATATCTATTTCTGAATTATACCAATCTCATAGATCAGAAGAGCTTAAACAACTTTCAACAATCAACCCGATCTTAAACTAATTTGAAAAACCTGTATTACCGTTACTGTCAATATGATTATACTTCAGATATTCGATTTGGACCAAGTTATAACGGAAATCTCCTGCATAACGCATAAAGCTTGATTTAATAAGGAAGGCAACGTAACGCAGGTATGCCATTGGTGGTGATGAGTGAATTAATGTCGGCTAGGCACAAACGCTTCTCTTTACAATAGATTCAAGCGCATAAATGCAGAAGATGAAGTAGTCGCCATGGAAGAAATTATCATTATCATTTTGACATTTATAGGGATTTTCCGCTAGACATTTACTTAACATGTAAACTAACTAATTTTTATAACTAGTAACTTTATAACACGTCAAATGGCACTGGGATCTATAAGCATTACACCAGGTACTTGGACATACATATACCATCAAAATTATTTCAGACACCAATATTTAGTTACAATTGTAAAGGATGCATATACGTGCATGGTTTCGTTTTGGGGTGGAAAACTGTCAATGGAGTGTCTCCACATGGTTATCTCTGACTACCCCGCTATGCAGGACAGAGAACAAAACTGTTTTTTTTATATAAATATTTAAGTATTTATTCATATTAAAGCCAATAAAGCTAAAGTGATGAGTTATATTGTTATATTATGCAGAGTAAACGAGCCGTGGAATAGTTAACTGTTAAGGTCTGTATTATGCAATATTATATTAGTACAATTAACAACGTAAAAGCTGAACATTATAACAATTTTATTTATCTTCATATATATCAAACGTATATATCTATTTTTTTAAATTATATATGTATATAAAATCAGTGGGCGTGATTTTTTTTAATAAATAATCTTTTAAAAGATAATTCAAATGTGTTTCGTATTCAATCGCACTATCTGTTAACTAGAAATTTACACTTACGACGACGACAACTGACACTAGTATTATTCATACAACAAGACTTTTATATTTTTTAAGTCTTGCGACTGAGGACTCCTCTTAAATTTTAGAAACGGAATTTTAAACGGGAACATAAAATTACATTTTACATGAAATCCAAAAATTCTTACAGTACATACTAAAACATGCAATTATTACTACTAGAGAAGCATTTCTTTTACAGGTTCACGATTTATATTGCATATTAGCATAGTCAGAGAGAACTTATAGTTTAAGACATCCCGTTTTCTGCTTTCCGTCCGAGTTCGAGATAATGCGTGTTGAGTTGAGTTGAACGTCGCGGAACTCAACAGTGCACATCGTCTTACTAGAGCGAAGAAATGACAATAACTTAATTATAAAACTTGGGCGAGCTGGAATCGAACCCACAACCATTCACGTGTACTATCAGATGCTGCCACAGTACGCCACGGTTGTCACGAAGAAAGTATAGTTTTAGTAATTAGTAACATAATACATATTTTATAACAATTTCATTCAACTTCATCGTTAAAATAAAGAACACGTATATTCATGTTGTTTGTTTTAATTTCATATGAAAGTACTTTAAGTAAGCAATAGTTTTGTAGCCTGATGAATTATGCATACAACTTTTCCCAACGATCACAGGTGAATAATAGAAAGTGAAAAAACTTATTACTCATAGTATTCTTTTTATTAAAAGTTAAAATTGAAGCAGTGAAAGTTAGTTGTAAAAAAACCGCGCTGATAGCAGTGAATAAAACTTGTACAGCAATCTTTAGGTGTTTATTTTTTTTTAAATATATCTTTATCTGACTAATCTAAATATTATAAGAATAATGAATTTAGAGAGCATAGGAAAGAAGGTTGACGTCATTGTGGCGCAGTGTCTGAATGTTAGCATAAAAGTTTTAAGTTCGATTTGATTCGAGTTTATTCCTCTCTAAGTTATTATATGGCAGGATATTGTGTTTAAAAATTACTAGTTTAGTTCAGTTGTTTAATTATGGCACTTCTAAGGTGCAAGACAAACCACTTCGACACTGTTACGTTGCATGGAGAATACACGAAGGAGATTATAATACATCAATTAAAAAATAAGGGACTATGAATGCTTAGATGAAGGTGTCGGTTCGATTAAAACTGTTTTATAAAGTAGTTAATGAAAAAAATATATTTTTATCAAAGTCACAAAAATAAAAAAAACGAATTTTAATAATGGAATATGTCAAGTTTTCAATATATAAGTATAATTAAATAATACAGTAGATACTCAACGTACTTACATAAACGTTCATCAACTTTGATAAAGACTAACAAATTGCTATCGCGTAGGCTCCTGGCCTGTACTTTACTATTACGTTGCCAGATACACTGTAATTAGGTGATGATTCATAAAGCATTGCTTGTATTTGTAATGCTTAAATAAACACAATTATTTTAATAAATTTAACTTAGAGAAGCTGCTTCACGCTTCATTCAGGGTATTAGTAGTCAAAGAGGATCTAGTGATAAGACTCCATTCGCTGACATTCCGTTTATGAACACTTCAAAAAATATTTTTTGTCTTTTTTATCACGTATAAATTAATTACAATTCAAAATAACTTCTCAATAGACAAAGATTCAAAAGGTTTATTTATTCTATCACTTCTTTCAAGGTTTTTCAGGCTTCCTAAAGTAAATACAATTATTATGAATATCGAAAACATTATTTAGGAATAAAAAACTCTTTTTATTTGATATAGAATAAGGCTGACTCAGGTTATACATAAATGCACATTACATAGTAGTTTGACGTTATGATTAAATGTGATATATTTTTTCAAATATACCATAAGGCGCTTACACTAATAATTAGTTGATCATTTTAAAATGCTTGAAATTTAATATAATTTAAAGTAATGTCTACCTATGACAGCGCCTTCAGGGCAACAAATTTTTGAAAACATTTTTCTAATATTCAGTATGCCTAGTGACGTGTAAAATACGAATAAATTGTAATAAATAGTATCTTTGTCACTTTATGAAAAAGTGTATTATACAATCTCATAAATATATTTTTTATACATTATTATAAATAACCGTAGTACATATTTTTTTTAATCTCTGTAACCAAAGGTTTTTTCTAGTACAATATAATAATACGTTAGTAAAAAGACTTGTTATATTTCAATTACACTATAATAACTTATCAGTCCATTTTCCTATATAGTCAAGACTATTCTATCGCCATAACATCATAAATGATTCAAAATAATGCGAGCTCTTTACTTCAGTATTAAGGCATTAGGCGCAATCATCAATAAATTGCTAGTGTTGTTATTGCCGCGAAAACGCCACCAATAATAAAACCTTTCATTTCTTATTACCTATGTAGGAATAAAATCGAACTTTAATACGGTTTGAAGCCTTAAATATTTAGTAGTTTAACTTTACTACTTCATTCCGACAGTACTACATTTATTAGAATTCAATTTTATATACCGAAAAGTTTCATTCAAAAATTCATTCACGTTATTATTCAAAAAATTATTCATTAATTTTGCAAAGTAATTTATCTTCGATAGATTACAAGTTTTTTCCTAACGTATTTATCTCTAACCCGTTAAGACGTCTCTAATATATTAATAATAACCTATAGAGATAGTGCCAGACGCATATATCAGTGAGATTATCTAATAAGGCAAGTTGGGACGGACTCTGGTGTCCGGCACGCGAACTCGCGTGATGTGTTCTGCGTTACCTTGAGCAACTGAGGAAATCGTTGCGTTTATCATTTCACAAATACATTATCACGCCTTTTTATTAACGTTTAATACTTAAGGGACTACTCTGTTCTATTTCTTCATGTATAGCATACATTATGGAAGCAAAAATTTATAACTCAAACACAAAAAATAATATATTTTCTTTTTGTCTGACTTATATCAAAGTGAAAACAATTCATGTAATCTGCTAATTCACTACAGTTAATTTTATGTTGCTAATTTCTGTTCTAGTTGTTAAGTTAATATGCTATTTACTATGCATTGAAAATCTAATGAGGCGATTACTCCAACAAATGCTTTCCTAGTACATAATTGTTATCAGTTATTAATTCGTTATATCATAAATAAGTAACCGGACGCATACAAATATTACATGACGCCACGCCTACGAAAACTCATTAAAAAACGTATCGATATCTAGTTGCGATCAAATTGAACACGAAACGAAATTTCTACAAAAAGAGGAACATTGAGTACATTTAAATTTTGAATGTGATTTAGGTCGCGTAGCACTTTCAGTGATAAGGTATTTCTTTTAATAAATGAATAATAGAAAATAATGATATATTCATCATATATATTTTTAGGTGTTTTTTATACGACACGTACATAAAGCTCTCTTCACATACAGATCATAAACAAATTGTCAAAATTCTCTAACGATTTATCATGTATTTGAGCCCAACGACAATTATCACAAAAGTAGCTCAGACTAAAATTGTAGATCGTATTATTGTCTAAGCATCCGAACAAAATTTTCCTTATATGCGACTTTGTGTACCTTTGAATGTCTATTTTGTCCGAACTAATATGATGCATATAAAGTCGGTTTCAATAATTTTAATCAATTATTTATGCGCAAAGGTTGGTTTTATTTAAAGATTTTAAACAAAGTTTCTCCTTTGAAATCTCATTTGTATACAATAAAAATCAAGTTCTTATATAAATTAATACAAAGAAAATAATGATTGTATTCAAAAATAAGCCTTGTAGTATAAATGTCTACTGACTTTTTGCTAAATTCTCGCTAAACGTATCCGCTTAAGTGGCTTTTTTTCCCAGACTAGCCATATAGCACGCAAAGTATCAGCCAACACAGTTTCAGCGTGATAAAATCTCCACGGACACGGAAATCCGTGGGTGGTCGCAATCCTGCTGCGTTGTAAATTAAACTAATCTTATATGAACTATGTGAAACCGTAATACTAGTCACTAAATCATATCAAAAATCAAAAATAATATTGACAACACGATTTTGAGGTTAATTGAAAAGAGCTTCCGATTACTAAGCAAGTTCTCGATGCCGTATAATTTATATAGATTATAAGGTAATTTGTATGGTGATGAACATAATATTATGTTCTATTATATAATAATTAAAACAATCAATTTTTATGTTACAAAATATTAATTAATTATTTAATTAATTAAGCTAATGTGATCTGTGATATAGAATGATTATATCAATAACTCATATTTCATTTCGTTTCCGTTAAAATTTCTGCATATTAGATAGTGGAAAATAGCTTTAAACATTTTATATAGATAAAATAGCCCACAAAGACAATTGCTTAAAAAAACTGTAATTAATACATGTTTATTAATAAACTTAAAAAAAGCAATGCTATGAGTAATCGACTAAGGTAATTTTGTGTTCAAAATTTCTTATATCATTGATGTTACAGAACTCAAAATAATGCTTTAATATATCAACAGGTAGGTAAAAATTTTAAATAACTTCATATTCCGAGCAGGATTCGAAGCCAAACCTATAGTGTTTACAATCAGACGGTGTCTCACTGTGCCTATCTCTCCCCCTCTCTCTGTCTCACTCTAAATGACCATGAAGGATATCAAAATATTTGTCACTTATTCCTTCAATGCAATAAAATTCTTTATATTTATATCGGTAATCTTGATATCCCTATAAAAATAGGTTAAGGGTGAAAGGTCAAGTACAGCTTAACTATAACAAAGTTATTATTGAGCGTGATATTTACAAATGTCATAGCCTAAACTGACCTATGATTACTAGAGTAACATTTACCAACGTATGGGTATATATATACACGTTTCAAAAGTATTGTTCACATTTTTAGTTTTATTTTATTTTTACATTTTATATTATTTACACTTCAAAGGAATTGTTCACATTTTGAGGCATGTTATTTTTGTTTATTTACATTCTTGAGTTAGGTAACAAAGTAAATATCAAGATTTCAAATTAATCTTAGATTCAATATTCAAAGCAAAAAAGCAATGATATTGTTCGTTTGTGATAGAGTATATCACGCATCTATTTTAATAATATATAGGAGCAATGCATATGAGTTTCATTGCATACAATTTAAAAAAAAACAAAATAAAAATATTAGTAATGTTACTAATAATCTCTTAGTAGTAACATAAGTAATATTTTTGTTTTTATTAAATTGGCTCTCGCCAGGCCCGATTTCGGACATTTATTTCCTCTTAAACGCAAATTAGTGAAAGGCATTAAAGATTGACAATCATGACACTATACTCTGATGCGTTTCACTCATTACCGGTTGGGAGAACGTTGGTCATATAAATCTGTCACCGGCTACAAAGTAACATATTAACTGAGCTTAAAGGACCAATCCTAGCTATTTAACATGATCTTCTCTAACATAGTTTCTTCTGTTTTTCATCACGGAAGTTCAAAATATTTAATCTAAATATAGAATATATTCTAGCAATATTCAATAATATATGAGATAACAAGACACTGTACTTTCGCCTACAACCGAATTCCAGACATTGTATATCGCATGATGAAACCCAACACCGCACTTTATCTGACCAGAGCGAAAATAATTTAAATATAATCACTCCCCCGAGTGAGGATCGAACCCACAACCGATCACGTTTAGCATATGTAGGTAATAAGCTATCTTTATGAAAACCCAGTCCAAATTTGTAAATCAGTTAATGAATTTTGTGTACATACATTTTAAAAACGTACTCTAATTAAAAATCGGTTCTAGTCATATTAAGTTCTTTTCATAATGTAACAATATTATAAAGCATTCACTTAATTTTTTTTCAAACCATATTAATTATAGATACAATTATTAAATTTCTTATTGAAACAGTTTTCATTATAATTAAACCATAAGCTTAATATAAAATAGAGGACATTACAATTCGATATATGCATTTGTCCTGACCGTGGGAATCCAACGATATAATATACTTGTTGACACACCATATCGAGCTAATAAGAAGAACTTGATATATAAATAAATTTTATTGAAAATAATACTTTTAAAAATGTTATGCTTATAAACCAAAACTATAGGTTAGGTTTGGTTCAAATCACTAAAACCAATCAAGTGAAAGTGTAAAAGTACTTTATTAATTTACTTTTGTCGTCCGGAGTATCAAAAACTACAAAAAAATCAAGACTCCAAACCTATACATTTATAAACGACATTGTCGTCACTAAAGAAATAGCGTTGATTGTAATAAAATTTTATATTAAAGAAAAAAATCTTAAAGTTTAATTCACATGTTTCATTTTGCAAGTCGCACTGGTATTTAGCGTTTTTTTCGTGTATAAATAACTTTACTATGCCCTAGGTAAGATGAATCATTTTCATTTCTCACTTTTATTTCAAATATATATTCGATATACTTGCATCCTACTGCCTTTCAAAATTGCTTCTAAAGTTATTCAAATTCTTATAAACACTTTTACAAATGACAAGATAGCTAAATCTTTCACTAAACGTCAATTAAAATCAGTTTCAACTGCTCATCCGTTCAATATGCCTTTATATTCACGATCCATTAATTTTTAACATTAAATCTGATGACATTTAACCATTAAGCCTAAATAACCTGCGTTAATCGCGCGGTAATTAATTGTTCACCGTAGCCTTAGTTCCCGTCATTGTTCGCGCCACGCAATACATCGCACTGAATTGGTAACCTTACCGAAAGCAAGAACATGACATTCGTAAAGCACTGTTTTCATTACACCACGGCATTAGAAGCCGTTTTTTTCAGTTCGTATTCGTTTAGGAATCGCTTATAGACTCGTTTCTCACTCGACAGAATTACTAGTTGATTACTTCAATGCTGTAGTGAGACGAAGGCCGTTGTTGATTTCTATTAAATCCCGAATACAGGCGGAAAGTGGATAATGGATTTTCTTAACAAGTGTATGAGACTACCTTGCTTTACGTAAAAAAGTAGTAATAATATTCAAATTCGTCTGGAATAACATTAAATGCGTTTTTAATATCAAATCTTTCTGCGTTAGAGCACGCACTGCATTCAATGATTATTTTTTAATGACTATTACATGTATAATTCACAAATTGTATTTATCACGCTAACCCATTACAATTTATGAGGAAAACAAAGTAGATATTCATTGACGCCCTAATTCGATGAGTAAATTTCAAAATATGTATCTTGGTCAAGTAAGTTTATTATTTTTTTAATTTTTTGAATGTTTTTAAAGTTTAATATTATAGTAAAAAGGGAAGTACTCAAAAAAATATTGCTTACTAAGAAACAAAGAAGACATACAAGACAGAATAAATATTTTCTAACTAGTGCATGCCAAAGTATACGATAATCGTTTGTTTAAATTAAAGAAAATATGAAAATAATAAAACCATAATCAACAATGGAAACACAGATCTATATCCGCGGTCAACTATCAGCAGCGTGAGATCAAACGGTAAGATATTTACCTTGAAAATGTAATACAGAATGTGGTGGACACACTGTCGGTACCGGTTATTATCAAAGTTAGCTTAGAAAGAGCGGCAGCCCTCGTTTTATTCGGCTAATTACTCTCAAATAGTTTCAAGTTTCAGTTAAACAAAATATGACATTGGCTCTACGCATACAAATAAAAAAGCAGTAACATTTTGACAAAAAATATTTTTTAAACGCTTCATTACAAACATTTTATTAAAATTGATCTTACAGAATATACCAAATATATAGATAGAATAAAAATTTACAAATCTGATCTCATGTTGACCGATTTTGTACAAGAAAGGAACAGAAAACCTTTAAATATATTACTAGATTCTATACTTTTCATCTATTAAAAGAAATTGCTGCATTGCATACTAAAAATCAAAACAATTATAAATTATCAAAACAAATATAAATTAAACTCGTCTAAAAAAATTTTATATAATTTCCAGTAGCTATAAAATATTAACTATGGCAATACAGCCTTAATATTTGAAATCTAAATTAAGACTGCTGCAATGGACCAGATCTGACTAATATAAACACATTGAACTATTACTATATATCTACGGATATCTCCGGTACCGAAAAATTTAAGCACGTATCGTATCTATACATGTATCTACAAGAATGCACAATACATTATTTGCAATGGTTTATCATTTCACAATGTTATATATTTTTGCGTAACAGCAAACAAAGCGTAATGAAACTAGAAATAATCGATCAATTTTAATAAGATTCTAAAAATGATCAATTATTAAGTACATATATGTGGTAAGACTATTATTTATATCCTTGTGATATTAATATGCGTAGGTTCTTTATAAAAGGCATATTGAAATGCTCAAGCTGAATAACAATTGAAATAAATTGTTTTGTACTTCGAAATCAGTGACCTTCTCTCGTATGGTTTTCTATCAATAAAGCACCCAATCTGCGACGTGTAGGTTACATATACATGTGCTATGTTATTATTAAATATTTAAATTTAGTAAGGTTGCCACTATCTGTATCACAATGTCAGGTTTGTAATTGATCTTTATAATATTTTTATAAGATATAACATCACGAACAATTCTGTCTTAATGTCTTGTAGCCTTACAATATTATCCTAAAAAATAAGCTAATAGTTGTAACTCTAAAATATTTTAAATGCTCTTTATATGTATTTTCAGTCATAAACATAAACCTATAGTAAATTCAAAGTATAGTTACTGTCATGGCCATTTTATATACATAAAACTTTTATATATATAAAACTTTTATATATATAAAACTTTTATATATATAAAACTTTTATATATATAAAATGTCTATATTTATATGTATATAAACTGTCGTGGCGCAGTAGGATAGCGTTTGACTGTAAACGTGGTTGTGGGTTCGATGCCTACTCGGTTTCGGGAATGATAATATTTAAAATTATTGTTATTTCCTTGCTTTGGGAAGCCAAGGAGAGGTGTTGAATGTCGCCACTCAACACGTAATGTTTCGAATTCGACGGAAGCAGAATATGAAATGTCATGACACTAGTCACCTTTTGTCTACCCTGCCGTACAGGATCCCCAGGCTCAGGAGAAATCCCAATGCTCATACGATTTCTTTTTAAGAATTTTATTGTACCTATTCATATATAGAGTATAATTATTTATTCAACTAAATAAAGCTCTCAGAAGGTCCGGTACGCGTTATTACTTTATCATACCTCTTAAATTTATAGCACCTTAAAACTTCCTGAATAATTACTTATGTCAGCTTACCCGCCTATAAAGATCCGGTAAAATACCTATGTATATCAATCAACAAACACCCCTGCAACAAGTTAACGTCATATAAATGATTAATTTAATTTGTCACATTCACCGGTGTTGCCATTACGTATAAGCGATGCGGGTAATTCAGACACTTTTAGTCGCTGATTTTTGTAATATTTGTTATGAAATAAGGAATTTATTTTTATTTTTGACGCACGATATGGGTTTCTTCAATGTCGTGTAACTCATAAACTCACCTTGAAAGAAATTGCTAATTATTTCTTTAACCGCAAAAATGTCACAAATAACATTGGCCTTTTGAAAAGCTGCTAATTAATGTTTGCTATCTCATTTTTTTTTCTTAATATAGGTATCAAGAAATATTTCTTGATATAAGTATCAAGAAATATATCGGTCAGACGCTGTACCACTGCGCCACGACTGGCTTATTTAATCTATAAATATATTTCATATTCAAAAACTTTGTTGATATCGATGTGTTTATATAATTAGCACGTAATTCAGTAAATTTAAAACCAATTTGTGAAAGGTAGTTTTTACGTTATGTAATAACAGAGAGACTGGGAGGTCCCACATCCGCCGCATTTTGTATTAATGTCATAAATAGTTTAAAAAGCCGATATTATTCTTGTAGCTTCACGCCTCTTCCTATATCAGAGAAGTAGTCAGACAGAACCTAGGGTTACTCATAAGCTCAATAATATATAATTTAGCATATCCATTTTTGAATTTTACAACCGCATAGCACGTGAAAGATTTAAATATCATTCATATATATCATCAACTTGATGCTCTTTACTATGCTATTTTGTAAAAAATTACTTCCACGTGGTACACAGCTGTAGAATGGCCTACCTGCAGCAGTGTTTCTAAGTACATTGTCTCCCCTTGTGTTACATGGAGCCATGGAAGACCGTAACCACTTAGAAATACGTGACCGGCTCGCTCGTTTGCCTGTCACATAAAAAAATACCAAATATGTTGGTTAGTTCTTGCAGTGTGTAGATAAGATCTACAGCTAAAAAAAATTGAAAACAGTCTTACAATAGAAATTACAAGATATTTTATTTTTAAAAATAGCAAGGCAAGTGCGATAAACTCCATAAATACGAAATTGCGGGCAATACCTTTTAACATACAAAATATTTAGTTTAACAATTTTATTACCAAACGTTTTTATTTTAACTGTTTATTATATGAATGAAACATTTTGAACTGGTTTGGAGCTTATTTTTGATATTGTTTTATTTTTATAGTAATCATGTTATTTTTGGAACCATTACCATTACAATATCTGTTGACCCCTCCTTTAATATTGTAAATGTTTAGTTCATTATTTCTTATATCTTTAGATTGTTATGCAAAACGAATTCTCTTATACAAGTTTGGACTCCTTATCTTTTCTTTGTTAATATAAAAGTATTTTATATAATATTTCAATTTAAACAGAATTTTGTAAGTAGTATACTAATTTCATAAAAAAATCAAAACAAAATTGCAATTTAAATCCATATTGTCAAACATGTCGGTATATTTTAAATATTAAAATACTTTATATAAACGTGTATGTGAAACACGTGGTAGTGTGTGTTACTTTTATTATGATAGTCTAATGTATTTTCTATTCATTATTTTTAAAATATAAGTATCTACTGCCTAATTCTCTATATAAAACATAACTGAGAAACCGTTTCCTGCCCTACAGTCAACATATTTTTTGATATAATTTTTTAATTAATTTACACGAATCTCTAGTCTCATTAGTTTTAATTTTCACCGCCCTTTACTATCGTTTGCGTAGGCCTTTTGACCCTAACACTAATATCAAATATATTGTAATTTTAACTGATCCGGTTTCCTTAAAAAAAATATAATTCGTCTCTTCAACGTTCCAAAGGAATTTCTATACAAAATTTTTAACTTTGTACGTTCCATTCTGCGTAAGTCCGTTTTTTTTTCGATTTTGCATTATCAATCACCCAGTAAAAATAGAATTTATATTGGCTTTATTTCTAAGTTTATATTTAAATTATTATCATTTTCTTGGTGTGATAAGGTGAATTGGAGCGTTCCATATTACCTAAGACATACGAGCTTACGTCTTACATCATGGATGAGCATCCAAGATGAAGAAGAAAGTGCATTCCAGATAATGCTGGTGACAAGTAAAAAAATATTATATTATTGTTTATAAACTTTATTATAAATATATTTTTATATATGACACTAAACATCATTAAAATTTACTTTATAATAAGTAGTAATAAGTAATATATATAGCTACAGTTATTAAATATAGGGTAGACATAAAAAAAATCAGAAAGTAACCAGTAATTAATTCTACAAGTGTTGTCATATCGAAAACATTATTTATTCCATTATGAATATAAACCCTAAAATATAGATTATGGAGATAACGGAAACAAACATTTATAAGTCTATTTATTATTTATCAACACGTCGCCTATTAATCTTAACTAACTTAACTGATCTTAAACTTAAAATAAATAAGCGACATCTTACAAAACGTATTAATGAAACACAACTAAAATAAAATAACAGTTAATCTTATTGGAATTTTGTGAAGATTAACCGCGTAGGCTTAAATGGCATCATGCATTATGAAATTATAAACAGAAACTTTAATTCCTTTATTGCATTTTAAAGTGCTATTCGCACGCCTTATTGTGTCCGTAATCCTTAGATTATTAAAATACTGAAGTTATTTAAAATGAACGGACAATTGAATGTGTTATATATTGATTTCAACCTCTGAAATCGTTTTGAAATCTTTTCAGGATACGATGAAATTTAATTATATTTACAAATGTATTTTCGTAAGCAGATTAAAATTTAAGTACTTAAATTCGATGAAGAAAGCATTAGCCGTCATTAAAATGAAAATAAATACTGTTTGGATTAAAACTTATATGTGATATATTGATCGTGATATACCTGACAGCCACTCATCGGAAATAAATATATTTATATAATTGTATTCCTTTCTCTTATGTATATTTACTTCAAAGTAATTAGCGAGGTAGCGAGCTGCGTATTGATACTTTTGGGTTAAATTATTTTGTTTACCTTTGACGTTAATCCTACATAGCAGTAAGACTTGACTTTAATCCTACATAGCAGGGTCAAAAAAGTAGTGTCAAAACATTCCGTTCACGCCTCGTTTTACGTAACAACAGAGCAGAGAAATGAAAATATTTTTTTAGTTAACTATAACTCCGGTGATCATGGTTCCATGAAAATAATTACATGAAACTGTTCCATTACGCACTGAGTGACTGACAGACAACGCACGGCTGATACTAATGGTCCTATAAAACCTGAAACTTACCAAACTTACCACTTTTCTAGGAGAATGATAAAAATATTCTCAATCCAACTACTCGAAATGCACTTTTGTACAGAACTACAGAAGAAGGGAAAAACCAGCAAAATGAAGTTGCTAAGTTACAACTATTCTATACTAAAAGTTCAGAGATCAGCAGATTTCATATCTGTGTATATTTGAATTGAATAATAAATAATAACCTATGTTTGGACGTCTAATTTAAGAGGCGGGGTCCATAACCTGCTTATTTCAATATTTTAATTCGAAATTCCGACAAGTATGTATTTAATAAATACTTTAAAATAACACAAAAACAAAATAATGCATATTTTGTTTTAATTATAAAGTTGTAAGAAATAAAACTATTAGTAAAGATTCCAATTATTTGAAGCAGGTATCGGCTATTGATTTTATTTTAAAATTTTAATTTTTAAATAAATTATCACCATTTAGGTTTGTACTACTTATGTTTTAGTAGTGAATATATCACTTAATCATATTAATATCAATAAAATTAAAACTTTAGACATTATATTACAGAATTAGTTTGAAATAACCACATTTAAACCAAACAAAGGTACGCATCAAGTGTTTTTAGCGATTGCTTTTTAAAATATAAAGAAATATTCAAATATACATATAATTATGTGCAATAGTAAATATTGATAATAAATAATATTAAAACTAAATAAATGTTATGTTCATGTAATAAATTAGATTATGGTGCTCTTGGCGCGATCATTGTAATTCACCATTTAGGTTTATTTAAAAATGTTATTAATATACATACGCTTGTATTAAAGATTCCAAACATTAAAGTAAATATTTGCTTTCTTTAAAAAAGTGAATAATTAGTTGGCATAAAGTTGATGATTTATTAAAATTTTAAATATTCCATCGGATTCGTCTAAAACGCTTAACCAAACCTTTAAGACGAATCCGATCTTTTATTCGTTTCCCTTGAGGTAGCAAAAATACAGGTAGTGAGGGATAGTGAGAGAGCCTGATGTCAAAGTCAAGTCCGTTGACAGCTTTCCGCCAGAATTATTGAATTTCAGAGACGTTAATGTGGCAAACTCAACGCCGTGGTTTGTCTTACTAAAAGCGGAGAAACGTAAATATATTTATAAATACATAAATTAAAATTACAATGTTGATTTTATGTGATAAGTTAAACATTACTTACACTGTCAGAGTTTAGTTTTAAAAGGTTTTAAAACGTCTTAACGAGTTTGATGTAGATAAGAGCAAAAGGTGATTAAGGGCATCAAAAATGGCCAATCTCGCTGAGCCCCGCCACGAGCTGCTCTATTAGTACATATTATATAATAGCTGCCATTGTATTGAAAACCGTTACCAATTAATTGCCCAGCTACCGTGCAGCTATTATGCTAATAAATATCATCGCTTTATTTCTAAAGAAAAACGTCATAAGACTATCATTTGTTCACTTTGCAAAAATTTAAGACAATGATACCAAAAGAATTGACCATAATTAAATGAGTATCTAAATAAGAATACAAATATTATTTAATATGATCATTTGATATATATAAATTTTTCACATTATTAATGACATGTAGTTATCAAAATATCTTTAATAAATAATATCATAAAAATTAGGAACAATATGCAAATTAAATAAATGAAATTATAAATAAGTATTTATAAAACAAATTGAGGCACAACATCTGTAAATACAATTGGTCGTGGCTTCGGCTTGGGGTAATGATTAATAATCAAATATAAATTTTTCTGGTAAGACAAAGCGCGGAGTTGAGTTTGTCAGTCAGCAAGTAGTGTCTCGATTTACGGGAGGAAATCAGTAAACCGAATGTCTTGACACAAGGTTGTCTCTGGCTATCTTGATATGTGGGATAAAACTAAAACAAATTAATTCAATGTAAAAGTTAATTAAGATAATATATTAAAATTAAACTATTTAGTGTCATTTGTATAAAAAGTTACAATTATGTATAAAAATATACCAACCTAATTGGATCAGCCCTTTTTACCTCACAATTCGCAATAAGTATGTCGCAATATATATCCTGTCGAAACATACACACGCTTTGCTTTATAATTTTATATAATTAAAAAACATGCCCCGACCACATTCACTTTACTACCTACCGGTTGCATGCTTATCCCCGATGATTAACTGTATCTATCACTGATATTTGAATTAGTATGATAATTGTGCAATTCGCAATTTGTGTTCATAAAATTTAAGTTCTATTATGATTTAAAAACAAAATAAATACGCAAAATCAAAAAAAACAAACAAAACAAAATATATATATATATATATATATATATATATATATATATATATATATATATATGTATATATATATATATATATATATATCTCTTTTTAATTTTATAAGACTATATTTTTTATTTCTATTTTTTGTGCTTCACGCTTTTATCCCTCACAGCAGGGTAGACAGAATGCACCTAGTGTCAAGATACTCCGTACTTCGCTTTCCACCGAATCCGAGACATTCTATGTTGAGTGACGTAACTCTACACCGCACTTTGTCATACCAGAGCGAAGAAGTGAAAATAATTTAAATATAATCACTCCCTCGAGTGGGAATCGAACCACAAACCGATCGTGTTTACAGTCAGACGCTGTCTTACCGCGTCACGACCGGTACAACAACGTAAGAGAATATATAAAGTTAAAATAAAGTATTTTCAAAAGGGTGAAACTTTAAGAAATATATGATTTAATAGTGAATATAATCATATTAATATCAATAAGACATTATATTTTTTTGAATTCGTTTGAAATAACTACATTCAAACCAAGCCAAGGTACGGATCAATATATATTATAAAAAATAATCAGATATATATATATATATATATATATATATATATATATATATATATATATATATTTGTGTGAAGAGTAGTAATATTGATAGAAAGATACGTTTGTGTAATAAATTAGATTACGATGCTTTTGGCGCGGTCATTGTAATTAACACTGTGATCTTCGTCTGTGACAATATGTCAATTGTTATTATATTTGTTATTTATAGCTTTATATTAAAGAGATCATTTTCATAATTAGTATAAATTATTTCAATAACAAAATTAGTCCCGTTTAATAATATTCTGCATACAAGGCAATATTTTCCGGCGAATTATGTGGTGCCTTCATTAGTAGTAATGACTATGAAATGGTTAGCAATTTTATAACGTGATTACCTTTAATGTCGATGAAACTTTCCCATTAGAGGCCGCAGGTAAATTGTTTTCACACGTCATAAGCTTACAGGAAACACAACCGCAAGACGTCTTCGAAGCGACATGGACACGGAAATTAATGTAGACGAGTCCCAAAAAAAATTTAAATGTTTCAACGAAACGTTCCCACATTGCACATTTGCGCTTGCGTTTTCTCTTCTCTACCCAAATCCAACTAATGTCAAAAAACGAATGTGCTTACTTGCATTTGTAGTATTTCTTAATTCGGGTATGCTGATTTGGTTTCTTTTGTATTTTTTCAAGTGTATACGAACTCGGGATATGTACAACGTTGCAAGAAATATCACTATAGGTATACTTGTGCTCCTTTTCTTTTTAAAAATTTACTATGCCAGTCGAAACTCCAAAAAATTTGCCCAAATATTGGAAAAGATAACTAGCGACTTGTTACAAGGAAACAATTTAAATATAGAATACCAAATGATTTACGATTATTATATTAAAATCGGTAAACTCGGACAAACTGTTTGGATTCTCATCCCGGTTTTACTAAGTTCACAATTTCCAATATACGTAGGTGTAGGTAATATATATGAGAGTTTAAAAAGTGATGTTGGAAAAAGGTATATGATTCATGAAATGGAACTGAAATATATAGAGGACATACAATTCGACACACCGTATTACGAGTTGATATTTGCTTATAATTTTCTAAATGTTATCGTCCTATCGCCAAATTTCGCTGGATTTGATGGGTCATTTTGTATTGCAACGAATCATTTACGACTCAAGTTAAAAGTTCTCGCACATAAAGTATGCAAAATTTTTAAAGAAGCCAAGTCGCAGGCTGAATTAGAAGGCCAATTAAAAGAAGCCATCAAGGATCATCAGGAAGCTTTGACTTTTTACCATGACTTGCAGGAGGTTTATGGCGGGTGGTTGTTAATGATATTTTTGCTAACATCTACTATAATATCGATGAATATTTACCAAATATATTTAAGTGATCATGTGGATACGAAGTATTCAATATTTGCTATCAGCGGAGTCATACATATGTTTGCACCTTGTTACTTTGCAAGCAACTTAATGAAGGTAATCAATTATTATTTTAGACTAGTTCAAATTGATATTTTAACAGCAAATTATATTTAATATATTACCCATTTTATTTTTGTAAACATTAAAATAAGTATTTTTTTAAGCTTGACTATTTTGATTTTGCTATTTTATTTAGAAAAATAAAAACGGAACTGAACATCGTCATTATTTGCAAAACCCACCCAACAGCATTATAAAATTATTAGCTTAATTTATTTAATATGTATAATATATTATAAAAAGCTTTTAAGAATTTTTTAGGAAATATTTCTTAATAAATATTTTTTTATTAAAAAAAAATATTTTATTATTTTAAATGAAACTATTTTAACCGGATTAATTGCGTATATGTATCCAAAATGTATTTTCGAATACCAAAGTATTCGAAAATACATTTTGGATACCTGACGTTTCGACCACTTTACAGTAGTCCGTGGTCACAGGTAGACTGAGGTGGCATTCGTCTGTCAGTTGATATAAAAAATTAATTATATCAAACTACCGCCATCTGTTTCTTACTTGCCTCGCGTACTGCCCTGGATTCTTGCAGAATGAGCTCATTGTATCTTTGTCTCTGGTATCTTGTGGTGGATTTGAGACTTTAAATTTTTAATCGGTGGGTCCCAGGTTGTAGAGAGTTTCCAACCATATTCTCTATTGAAATTTGGATTTTTTGAATTTCAATAGCCTCGCGGATCATTCTAGGAAAATTTTTACTTTCCCTAGCGAGGATATATGGCTTATCAAACCTGATGTAGTGGTTGGACTTATTCATTGTATGTTCATACACAGCTGACTTCAATACATGTCCATTCTTGACATCGTGTATATGTGTTCTTTCACCCTAACCCCGATGCTCCTCTTTGTTTGGCCAATGTATGACAAGCCACAGTCACAGTCTAGTTTATATACACCTGCACACTGCAAAGGAATATTACATTTCACTGCAAAGTGTTCGAAACGTCAGGTTTCCAAAATGTATTTTCGAATACCAAAATATACGCGATTAATCCAGATAAAATAGTTTCATTTAAAATGTATAAAAATCGCGAAAATCAAAGATCTTATTAATATTTTACTATATTAAAATATTACTTATTGAAAATACTCTTTACAGACAAGTGAAGAACTAAGCTGGGATCTGTATAATGCTGCGTGGGAGGACTGGCCAGATCCAGCAGTAAGAAAACTCCTCATTTTTATGTTAACAAAATCTCAAGAGATTCTAATATTGACTGGGCAGGGCATGGTGTATTTTAACATGCAGCTTTTTATATCGGTTCTACAAACATCTTATTCAGTATTTACGCTTTTCACTAGTTAAATACATTACATTTAATAAATAAAATAAATTAATAATATACTTATTTTATTGTCTTAGCGAATATTACTGCTATTTATTTACTATTATAGAGATTTATTAAAATTCTAATGCACAATTGCTTACATTTATTATATAATACAAAAGATAACAATAAATTGATATCGATACGGTTGTAGTTTTATATTTACAAATTCTGCCAACTGTGTTCCTCGTATTCGTATGTTAAAATAAAACTACACCCAAATATTCTTTGTTAAAATAAACTTTTATGGTCTATTATATAACAGCTAGCTTCCATTTACTTTGTAATCATAACACTTACTAAAAATATAATTTCAAATTTACATTGGACCGTTATTACGCATTTTTGATAGTGACCGACAGCGAGACGCGCAAATTAGCATTTTGCTCACTTTCGCTATCAAATATATGTAACATTAAAGTCTAAAGATTAAAGTATTGAGTTTCATTTATATTTTTATATAAATGTTGTGTGTTTGAACCATTATAGTTGGGGGTTCTGCTTTTCGACCTGATTACATTCTTAGTATACGAAACATAAGATATACACTTCTATTTATACGTGTTACATAACACCCTGAAATATGCTTAAACAGATTTGTACAAACAAATAAAAAATAATATATATTTTTTTGCTTATAAAAAGATAACGCACCATAACTCACGTAGACTTTAACATCAGACTATCTTATCAAATATATTTATATTTTTTTACATAACATAATAGACAATGATTTATAACTGCTCTATAGAGATGTCTTATTCAACTATTTTTAAGAACACGCATAGCTCAAAATTTAATTATATTTTCAAAACTAAATTTAATAAAATTTTACGCTCTAAATAAACAGTTACATTAAGACTTGAACAATAAAATATTCGCTTTCATTTATATTATAAGATAGAGTCATTTAACACTTCAAAGTAAATGAGTATATACGAGTAATTCCATTATAAACGCATTCGCCGCTAGATAGTTTATATCAAAACGTAACGTAAACGATTCTACTTTTATTATTATAGAAAGTGTATCATTTTCCATTAAGTAGTCGCAATGTAATAAAATTATACAGAAAAAAACCTTTAATATTATATTTTTAAAATAAAAAATGATATAACACAAGAAATAATATAACTGTTTTTAATATACCTGTGTACATAGTAACGAAAATATCCTTAAAAGGATTTTTGTGTAATTTTGTGTTGAGAATCTCTTTTTGTGCTTCTCTTTCCGTCCGAACTACGAAATGGCAAATATATTAAAAAATATATTAAACGCATCACAAAGACTTAAATTAATAATGAAAATATTATTACATTTTAACTATACAGAGGCTTGTAAAATTGGTTAAAATTATGTTTTTCCCTGTGGGGTAATGGGATCGAATAAAATTCTTCTCCGCTGCTGGGTAACGCCCCGTAAGAGGCAGGCATCCAAGTAATGGATTAACCTCCTACCAACAATAGGAGGTTAATCCTCTGACTGGATTGGTACCGTTATCATAACAAAAACAATCCACCAAATATCTCATGATGTATTCCAGATCGATGTTATAAACCAGCTTTCCCTATTACCACTGATCGTGATGTGGTCCTTCGGTACGTTTGCCTCCTTTTTGTATATTAAAAAATTATATTATTAGAAAAGAAAAAAACAAAACTAAACATTGTTCACGTTTTCGTATTCATATTAAGAATTTCGTTTTTATTTATGAAAACTTCTGACACAGAAATAAACTTAAAATGCTAATGTTACCAATACGGTGATATTTTTTAAATCCAGATCCAGGTAAAGATATATGTTACCATTAGTGTATATATTTTATATAGTAAACATAGATATAAACGAATTAAAATAAGAAAAAATCACTGTATCATATTTTCTTATCGCACCATACGGAAAGCCAGTTAGTGTAAACGGTATATTAATTACGTGTGCACACGCATCTTTTGCCGCTTCCACTTATTACATCAGCGTTGAGATAATTTCCGCCTTATTTTTCTCTTTACTTTATTCGAGCTATTTATCAGAATATACTTTAAAGTTTGCTTTAATAGAGTATAAAATTCATTTCGTGATTTATGCGTTTATTAGTTGAGTTTTTTTTATAAATTCTTATAAAAGAAAGTTTTGCTCGTGTATATATTCTTTTACTTATTAATTATTTTAATCATTTTCATATAATCAATATAATTTATCTGTAATAACAACAATGTAAAATCATTAAATATAATAATATACAGACATAGATTTACTGACTTTGGTCTCACCTGGTTGATACTGCATTTAGTCTACCTTATCATTATTTCTTTATTTATATCGAATAATTTATTCATAGCTGTTCTGTATATATTTTACCCAATAAAATACTAAGCAGAAAAAATATTCTAATTGATTACAATGCATATGGAGAAAAGATAAATTTATTCCTTACTATTCCGAAACCACATTTTCTCTATGAACGAAAAAGTTACGAAGTTATGGCACTTTGTCATTAATTGACGATGTTATGTAGTCAATGTGTGCTTAATGTCGGCTTCTACATGTTACATAAACAAGTAGAGACGATTACAGGTGTTGTAGCGTTAATATGTTTTAATATAGTGACGCCATTGGTAAGTGCCGCTGCAGATCTTGATCTTCTTTAAATTCTACTCTAAGAAATATTTATATCTAAAATACAAGTCAATTCTAGATTTAAATAGGTAAATTCGCTCTTTCTATGATATAGGTAATTTTGGGTGGAATATAGTAAACAGACGTTTCTTCAGCTTACCGAATTGTGATACTAGTTATTCTTCGTTTCAGACAGATTAAAAAAATATTTATCACTTGGAAATAAATTGTACACAGTCATATTTTAAATCAATGAAACAGAAGAAGATCGCCTCCTCTTCTCTAAGTCAAATTGATATTTTCTTTCGGTATTTTATAAGTGCAAATTGTCAATTGTCTAAACATCTATAGCCTGTATATAATGATTATAATAATAATACTTCATTGCACACTATCATATATACATTATAATAGTAAATAGATTGTCAAAGATTGTTATTAAGTTTGAAGGTACTTATATGCTTTGTTATCAAAATAAAATGTTATAAGCTAAGAACCAACCAACCATCTAAATAAAGTGAATTTAAGTGGGTAAGATGTAATTATGTATGACAAAGACAGTTCATATTCCGCTACCTAGCTAAAACAATACTTATTGTGAACTCCAGTGTTTCATTTACATTAAATACATAATATACACAGAAATATACATTTTATAATAAAATTTTGTTACATTAATAAATGTGCAATTGCGGCCTTATCACTAGCGAGTTTTTACAGGCAACCATCGAAATCAGATTGATTATAAGTGAATAACAGGACAGTGGTGCCGACATACAAAATGGTAATACAACTTATTTTCTAAAAAAAAAGTAAGATTTATACATACAATGATGTTTTAAACGACGTTTATAAATCTCAACAGTGTGAGATCGCCTAATTACAGCGTATTCCAGAGTTTTACTGTTTTCACAATAAACGAGTTTCCATTGCATTTCGTTCGACTCAAAGATACCTCTAGGGTATTGTTATTATGGGACCGAAAGTTTTGTGACAGGAGGGTGTTTGACCCCAAGAACTTCCAGATATAAAAGAACGCTTTTCTTTTATATCTGGAATTCTATTGCTTTAAAACGGATTAGTTATCGCAAATTCGTATTTTAATATGGTAGATTAGGTAAGATGTACCTAAATACTTGTGAATTCGTATCATAGAATAGCCGGATCATAGATAGACCTGTAAGTTTTTTTTCATACTTTAGATAAAAGTTATTGATTTATAAAATTGCGAATATTATTAAGGACTTCTTTGCAGCGTGCTGGCAATTTCTGTATTCCA
Organism: Dryadula phaetusa; assembly: GCA_032432895.1. Classification (NCBI taxonomy): domain Eukaryota; kingdom Metazoa; phylum Arthropoda; class Insecta; order Lepidoptera; family Nymphalidae; genus Dryadula; species Dryadula phaetusa. The sequence continues at coordinate 93,113 of JAOYRS010000026.1, forward strand.
TTTTTAAAATATATCTAAATGTTAGAAACCAAAAACTGTTTATTTATTTGTGCGTTTTATTTGTTCTTCGTTTATAATTTCATTGCCTTGTAAGAAATTTTGTAAGGACTGAAACAATTGATAATCAAAAGCTGCTTGGTCCAGATTTTGGTTTAATGTTATTCTACTAGCTGGTTCCGCCCTTTACTCGTATCTCTCGTCACCTGTACTCTCTACCGCTCACCAAGCCATACTAGTAAATAATTAAACTAAATTGCTAATTAATTAATGTTAAAAGTTAATTATAAATGAATCAAGTACTTCCATTCATCCCAAGTTGAATAAACAAATATTTAAGGCTTCTTGTCTCTACTTGCTAAGATTTTAATTTTTTTTTCAAATTAAGTACAAGGACGGCATCAACTGCCTCATATATAGCGTGTTGTATTTGTTACATACAAATGTACATATGATACGGTTTCTTTTATCTAGTCGAACTCGTTCATGTTCATTTAAAAAATTAATTAAGTGTTATTGTTTATTTTATAGATTCATTCAAAATTAACATACTTTGCGGCTTTAAAACTTAATTACGATAACGATCGTATGATCTTCTTCACTTTAATTGTGATTAAGGTTCGTAAACACTAAGTTATTTTCAAACATTATTCAAATTGTTGAAACACAGACAGAAGTTTGTTTAGGTGACCGTATATGCAATGATGAGGTACACAGAATGTCAGGTGTTTGTGAGAATATCATAGGAAAAATGAAAAAGAACGTGTTGATGTGTTTGAGCAAATCGAGAGTGTGAATGATGAACGAATAGTTAGAAACATATATGAAAAAAATGTAAGTGGTACGAAAGGTCAAGGACACAAGGACAAGGCATCATATTATAACTTAAAATTTTGTGAGCCATTTATCGAAATTTAAGTGGCGTTAAACATAAAGAAAATGAAGCTATAAAGGGAGACAGATAGGCTTTGTTACAACAAAGCCTATCTGTCTCCCTTTTTTTGAGTATTGAGCTATCGTCATTTTTATTTCGAGCTGTGTTCGAACTTTCATCCGCGCGTAAATTAATATCTTTAGATCATTATTTTATCATTCTAAAACAAAGTTCACTTTAATTACTCCTTAATATGTCAGCTATCTTTCAGTGAAAGTCCCATCGAAATTAGTCCAGCCATTCCAGAAATAAGCCGGATTAAAGAAACAGTCCGAGAGATAGACAAGCAGAAAATATAAAAAATATTATTTCAGAATTTATATATATATATGTATAGTGTATATATACATATTTATTTAGTAAAAAACGGTTATATAAATATTAGAAACAGATACTCTAATTTTATATAATAAAATTGCCGTAAAATTCTGTCTTTTCCATCTACAAACAATAAGCATATGAATAACTATTTGACAAAAATTTGGCTTTCTTTTTTATTACTAACAATGTATTTGCATTTAAGTTACAGATAAATTAAACAAAGATTATTTTTGTTTGTATAAATTGAGACGAGATCGTGTGCCCATGGTTACTGATAAAGTTCACTTACACCACTGTATTTTGTACGAATTTCAATAAGCCTCACTCTGGTCGACCATCTTCGATCAATGAGGATACTGTCAAAATCATGTTTATTTTTTAAATAAAAATTTTTTAAAGATAAAAAAACAGTACCGTATATACATTTGTATGCAACAAATATATGAGAAAGAAATGAGAAAAAAAAATAAAATCTTAGCAAGTAGAGATAAGAAGTCTTAAATATTTGTTTGTTCGGCTTGGGATAAATGAAAGCTCTTGATTCATTTATTATTAATTTTTTAACATTAATTAATAACCAATTTAATTTAATTAATTACTATTATGGTTTGGTGAGCTGTAAAAAGTACAGGGGGGAAGAGAGTGACGAGGAAAGGGCGGAGCCTTCGAGTAGAATAACAATAAATTAATACGAATTCTATAAAATTGTCATTAGTATATTTGTTTAGTATGAAAATGTCAATACTGTCAGCCCCACATGAATATATCTTATAAATATTATTATATTTTTTATATTAAGAATAATACTAAGATTCAAATCCTAGTCGCTCCTTGACAAACATCTGACCGACAAAGTTTGTCTTCTATAGGAAATGAATTTAAGAAACAATGTAACATATTGTCATGATTAAGCACAGGGTAGCTTATTAGATTTTCATACAAATTAGTACAATATCTGTTAAGATCATGAGAAGTTCTTTAAATATAATTAATAATTGATTAGTGTTAATATATGATAAATGTAAAAAGTAAATAATAAAGAAATAGGGTAAAACTAACACATTGGTAAGTGTTTTATTGCAGAGCCATGACGTGTCAATAAATATTTCAAAAATATTGTCGAAATCTTTAAATCTCTTAGTCAAGTTTTACATACGTGTAGTTCAGTACCCTTGAACCTTTGTCAGTGAAAATTAGTATTTTTACTGACAAAGGTTCAAGGGTAGATCTAGATCAAACTGACAATAGATCATGTCTAACATGCTGGCATGTATTTTATAAGATTAAATTTTATTTTATTCTTATATTTTTATTTGTTTTTTCTAATATATATACTGAGGCCATCTTGGCGCAGTGAGACAGTTTCTGACTGTAAACGATTCGATTCCCACTTGTGGCAGTTATTATATTTAAATTAAGTACCTGTTAAATGACAAAAGGTGACACTGAGTTCCGTCACTTTACATACAATATCTTGAATTTAGTTGGAAATCGGAAATTGGAGTGTCTTGACACGAAGTTGTGTCTGGTTAATCTGCTATGCGGGATAAAGGATGAAAAAAAAAGTTAATTTGGACAAATTATTATTACAAAAATCTCATGGTAATTTAATAATTGTATGCAGTATTTCACTTCCAGAACAAAAAAACTTGATTTACATGTTCTATTTAATTTTATTTAATGCAAAACTAGAGTAAGACCTTCAAAAATATTAAATAGTATAAAAAACATTATGAAGAAAAAATATCTATTTTACGTAAATATTGGGAATGTCCAATTTTTACCGCTCTAAGGTGCCATACCTCATAGCAAATATACGCATGCCCAATCCAAAAAAATGTCTTTAGTTCTTGATCTAGGTTAAAGTCACGATCTGACAACGAACTTAACTTTAATACCAACTTCAAATTAATATTTTTTAAATAACACTTGACATTTTACTATTTTTAAAGCGTTATTCACACTCCAATTGTTGAGTGAAAACATTTTTGAAAAAACGTATAAAAAATTACCGCAGTGGGATTTGAACCCGCGCCTCCTGGAAACCGCCAAATAGATGCAGGTTGGAATCCCACTGCGTTAAAAATATATAAGTTTTATTTAAAAAAATGCACAATAATACTTGTTAGGTTAGGCACAGTTAGGGAAGGAACAGCGTTAGATTCCGCCTATACAATATGTAGAATGTAGAATGGAAAATTATTCTGTTCTATGGACTGGCAGTCTACACAATAAAACTATAGGAGATGCATGTAATCAAAAAACATCACTGTATCAGAATTATGGGCCGTTGATTAACAAGAAAGTTATGGTTACGTAAAGGAACATTTAAAGTGTTATAAGAATAACAAAAACGTATTAAGAAAATAATGAAATATTAGTAAAAACTTAAACGCATTGGGACTTGAACCTGCACCTTCTTGAAAACCGTCCAAGCGTTCTGACTACCAAGTCACCATTTAAGTTTATTAGTTCAATGAGTTATAATGATGTATTTTCATAGTACAAAAGTATTTTTATTAGTTTTTTAAAATTTATTCTTAAAAAGAAACTCTAAAGTAACTAAAATTAGTTTTACAAAATTAATCCATGGTGGGCTAAATTTCATCCAAATCAAACAAACATAATCAGAAACTTTTGATTTTTAATATTATTAAGAAGACCAGTGTCCTCCCGCCTCACCACTTTACACTCCCCGCACATTAATGCGCGCCTGATATTTGACGTTATTATTTTAAAACGATAATAAATCCTTGCATATATTTAAAATACTGTCAAAGGCAAATTTGTTCAAAAATAAGTGCCCGTGATAAATAACTTATTTGAATAAGAATTAATATTTAGTTTATAAAAACACCTTCGCCAAATAGTATATTATTTTAGAACCAAAAATTTATACATAAAAATTTGTTATTGTGAGTCAACCGTAAAAGGTAGACATATGCTGTCGCGGACTTTCTTTTAGAACTTTCAGAGGGAAACAATTTTGTCATACATAATTTTTGCGTTATTTTCACCGTTTACTCGGCGCACGCAAGGTAACATTTAAAAATATACAAATTTTCCAAATTTCACAACATTTATTATTACTCTCATTAGTCGTAGTGATGTTATATAGCCTTCCTCAATAAATGGACCATTCAACACTGAATTTTTTTAAAGTAGATTCTGAGATTTGCGCGTTTAAACAAACAAACGCTTCTGTTTTACATTAAGTATATATACATATAACAAAAAAACAGTAAAAGGAGTGACTTGTGTGTGATATGAGACTTATTGTCTACAGAGCTGTTTTTCAGCTTTGTTCTTGTAATTAATATTATTTTTATCAATTTTGAAAAGAATGTGGAAAAAATGCACGGATACTATTTACGCAAACACAAAAAAATAAATACAAATTAAAGCCGAAATATTTTTTACGTTAATGTTAATAGTTAATAGTAATGATTTAGTTAAAAATTAAGTTTATATTTCAACCTTCAAAATTAAGGTTTTATTTCTTAAATTTTAAAATATACAAAATAATCTCTTATATTTATTCAAAAATTTAATACAAGTCAACAAATTCAATGTTTCTATGATGCAATAACGGCGCAATTAATAACACCAGCCGTGGCTAGCCGCAACGGCTGTCGATAGCAAAAGTGTCTGCCGACCCTGGCTCCCCTCCGCTTTACGCGTGGGGGTACCACTTCTACACCAGCTCCCTTCACCTTCTCACAGCACACGGCACGACCAATGACCGCCCGCCCCGAGCCGGCGAAAGGTTTTATATACAAGTGGAATTCGCACTGCCAAATTGCTATAAGTCAAAATATAGGATTGTCGGGCGGTTCACTCGTTCGCACCGTACCGCGTCCGTTAGCTTCTACGAAGGTGCGTGCGTGCACGCTGATCGGATTAGGGACCCTTAAGCACGTGTACAAATGCGCAGTATAGTGTCTGTATAATATTCTAACTACGGAAACAAGACTGTGTAACAATGGGGTGCAGTGTGAAGTACTGTTTTTTGGCACTGTCCTTGTGTCTAGTGACTGAACTTACCTGTGGTGTGAGAGTGATGCCGAAGAGAAAGAAAGGTATTTTTTTTAATATGTTTATATTATAAAAATATCCACAATCTAACAACTAAAACTAACAATTTTTATTTTATTTAAGTTCAAGTACTATATTTTAGAAGGAATTATTGCATAATATTTTTGCTAAGTGTTCAATTAAACGGAATCAACTCTCTATTCGAATATCATCAATTTTACCAATAATTGCATTTGTTTATCTTGACTCAACTTGATTGCGTTTAGTGCATGAAATAATCCTTTGACCTGAATAAATATGATATGTCATGTACAATTGTACCCGCAAGCCGTGAACTGTGATCATATGATTACTATTTGGTCCGGTTTTGAATGGATGTACCGGTGCGCTGTCATCGTCCTCTGTAAACAAACATTATAAAATATCATACTAGATACAAGATTACTACATATCAAAATCGTAAATCAACGTAGCCAATTCTATAATGTACCGTAACTTGTTTAAATTATATTGAATTGATGTTAAGTAAAGTACCTAATCATAATTCCTCTAATCATATAACGTTTATCTGACAGTTGTTTTTTTTTATTATTTTCGTCATTGGTTATTCACATAAGGCAAGTTGTTTATACAAAGTAAGATGTTATGTAATCGCATACACCTAAGTCGTAACAATTCTTCTTTGCTCGCAATAATGTACAGCATTAGCATATAATGGAAGTGTTTATTGAACCAATATAGTGCAAATAAATTAATGAAATATATTTTTTTATTTTAAATATATACTTTTTACTAAATATATGAGAAACTATTTATGTATATCTAAAATAATTTAAAAAATATAAAGTATAATTATAAAAAAATAATGATTATATTGATAGTAATTTACTAATTTTATTCAAAATTGCATAAGCATCACACACAGCTTCTGTATATACGTTCGTAATAAACGCATAATCCTCAATTATATTATGCTCTATACTCATAACTCTATAATAGATCTCTATAATAAAATGATCCATATTCAAATTAAGATCTTATCTATCTAACTTTATATTTAAAATAATAAACATATAAGAGAAAGGCACACACATTTTAAAACACATTCATTTAGTTAACATAAGCATCAAGCTCAAATACAATTGTAATGTTATTAACATTAACGGTTTTAAACTGGGTTGATTTCGAATTAACATAATAAAAATGTGAAACTGTTATATTTTTATAACCTTCATTCGGAATAAAGCGGAAGGAAAGAAATAACCTGATTACAAATGCAGGTATGCTTTAATGACACTTTATGATTATAAATATTAATAACTACGTTTGTATAGAAAAAACTAAAGGAACAACGCTTAATTCTTTTCTCGTTATTCATACCTTTTTATGATATTAGGACATTAGGTACATACAATGAAAATTCCATCGGATGCGGACACAAGAGCAATCTATATTTTTAATGTATATATATATATATATATATATATATATATGTGTATATATATAAGAAGCGCGTATATAATAAGGAAAACCCAAAATACTAAGGAAAAGAGAAAGGTCAAGTAAAAAGCATGAGGACTCTTCATTCATGCCCCGAAGGGCATGAATGAAGAGTCTATATGACGTTGCTACTTCGCTAGGGATAAAGCGTGAAGTTAAAATAATATTAATAATGCATAAATTATAAAAACGAGGCTTGGTTACAACAAGTCTTAATTATAATATATGTTCACATTTTGAATTATTTTAAAACTCGTTGTAATATAGCAGGAATTATAAGCAAGTGACCTAATGAAATCACACGCACTAATTGTTTGCTTTTTCTTTGATAGTACAATAATGAATGAGGATTGAGCACGTATTGTTTTAATAACTTCTTTTATACATACGAGTACATCATATTAAGAAAATATTGGGTCATCGATGTGTTACATTTTTCTTCGTCTTAAGATATCATATTTTTTTAGTTTATATTTTTTCTCGTCTTAAGATAGGCGAAGGGAACATAGTGAAATACGTAAAACGGAATAAGGAATGTCTGCCTTGCCATGCAAGACAAAAGCGTGAAGCTAAAAAAATGAATTCAAGACTACCACTACTAGAGTGGTGTCAAATTGTGTAACCAATCAAAATCAATCAACTTTTTGCCTTATACAATAATATAAATTATACTCGGTGTTTATTTAATTTCGTTATACAATTTACATTTAGATGCTGTCTAATCCGCCCATTCTTCTCTTCAATCAATGTTTTCCTTTTTTCATTCTACTGTCACTTTCACATTTCCAAGGTAATTTGAATCTACTAATTCACCGATTCGTATTATCACAAACAAGTGACATGATAAAAAAAATCTATGATAACTTTTACTAATACAAGTTACAATTTCATTGTTTATAACAAAAAAAAATCAAATTAATAATAAAATATTACTATTAGCTTGACATTACTCAACAATTATTATGTATGCAAATAGCAATAAAATGTATTATGCCGCAATATTTTTTTTTAAATGCATCTTGAAATTGAGATGCAACTCACTTTAACAAATATGTACATTAAAACACAATAAACTGTAATGTAACTTTCATAGCATTTCCTGGTGTAACACTTTGCTAGCGACTTCACCGAACGACCTTCCCACAAGCAATAATTGTTTGTACATAACGCAGCTACATTACTAACATTTATATAATATTCATGGACCTATATACGTACTTATATATATATATATATATATATAATGGAATAAAAGAAATTTCAATTAGGGATATTATATTAAATAAACTGGTTTGCGACACTAAAATATGTGTCCGAATTAACAAAAACAGTTGTTACTATAATGTCGGAGAGCACAAGCGAATATCAATTTCTAGAACTCAATAATTTTTCAAATATACCTGTAATAATATATCTTTTATAACTAATATCACTGTCGCAAATTGTGTATTTAGATTAAACCTAATTCGTATGTATAAATCCTTTTTGTTTGTGCATAGACCTGCGTTTGAATTGGTGTAGGTGGTCGGCAATTGCTTAGAATATATAATAAAAATCTAATTAAACCACTTAATTATTACGTAACCACATTTCTTAATAAAATATTGTAAATTTTATGATCTGTTTATTATATGATGTAAGAAAATTACATAGCTATAATGTAATAAAAATCGCAATTAACGGGTCATAAAAGTAAGTGGTAACAGCCCTCGGACCACGGCCGTGAACAAATATTTTTACTTGCATAACTTCATTAAGCCATAATTTTAATTATGAACATATATAAATTTTGCTATTTTGTAACTTGTTTTTCATAAATAAATTTAAATATTTAAAATAATTTTTTAGAGACTTTTAACACAAAAATGGGAGAAAGATCGTTTTTCCGGTTTTTGACGGAAAAGAGGTAATTTTATTTTTGAAAAAACGTATAAAAATTTGAAGCCTCATGTCATATCGGCCAGAGTGCTCGGATGGTTTCCAAGAGGCGAAGATTCGAATCCTGCAGCAATTAAATGTTTTATATATTTTTTCAAAAATGTTCTCTAATCCTAAGTGTGGAATAACACTTTAAAATTAGTAAACTATTAGAGCAAATTTTATGCAATATAAAATTGTGCCCTCGAAATTTTTTATAATATTTCTGTTCTGTTATTTAAATGAGATAGGAGTAAATTTTGAAATTCAACTATATAGATAAATCTGTTACTAACTGAGAGGCTTACACACAACGCACAACCTAAAATGTGACATTAACTTACGAAAATATAATAATAGTAAGAATGAAGAAGAACGCAGGTTTGGGCACGTTGTAAGAATGAGTAAAGAATGGTAAGAAAGACTTGTGAAGCAAAGGTGAGTGGTACAAGAGGTTGGAGGAGACCTTGGTTGACCTTCAAAAACACAGTACCGAAGATACTGGAGGAAGGTCACGTAAAAAGCATGAGGACCTTTCGAAGGGCATATATGAAGAGACTAATGACTGTGAGGACTGTGAGAACGAGGCGAAAGGGGTATGCAGGAACCGTAGTGTTTGGCGCTCCGTGGTTTCTGACTACCCCGCAAGGGATAAAGCGTGAAGTTATAAAAAAACCTAACGAAAATTATCTGAAAATCCTATAAGAACCGGAAAAAATAAGGTTTTATATTTTCTAGTCAAAATTTTATGGCAAGAGAGCAATGTAATTTTTGGTGCAAGTAGTCATGATTGGCAAGAAACAACAAAAAATAGAACAAATACGTATGTTACTAGAAAATATGCCAAAAAATATATATATTAATTATTTATGAAATCATATAAGGAATAAAATATGTTAGTTCTTTTAAACATATACCATTGAGCCAATTCTGTTTACCATTAATAGATGAGGAATTTCACAAACTAGTTCTGAAATTTAAAAAATATATTTGTAATTAATTTACATTATATGCTACTAATGGCACTTGGATAAGTCCTAATGACACTCATATTTTGAGATTGTTTTAATTTTCTGATATAATTGTTTATATATGTATATACAGTTGAGATTTATTAATATCTTTTAATCGTTTCATACTCGTAGTATTGAATATGTGCTGTAATCATCAACAATAAATCGATATTAACACAACTTTTTAATGTGAAAAAAACACAGTACAAAATATATGTTTTCATACGAAATAATATATTAATTTAGAATATATAACATTTATAATATATTTAGGATAAGCAAAGAAAAATCATATTTCTTTTATAGTTTCCATTTTTCCAATTTCTATTCCTGGGGGAGTGTAAGTAAGCAAAACAAAGGGATTCTTTTCGAAATTCTTACCGGGACGGAGAAAACGGAGCTTTACTTATTAAAATATTATAGCTATGTTTCATGAAAGCTACTTAACATTCTATCATTATGACTTATAATTATAGAATCTAGAGCACTCATCAAGTGCCGGATGATAGCGTCTAAGTTTTACATACTTTTTTTTCAATCTCACGCAATGAATACATTTAAGAATAGAAATCGATTTAGTTTTCACTTTTCAATCGTATATTTTATTCTAATCACATGTAAGTACAACGTATACTTTTCTAAATTTCACCGAAATATCTGTCTATTTTCTAATACAACTTGTGTGCTCATTATATTACACGCGTTATTCGTATTTAGAGACAGTCTAGTGTCATGAAACTTCTTTAAGTGCTCGCCCGAAATTGAGACATAGCATGTTGCGGAATAAAAACAATATGGGTTATATTTATTCCCTCGAGTGAATTTTACTAAAACTATTAAGAAATATTTGTCAAAAATTAGCTTAGTAGTTTACAATACAATTTACAATTTACTATTAAAAGTGGCTTCAACTATGATAAGATAACAAAAAGCGAAATATATTTTTCTAAATATTTTGTAATAATAAATGAGAAATGTAGCTTTCTTAGATATTTTTTAACACATCAATTAATAAGCTTATGATCATTTTAAATTTAATTCAATAAAAAAATGCTATCTAATTAAAGTTTGAAAAACTTATTAATTATTCTAACTTTAACCAAATTATACATGCTATATAAGATTAACGTTGAAGACTTTGAGATTAAATCTTTAAATACGTACTAGAGCGTTACATAAATTTCGTCCTGATTTCGCATGACCTTAAAGGTAGCCAAGGCATATGAGAATGTGACGCTGACTCAAGTCGCTTATAATCGTCCTTGCACCGTACTGAGTGCTGAGCTTCTGGCCCTTAATTATGCTGCAAATATAAAACATTCAATATCGTATACTATAGTTGAGATAAAATTATTAATAGCGAACATTTTTGAAAAAACGTATAAAAATTTGAACGCAGCGGGATTCGAACCCGCGCCTCTTGGCCTAGCCTCCGTCCGTTGGACGGTATCCAAGAGGCGCGGGTTCGAATCCTGCTGCGTTCAAATTTTTATACGTTTTTTCAAAAATGTTTTCTAATCCTAAGTGTGAAATAACTTTAAAAATAGTAAATAGTAATAGCGAATTAAGCATATGTTCATAAAACACGACGAACAGCAACATATGCATGTTGGTACATCTGCGGGGAACCCTACGTCACGCTTTGTGCTACCAGAATAGAAATCAATCTCCAAACCAATGGTTTTTCGGTCAGATACTGTCCCATAACGGTACATATGTAGTTTATTCATTCTCTAGCAGTTAGATAAAGTCAAGAACGGATAACCTTTCGATATATTTACTATATGTCCACCTCCTAATGGTCCGTTTAATATGACCTAGATTAAAATATAAAACTATTCATGAATACGATCCAAAATAAACATGTAAATAAACCATAAACACTTTTAATTGAAGAGCACACAGAACACCTTGAACGTGCTGTCGTACATAAATTACTGGGAAAATTCTCTATATGTACTCTTTGAATTATGAGCTTTACTACTATTATTATAGAGATTTAAATTTAATATTACTTAATATAATCTAACTGTCATAGGTTTATCAAGATTATAGACTAGATGGCTTGCGTAAGGATTAGAAATGCGTGCACTATGGGCCTTTCTGCAACACTATTGTTTCATTCAGTATTGAATAGGTGATAATTACTTTAGTAAGAGAACTGGGTTAGCGTTGGAAAGGAACAAATTACGTGAAATACTTCAGTCAACATTTGAATTGCGATTGAGTTATTACTTGAATTATGACCATATACAGACCGATCTTGCGGTTGTGAGATCTATGTATATGGTAGCAATCAATTTTTGCTTCATTTATGTTGTGTTGTATATTTCGAATATAGAAAATAACAATTCTAAAGACGAAATTATTTCGTATATCTTATGTATGTATATCTTGTGTAAAAATGAAGTCAAAAAGAATGTATACGCGCAGTATATTAAAATTTTATTAATTCTTGTGTAAAGATTATGTAATTGAAATCTACTTTCGATTAAATCGATATTGTACATCCGATCGTCTAAACGCGAGTTGTCGCCGTTAGTGTTACCAGTTTACTTGCGATGTATAATTTAAAACTTTCTCTAAAGACGCCGCTTTACTATAGCATGGTATTGGAAAATTTCCCTTTTCTTGGCCATCAGTGACGCTTCATTGGACTCTTGACATGATTACATTAGAGGAAACAAACTATACTTATAAGCACATATTATAATGTAAAATTAAAATATCGACAAAAAATCGAGACATCACTGACAGAAGCGCCGGCATAGTACGTTATGAATACGATGAAAGATGCAGATGGCTTCGACGTATAAAATAATTTTCCCACAATTTAAAGAGTGATCAAAGATAACCACATGATTATATCTACACAGAAGTAAAACGCTAGCGTAGCGTCCAACAGAACGCATGGCTTAGTGGTTAAAACTTCTAGTGTATGTATAACAATCACTATTAAAGAATAGTATTAAAACATATATGTTCACACATTTTTACCGATATAATGGTTTATAAAATATAATTACTTATAATGACTTCGCTTATAATAACTTCACTTACGTAGAAATGACATTGCCTTCGTTTTATATGTATTTAATTAAAGAAACTCAATTGATTTGATACGTTGCAGGAAGAAATCGGCGTTATTAACAAAAGAACAATTTCCTTGTAAGCGTGACTCGTTGTTACAATTATTATTAATAAAAATTGTGCCAGCGCACGATTTAAATATGAAAGATATTTTTACATTTTTCATGAGATAACAAATGTGGAGAAACCGCACTTTCGATTATTTTTTTTAACTCTTCTAATTTATACATTTTGATGTGATGAACAATATGTTATTGGTGAAATTATTGTTTTGTAAACCTGTTTCATTTTATATATATATATATATATATATATATATAATAGTTCCATTAATAACATTTCTGTAGCTTATAAAAATTGTTATATGACAAAGATGAGCAGCATACACACTTTCTTTGTAACAGGAAAAAGTGACATTTATTTTGCAACCAATAAACGACTAAACGGTGAAATTTGTACATAATATATAATATATCAAAACACCATATATTGTGACTAACTTGTTAATCGTATGTTTATTAATACGTTGCGTAATTTTAATAGAGATCAGTATCTTCGACGAACATGAAGTACTTTATGCATATTACTCTTGCACAACTATTTTCACATGCAGATATTTCATTTTATAATACTCATTATACTTTTCATTATTATGTATGCATGAAAAATTTAATCAAAACGCCTCATTAACATCATTAAATGATACTAGTTTAGAATACTAAAATGACGTAAGTAACGACGAATTCAAAACGCAACGCTGATCATTTAGAAAGCGAGTCAAACACTCAAATTGTGTTCTACATTCGATACGAAATGAAATGAAAAGATTTGTAATCGATTCATCTGCCCGTAATCGATTTTGTGCAATCAGATGCAGTCTTTCACTCGAGATACGCACCGAAGCGGTACCTAGGTCAAGAGCGTTGGCCGTGGCATCAAAATGGCCATCGTCCCGCTGTCATCGATATTAAATCGCGATATAACGGAACGATGTGACAATTATTATATATTGTATTTGTTCGTCTAAATAATTAGTAGGTTAAATAATTACCCTAGTTAAGTAATTACCGTTATTTTGATCCTGGTGCAAAAAGACTTTATATGTAAATAATTTCTTATAGTAAAAACATGTAATATTTAATGTTCTTATTCTATGTGCACTACTCAACACGACATAACTTTCACGATGAAACAATAAAAAATATTTTATTACTTGTATATTTTTATTGAAAAACACATAGGTGAGTATGCTAATTGTAATTTTTCTTTTGATACAGAATTTTCTCATTACAGAATATTGTAATGGTTGTATTCAATTAGCTCGGCTTGTAACAAACGCACCTTGTCTCTGTGTTCAAGGCCCTTGCAAGACTTAAGCACGTAGCGTGGGAACTGAGCTTTATAAGCAATTAGCTAAAATATTTTTAGTTGCAACCATATACTAGGAAAATAGTAACATTGTAAAAACAGTTCCATAGAAAAGTCGTGCCGATGAAGTATTTCGTTCCTAAGAAAAAAAATATATATTTTTAACCTTTTTTTCTGCGACATTGAGCTCCACCACTCAACACGCAATGTTTTGAATTTGATACAAAGTATGGAGTGTATTGACATTAGGTACTGTCTGTCTACCCTGCTATGCGGGTTAAAAGCGTTAAGCGAAAAAACAATGTAAACCTACTTTTTGATTAAAGAAAGAAATAAGAAGATGCATACATAATACATACAATATGGTTTGTTTTCAAATTTATTCAGATACAAAAAATATTAACAAACTACGACAGTATACTCTATATATTCTCTATAGAAACAAAATGACATTAAGACCATACTATTAAGACTAAGTAGTTTTCATACTTCAGCGACAATTAATACCTTAGTATTTTGCAACTATCTGAGACAGTATAAATAATTCAGTACAAGAATTCGAATAGGTATTTATTTGTTGTTTGATCCAGTTACAATTTACGCAGCTGGTTCGTTTCTATAGCAACAGTCGTGATCAGAAACGCTATAATTAATAATGAATACATTACTGTCCTCTCACTAAAGGACTAACAAGGTAAGCGAGTAATAAAGCAATGAAATCGTTACATGGTTAAATAATCAAAAGATACCGGGAAACTCGCGAGCCATTGATGCTTGCCGCATGCTAAATACAATAACTAAGTGTTATTATATTGTAGACCTTATTGTTTAGTTTTTACAGTAGAATTTTCTATACAAACAATTATCTTTAATATATCTTCTAAATGCGCACGGTAATACTTAAGCTATTTTACGACCATACAGCATACATTATGATCACTTTCTCTAGTTCACGTTTTATGCTAATATTTAATTTGCGTTCAAAATATTAATCCTTTTGTGCGTCTTACGTCAGCATTGCTTTTTTATGTTTATATAGAATATATGAAAAATTGTAACGTATCATTCCAATATCAACGCAGTGTTTTAAAAGTTAATAAAGCTTACAGAATATCGATGTCATGATATTTTTCTGTAAAGGTTTGTAACGTAGATAACCCTTTGCGATGTTACTCATAGTATAAAGAAGTACTAAGTTATGAAACTTCTAAAACGTTCCAACAATAAGGACAGCCTTAACACCGGCCTTAAAATGATTGAATAGAATTATATACGCTTCGATAGATAACTAGCAAAGTTTTTTCCGAAGCCCAAATCGTAATCAGATCGGTAGAATAAATGCTGGTGGATTTTACCCTGACTCACATTTATAAATTTTGGGTACTTTAAAAGACGTTTAAAGTATAAAATGCGATTATTTATATTTGCTTGAAATAACCTTGCTTTTTCGGCCTATTTTACTATGTAGGTTAAACTATTAGGTACTTATTATATATATATATATATATATATATATATATATATATATATATAATATACTATATAATATCAATATAATAATGTTTAAGGAGTCAACTGTTCACAACCTTATAAAGAACATCCGTTTCTATGAGTATACGAAAGCTGTTGTAAAGTTGTTGTAACGACATTTTTTGCCAGACAACTATACATCAATGTTGCAACTTTCATACAATTTGACTGCGCGAGCTGGTTAACTCTCTTACATATGTATATACACTACTGTTATGTTTATTGGGACGGAAAACAAATTTTAGAATTAAAATCTCTCTTTTTAGCTAATTGGTGCTTATTAAATCGTTTTCGCAAATCACAATACGGACATAAACATGTGAATACGACGCGTTCACAAAATAAAAGTCTACTCACGGTCCAAAATGCAAATTGTTAAACCAATAAAAAGTATTCCCACAAACACTTGACCGTGTAAACACAATGTTCTTCATATTTAAAAAAAAAATTACCACAGTCAAGAATAAAAACTTTTACTTTCGCCGAACAAGAGCATTTCTTGGTGTGGCGCAACGGGTTTTTTACTGGAGCAGCGTTGACAAGGTTGAGAAATAACTCGATCTAGGTTATACTGATACCATGCCAATGACTTCTCCCCAACGCAGTGGACTAACTAAATCGCTCTCAATAAATATTACGCAATATTAAGTACTGATATACAGTAGTTGTATACATTCGCCGATAGTTATAGCATTGCATAACTTGTTTCTAAACTGACCACTCAATTTGCATTGTCAAATTTTAAACGTAATATAGAAATCATGTAACAATAACTGTTTACACAAAAAGTTAATAGATAAGAAAAAATACAAATATACGTGCTAGATCATTTTCTAAAGCACCAGTTACGATAGCGTTGTATTTTCATAAAATGACCACAAAAATTAATTATGTATTGCATACATAATGGACTGATATTGGACTGATTTCACTGGAAAAGATTAAAATGATATTTTAATACGAATAAGATGATGCGACTTTAAGATAACTTTAGAAATATTGAAAAGTGTATTCAATTTAATGTCCACTAACAAGCGATTACGTTATATTATATTATATTTAAAGTTTCCGGGCCTCGAAACCACACGATCTGAATCAACGAGGTCATTTCACGAGAACAGAGTGGCCCACCAGTGACAATTGCGTTCCATTTTACTTCTGTACACTTCAGAAGGACGCTTAGTGAATTTAGTAATTCGACCCCTTTTAATAAAGTTTAAATTACGACACGATTATGACAGTGTTAAAAGCGGATCTAATTGATTTAGAATACTGTAGACGGATGTCGACAACGCCCTTGTCATACAATCGGCCGCTGAGAATACAATAAATAACTTGTACCTACCTGTTTACAAAATGCAAAACACAACAAGTGAAATCATGATCTGATATTCAATACATTGCGAAATAGGTTTAAATAAAACCTTTAAATCATATTACTGTATATATATATATTTTTTTTCAATTTTTTCAATATAATATAAACACTCAAATATAAACCATGCACACACAGATACAAACACATACATCCATAAAAAAAATTTAACAAAGGTAATAGTAACAACTTTAACTATACCTAATAAAAAATCTACGAATTATAAAAAATTGCCAACGTAATTTTTAACAGGTGTTTATTAAGTTTTGATGTAGTTTTGTCATTAAGGAAATTTTGTAAAATTTCTTAAATAAATTCTTTACTCTAACGAATCGACAAAGATATATTATATAAATTATTGCAACATTCAAAGTTCGAGGACGTTTTGATTATTCCTACATCATAAATTCTAAGAGAACTGTTCCCATATGCATATGCATATGTGTACCTACACAATTAATAACAAAATATATAGTAAATTACTTTAAGAAGTGACGTTTATATAAATATTTTCATTATAACTCTTAATAAGTATACGTACGTAATATACGTTTTGATTAATTAATAAATAATTTACATTAAAATTTACATATCTGAAAGTTAACTGAAAGGTTTAATTATATAATTTTATTCTAGAATTAAGTAATTGTATGCTGGTCACATAATAAAATAATTATTTTTAATTGCAATAATTAAGCATTCTTAATGCTACAGAATGCACCCAGCCAACAAAATAGTTGCATATTTTATTCTAAACGAATTATAATTTTAAAAATTTAACCATCACACCAAACCAGCCAGACATGTTATAAAAACTACGAGAAAAATTTAATTTTTCAAAGGAAATCGCTAGCTAATTCCAGATTCTAACCTTCAAAGGTAATTAGAAGGCGAATAGCTGTAACAATTGCTGCACATCGGATGTGCCTTAACATTTTACAATGACCTATTATAATAACATTATAAGGTAGTTCATTGTTGCAATACAAATAAAGACGGACAAATTTATTATATTATTAGTACACAGAACAATTGTGTGTATCGTATGCTTTGTGATTGAGTGTGATAGTTTGTGTTGTACATACTACATAAATTAAAAAAAAACAAATCGATTTTAAAAGAAAATATTGAGGATATGTTGTTGGTTTGATCTCCACTCGGTAAAATTATTATGAATATTTAAATAATTTTATGTTTCTGCTCTGGTAAGGCAAAGTGACTTTGAGTTCAGCTACTTATCTCGGAAAGTATTGACGTCAGACGTGAAAAGGGAAAACAAAGTGTCTTGACACATGGACAACATGATTTTTTTATTTCTATGAAAATACGTAAAAAAAATAAATTAAAAAATATATGTTACATGTCAGTTAAACAAATGTAAAAGTTAAATAATACTGTCACGTATCTGTTAGTCAAAACTTGATGAAAAACTTTGCCTCACCTAAAAATAAACCTGTGTTACAATAAAATTGTGTCACTCATTGAGCTGTGTAATTAAACAGCAAGAGTAAAAAAGTATTTACTATTAAATTTATAAACTACCTGTTGGTATATTGTCACATTATCTATATATATTACCTCTATTGTCACATTAACTTACGAATAAAATATACAAATATGCACCCAGTATACAAATAATATAACAAGTATACTTTCAAATTCTTATAAATTTAGCAGGATTTGTGTCACATTATGTATAAGCGTTTGACAATAAATCAACGTAACTAAGGAGAAAATTATAGCGACGGACGAACTTGTCAAATGTCGTAGTCTGTCTGGCGAGTGGAGGAGACATATGTTTCCTACGAACCGCTTTTACTGAAAAGAAACTATTTATATATACTAGTTCCAACATAATGTTCTTGAAATAAAAGTTGTACACGCTAACAATGATACCACAAATTATTAGAAACGCCATATGATATTGTGATTATGTTAAAATATGTAATATGTATATATTATAAAAGAAAAGCTTAATTTTAAGTCACGGTCCTGGATTTTCTAGTGGTTCAAAAAAAATTATAACAATAAATGAAATTAAAGGTATATGATTTTCGTAGTTCTTTTTTCTTTAGTAATATTTAGTAAAAAAATGTTTTATTTGAATTTTTTTATAAATTTAAATACTCATAAAATATAAGTTACAATTTTTACATATCTAAGTGTAGTACTAGGGTTAGTCTAAGTCGTATATAAATCTGTACCACTTGTTTTTATTTCATTGTTATAAAATTGCCTTAGTTCATATTAATTAAAGGAAATGCATTGAAACTGATATTTTTTAACTCAATAATTGATCGATTCTCATAAAAATAAATCAAAAACATAATTTTGACAAAAACTACACAGAGTTTTTATTTTATTAGATAAACGGCATTAATTTGGCCAAAAAAAACCGCCTAAAGACATTCAACCCGCGAAGTAACGACCAAAATAGATAATAAAATTATAAAATCGCAACTATAACTCTCTTAAGTGATCGTTAAAAATCTCAAGTTATCAGAGGAACTTAGAACCGTAAAACAAATAACCATTAAGATATCTACTTCCGAGTTATTATATTGATTATGCAGTTATATAATTTTTTGCAATCGACATGTTATATGTGCCTATAAAGCGGTTATAAGAACGTGTGAAGACAGGCATAATGCTATATACGTAATTAATGAGCCAGTGACATGTTGTTAACTAGTCTTATGTATACCAAAATTAATATTACGCAATGCTTGTCTTTATAAATATTGCCTTGATTGATTGTTTTGAATATTAAAACGTTTTTTGAAAAGGCATCCTGTTCTGTTTTTTAGACATTCATTTAGTTACGTGTCATGTCATGGTTGAATTGAAATTAGATAAAAAGCTTTGCAAATACATGCAAAAGTTGCTGTAGTATAGTGATATATAAGATAATAAATAGTAAAACTTACTTTTGTCGATCGCCATATAAAAATGCTTCTTCGATCCATATTGCCTATATCTTATTCAGAGATATATTAATATTTATTATTATTTTATATTTAGTTAATATTCATATAAATAAAAGACATGTGTCTTTTAACCTGAACTTTATGATAAATACACTCAATAAATAACAATTGAATCAATACGAACGAATAATTACGAGGAAGTAGCCTTGTTTAAAAACTTGTGTCTCTTTATATATCGGAATAAATTAATTTATATTATTTTTTAAAATATTTAAATTTATTTTCCAATTAAACTAAATATCCTAACATACTTACTCCTTCATCCTCATAACCATATAACATACCTCATACTCATAGTAATAATGTTCAATATAAATAGTTTAAATATAACACGTATTGTATTTACAAATCAACCTTGTTGTATCTCCCACCATTGAATCAAGCTACTAGAAAGTATCTTCTGAATAAAATACTCTCTTATTATAATTATGTTTTTTTCTCGGCATGCGGAACTGTTTATTTTTGTTTTTGGTCATTAAGCAATCTAAATAAATTATGCCTTTAGGCATACATTTACAATGACGTCAATTTTTCACGCTTCAGTTATATAAAACATTTTAAAACGTTATTGGGTAACGTTGATGTTGTAGATTTAAGAACAATACAGATATAAACATGCAACTGCAAATTTAAATAAATAATATATAACTAAAGTAGAAGATATCATTAACTGAAATATCGTCTTAGCAAAAGTTTTTAAATATGAAAGGTTTTCGATAATAAATTAAAATTATCAAAAATTAGATCATCAGACGCAATAGGTGATATAGTATGCGTCAGTAAATTCACGCAAATGATATTACGGGCATAAATTGTTGCTAAACACATACTACTCACTCACGACGGCTCCAACCCCAGAAAATCGTAAACAACTTTGGAGACTCCAAAGACTGGTTCGAGCCCGGTTCGCGGAACAACCAACTTGTGCACGTCCTACTTCGTCATCGGATCCGCTTATTTCGTCATCGGATCGAAGGTATCCCTCTCCACTAAACGTCCTATAAAAGCGAGAGTTACTCCAGGCTTCATTCTATCTCTGCCTTTCTACACGTTGTGCACTCACGATATACCCAAAGCCCTAAGTTCCTATCTAGGCCTATTCGCGGAACATACCGCAATCTTCGCTAGTGGCCACAACACGGTCAATATAGTAAAACGTCTCCAAACTGCGACAAACCGTCTGGGCTCTCAATGACTCACCAAATGGCATATAGAGGTAATCCTCGAGAAAAGCGTCTCAGTTCTCTTCCCTTATCGTAGATACGAGGTTATGCCAACAGTAAAACTAAAAGGCAAACCAATTCTAACGGCTAAATCCGCCAAATAACTAGCAGTAGTTCTAGACAGTATACTGTCCTTTAAACCCCACTTCAATTACATAATCTGTTAATCTGCACCAAAGTTAAATGACTCTTCGAAACAATATCCGACTATATTAGACGTGTATCAGGCCAATTTCACATATGGCTGTGTTGTGTTCGCACACACGGATCTCAAACGTTTTCAAGTCCTCCAGAATAAATTCTTACGCACTGTGGTACATACCTAATGCAGATACACACAGAGATATTAAGTTAGACTCCACCAAAGACCACTGTAGCAAACTTTCTAGTAGCTACTTCGAAAGAGCCTACCCGAACTCGCTGGTGGTAAGCGCCTGGGATTACGTTTTATCAGAAAAAGCTGACGCCATTACGCTTCCTAACGACCCTAAACAGGTAGGTAAATTCATACACACACGCAAACACACACGCTACTCATACCGTCCTCGCCGGTGGAGACGAGGTTCCAGTTTCATAACCACCCGATGCCAATAGGCCTGTTCCGGAGAAGCAAGTCCCCCACTACAAATACAAGCCGAGGTTCGTACCTCACCGGGTGGGCCCTTGTGTATTTTCAGTTGACGGTTTCCTCTCGAGGTCTCCACGCCAAATTCAGAGCTCTTCTAGCTCGGTCTTCCCCAAACCTAGTGACACTGTTAAGACCGGTAGGGCCAACAGCATACTACACAATCAAAAAGAAACTCACGACGGTTCAAAGTAATTAGATACGAACTTATTAAATATAAGATTCATTGATTAACGTTTAACATGCTTTGGCTGCCGTAAATATAAAATATTAATAGAAAATACACATATTCGTCCGATATTACGAGTATCATAAGTTTCTGAAACGCAATTCTAGCAGCTTTCCTTCCTATTTTCTAATAATAAAACATTGCTTAGGCCGTTTTTATATGTGCAAGTCATCTGAATAAGCAGGTAAAACGTCGTACATATACTGTTTACGCTATCACAGATTCTTAACATGGGATTTTTACTATTCCTCCACGCGTGTGAAGACGATTATTTAAGTATTCCACAAGATATAAAACGTATTTGTTACAATTGCATTAGTATTTATATTTAAAATTCTTTGTACAAACGTTGTTCTGTATTTATTTTTTTTAGTTTTTTTTAATAATGGTTCTAAACGCTTTAAGCCGCTAAACATGATCTATTGAATATAAAAATCTCACCTCCTTGGGCAGCCAAGTAAAAAAGAGAGTAAAATAGTATAATTTCGTAATCACGAAAGCAATCAATATTGGTTTTACATTTGAAATAGCAAAATAGTTTAAAGAAGTGACGTGATTGCAATAAAAAACCATATCTTAGCGAAAGTTTAAACCGTTCTAGATATAAAAATAAGGCAGACATTACCATTTACGATTAAATAGTGAAACCAGTTGAGTACAGTTATCGAGAACCACGTGCTGCGCTCTTGAAAGTGCAAGTAGAAAATAAACACTGATGACTCAAGACATGACATATCAAATATCTATGTCAGTGTTGCGACAGTTATATAATTGGAGCTTTTCTCTTAAGCTATTAATAAAATATCAGGAAACTGCTTAGTTTAAAATAATTTATTCTTCCTCTAAACATCGATATTAATATTATATTTTATATAATGATTAATTTTTTTTACTTGTAACTAACTATGCTAACAATTATATATTTCTAATATTTTTAAAAAAAATATGTATAATTTCAATTTATACCTAAAATATTCTAACAACTTGTTAGTTGCTTTTTAATCGTTATATATTACACAGGTTTCAAATACCTAGCAAGTGCGAAGTTTCCTGACAAAGTTACAGAATTTCCTAGTTGGCTTGTACTTGTGGGATCCAATTTCATTTATAATATAGGTTTATAATCAAACCAAAGTATGAAAAACTCACACGGTTAATTATAATAATATTGTACAATCCGTTATCTACGGTATTTTTAGCGTCACGATAGATAGAAAGTACCTAGTGTCAAGACACTCCATACTTCGCTTTCCATCGAATTCGAGAGATTGCGTGTTGAGAGATGTAACTCAACGCCGTACTTTGTCTTACCAGAGTGAGGAAGTGAAACTGTGGCACTGACTGTGCCACGATATGAATAAGAAATATTTTAAAAATATTTAAGACTCTTCCTCTATTCTAATAAATGCCATTATATAAAATTGACATTTCATAGTACGGCTAATCTCTGGTGACCCAGTTACAATCATTGCATATCCTGTGAAGAAACGTACATTAAAATTAACAACATACAAATTGTTGAAACGGAAGGCATATTGAAACTAAACTACTAAAACCATTGAACATAAAAGCTAAAGTTCATTTAACGCAATTTGTAAATGCCAGTATAATTCACAAAAACGCTGAGAAAAAGTCTTATCCAGGTTCGTAGTGGCAATAAGTTTTATACGAGTGATATATTAATGTACACTTAGTTTTTACTCATTTTATATAACATTTACTTTTTGACGAATTATATTTATGTCTTAATCATTGAACTGATTTGAGCCATAGAAATAACAACTTCTTGTGCGACATTGAGTTCGCCACTCTACTCGCAATGTCTCGATTTCAAGTGAAAAGTATTCAACGGAGTGACTTAACACTAGGCTGACTCCGGTAACTATGTTCTGATAAAGCGTAAAGCTAAAAAAAATAACAATTAAAGGAAATGCTATATATAATCCTATATAAAGTTAAGTAACACTAAGTAGTAAGCTATAACAACATCTTTATAATTAGAAAGAAGATTATAGCCACCCTACCCGATTGATGCAATATAACGTTACGAAAAAAAGTAATAGATGTTGTAAAAAATGGAGCAGTACGATTCGGCTGCATACTTCATATGTTCCGGTTTGATTGATGAAGCTACGTATTATGTGTACAATCAAGAACATACGTTCAAGTTCAGTAGCGCGGAAAATTGTGTTAAATAACATTTAATACGCTTTTATTATTTTAAAAAATGTAGTATTGAATTTGTACATCGCTATAGTGAATAGATGATAATATTAAAAATATACAATCAGGTGATTAATTATGTGAAAGTGGAAAGATTAATGAATTCGCATAAGTCGTAAAGCAATCAATAAAAACAATTCATTTTTCCCTTCTTTCCATATAATGGAAAAGAGTCTGACTATAAGCGAGCTTGAGGATGAATATATATATATATATATATATATATATATATATATATATATATATATATATATATATATATAAATTTTTTTATATTACCCCACTTCGACAATACTAGGGCGGCGTTGAAGTCCGCCACTCAATCGCGCAGCCAGAATTTTAGACAAAAATTGGAGAACATACCTCGACGCCTCGACGCCCATGTGCTCTTGCTGTTAAAATCTATTAAATTATTGCTTAAACCACTTGCTATCTTAATTCTCGACTTAATAACTAAATGTTATCTTTGCCTTATCGTGTAATTCGCTTTGGGAGACTAGTAAAATAAATCAAAACCATTTATAGATACTAAGGAATTGAGCTTAACCGTATTCAAAGCGTCGGGTAACAATTACATAATGCAATTACTAGTTGACCCACAGCTCATAGGATTAGCCACAAAATAATAATCAATTTTGAAGATACATGTCTGACCGTGATGAACGTGGTAAGTCAAATTTGGCTAACAAGTGTCTTGTCAGTACTTATTATGTTGTGTGATATTGGTCTTTATGTGAATATCTAAAAATAAAATAAATATATTTCATTGAATATGTTGATTTTTACGTCTCAATATATTTTTTAAGGAAAATTATAGAAAGTTCATTATAATTATTAAATCTATATAAAATACAAATATATGAAATTAATATGTCTGCCTGTAACATTAAAATAAGCGCGTGTAACTAAAAATGTTACTAAATGCACATGTATGTATACACGATATGTACAAAAATAACATTTTAGATATTTTATCTGTCTTGCTAGACAGCAACACACAGACATCTGCTTATTCCGGATAATCTTTGAAACGGCTAGATCCTTTTGACGGGATTTTACTGGTAGATATTTGATGTAATAAGAAGTACTTTAATAATTTTGATATGCCCTTTACTTATATACCTAATAATAATATACTTATATACCTAATAATACTTATATACCTAATAATACTTATATACCTAATAATACTTATATACCTAATAATAATATTTCTGTTTATGAACTTTTTATTAATATCAAACAAATCTTAATATAATACGAAGAAATATATAATATTGAAACATAATTAACTTTTGTTGCATTTAATAAAAGCACGTAAACGCCGAATTAGTTTATAAAGATGACAATAAATCGCAGAATTTTAACAAACTCCAAATGACAAAACACTATTAATTTCGTCATATCCTAAACATGTTCTAAACACTGAACATTAGCATTTTAGATATGAATCTTGCACGACATACGATTTGCCCCGCATTTTCGTCTTTATTCGTACGAAATCGCTATTGTCCTCTACTTTAAAATCTAGGACAAAGTAACCGCAAGTAATACAAACTATGCAATGGTCATGTTAATGTTATAAGTTACTTTATAATGATTTAGATTGCGAGCTAGTGCAAGTCTATTTACTTAAGAATAATTATTTATAAAATACATAGATTTATTAATTTTTATTATATGCAGAGGTAGTGAACCCGCTTTCAAATTTTGATCGGACTTAACAACGTCAAAAAATAAAAAAGAAATTACATCATATAAAGTAATAAAGGAAAATACTTAATTATAATAAAATAATAATATTATTACGATAATTCTAAGTTATTTACACATAACGGTCTCCGTTCAATTAGAGTATGATAATAGTTTTTATTAACATTATTTTATATTTGACCTCAGACTAACGACCTCGTTTTTCATATATCCAACACAATAATTTCATATACAATAATTTGATATTGCGTAACAAGCGTATTGTTTACCCTTCAAGCTAGACAATAGACAGATATTTTAATAGCGTTATTAAGGAAATCGTAATTCGTAATGTGATTTGGGTGATGGCATTGAAATTATATTAAAAGTTAACTGTTTTGACTTATTTTGTAAGAGTTTGGATATAAATTTTTAAATAAAGTTTTTTTAATTAGGTTTGTATATTCAAGTTTTATCATCAACGTGTATAAAACTATTTTTTTTTAACTGACAAACAAACAACGCACAGATAATATTAGAAAGCTAAAATTTGGTATTTAGATATCTTTGAGACTTAAGAAAGCAGCACGAGTATTAAGAGAGGATTAAGAGAGGTTTTAAGTGCATTATAAGAGGATTTTACTTTTATTGATTATTTCCATAAAAATATGAAAACTGGAAAAATTAGATTAAACTTTATATATATTGCAAATAATACTAAATAAAATTTCGAATATTGATTATAATATTTTTTCTATAAAAGGTTAC
This sequence comes from Dryadula phaetusa, assembly GCA_032432895.1. Classification (NCBI taxonomy): domain Eukaryota; kingdom Metazoa; phylum Arthropoda; class Insecta; order Lepidoptera; family Nymphalidae; genus Dryadula; species Dryadula phaetusa. Next base: position 119,940 of record JAOYRS010000026.1, read on the forward strand.
ATCGTAGAAGAATTAAAGAAAATCATTATGACTTTCTCTTTTTATTGTAAAAAGAAAGTGAAAAACAACGCAATATTTTTACCTAATGAACAATAAAATTATTTCAGATTATGTATAAAAAAGAGTCCATATATAGACATAAACCGCATCGGGAGCAAATGTCATTGTAGCTATCTTGCATACGCGAATAAGTGAGTATTTCATGTCCTTTGAAATTTACTATTAAAACCGTCTATTTGTCCGTCTTTTAGCCTAGCTATATGATATGGATTGACCTTTAAACAGTATGCAATAATTTTGATCTCTTTACTTTGAATTCTTGTAGTTTCACGACCATATTTACTCATTTGTTACTTGCCTTTTATATTCGTAAACAAAATCTTTGTACATATTCTGAAAAAATAACCTATTGGTGTCTAAGTTAGAAATCGGGGCTAGAGCCTACTCAAAAAGATTTTACTGAGTGAAATCTCAGCATTCATTTATATTAACGAGAGTAAGTATCATGTAATTTATATACATATGTTTTTCAGTAATATAATTCTCTCTCTTAATCTGTCTATGCATAACTAGAGATTGACCGTAGATAAGATAAATGCAGTTGATTTCTATATTAGACACACCACGGCAAAATGATAAACGTTCATAAGCTGATTAGCTTGCTCCCTGTTGCAAAAGACTATTGTCTTTGACAGTAATTATGTCAAGTAGTGCGATTAGTTCGTGTATTATAATTGTGCAAAGAAGAGACGCCACGGCCGACACGGCGTGCGAGCATTATGTTATGGTGTCTCCACAAGCTATCTGATTTCCTCTATGACAACATCGCAGAACATAGGGTTATCTTTGCTTTTTACTATGAAATTTTAGACGCGAATAATGTTTGCAGATAAAATCCTCGTTAAAGCTCTTTTAGATCGTAACTTTACTTACGTCTGTTGTGGTTAGCATTTAGTCACACAAACGCAATTATTTAAGTATTAAAGAAGTAGTAATAAGATAGTGAAGAAGATAAACATATTAAAAATAAAATGGTTTCGATCCCCACTCGAAGGAATTATTATATTTAATTCATTTACTTTTCTTCAAATATCTCAAATTTGGATAGGAAGTGACAGTCAATTCTCCCTTTTTCTCTCCAAGTGTCTTGTCTGCGATGTAAAAAAAACGCCCAAAGGTATTATTTTTAATATATTAGAAAATAAATTGATCAAATATACCAATTACTTATCCACCCATTGCATAAGAAACACTGTACCAAAGGCCAAGCTATCATTTGTCTATGAATATATGATAATGAGACAGATTACATAGTAGAAACGTATTATGATTTATGCACATGCATAGAAAATTAAAGACATGGTATCTGATATAACGACTAAAATTATTAAGACAAAAATTTTATTAGTTTTGTAATATAACGGTTTAATGAGATCGGAGAGATACTTAACAAGTTTGTAAGTTTAAGATAACAATGTATTAAATAATTCTAGTTTCTATTAACTGTTGATGCACAGATAAATAATATAAAATAATTGTGACTTTACATGCGAAAGTAAACTTGAATGAAAAGCGAAAAAATATGACAGATTGATAAATCGTTCTAACAGTATTAAGACTAACAATAACAAACGGACGATATTTTGTTTCAAATCGTAAGCCTTCGTTAGTAATGAATATTAAATATGCAAATACCTCCAATTTACTCTCGTTTATGCAGCCCATACGTTATATGCTCCTTATACATAATTAATTAACTATAACATGTGATACATTTGCATTATACATTGCTGAGAAAAAAACTTTCTAACAACGAAAATGTAATGTATTTTATTTAGATTGTAGTTAATACTTTTAAAGTAATTATATGTGTTTAATGTAAATAGGGGCAATCCTAATTCAAATATGCATCGGTCAAAATTTATAAGAGGGCTTATATTTTATTCAAAAGAATATTTACATATATAATGTGGTTTTCTATGTGTGTAACATTTAAATTCGTACTTTATCCGGCGCAGTCCGTAACAAATAAGTGTCAAGATATTCCGTTGACTGCTATCCGACGGAAATCAAGACATTCATGAACTCAATGTCTTGCTTTGTCTTACGCTCCACGCCTTGTGGGAATTAAACCCAAAACCAATCACGTTAACAGTAAGACACTATCCCACTGCGCCACGATGGCTTTAAGAATCAGCTCTTTAGGTATGCAAAAGAATTTTTAGGAATAATTGATAAGACACGGCGTTAAATCCTAGCATTGTGCTCACATTATCACATAAAAGAGATTCGTTAATGGGAAATGAGTAACTTAACGAGATGATGTCAAGAAACTAATTTTGAAAATAATATTAACAAACACAATGAAATTGCAAAATACCTCTTTGAAGAAAGTTGAATATGGTGTATATTTAAAATTAAAGTAAAAATTCTATAAAACGTGTATGTTATTATAATACAAATGTATATATCAACTTAAATTATGTATGTTCGTAAATATTCCGTTACACCTTACAAGTTTGCTAATTTCACTTTCGTTTAAAACCAGCCAATATGTACGGTTTAAATAGTATCGTATTCCATGAACGGTAATGTTAATGTGCATAATAATGACGATAATCTTAAAACTACGTCTGAATGAAAAGCAGCACGTGATGTAAATTTTAAGAAATAATACGGATCTCATTTTACGTGTTGCTCTATTTGCTACTTCTATGAATTTGAAATATTTGGATATTGTCATGTTTGTCATGAAATTACGTTCTTGCAGCTGTAAGTCATAGGCAGATTAAATTCTTTTATTATATAAATAAATTTGTATATATATTTGAGCGTGTATTTTCTGTTATACATATATGTGCTTTCTTCAATGTTATGAAGAGGCATCATTTTATGTGGTACGTTTTATTTATAACTGTTAGTTTAGCACTCAGTAAATGAAATGATATCTCTTATATTAAAATATCTGTTCTGCAATCATTTTCATAACGGCAAGATATATTGTGATCAATTTAAATTCGACTTATCACGACTAAGATTGCGATTATTATAATAGTTTTAGGTAACGCCTACACAGTAAACAAACACAAGTAAAACAATTATTAGGGAGATATTTTTTATAATATGTAGAATTATAAATTAAATTAAAAAGGTTATTAAAGGGTTATTAAGACTATTACACGCTTGCAGGTATTTTTTCGTTATTCATTTGAACTATGATTGGAAAATTCATCCTATGTGGAAAACACCAAGCAAATCTGACTAAAAGCGTTGCAAGAAGCTTATAAAATCTCCTACTAACAAAATCTTTCCCCGCCATCTTCTTCTATACCAAATCCTCTCACTTCAGTTCAAGCACTTCAAACTTTTATTTTTGTCTTTAACATCTAATGTGATGATTCATTATGATAATATTTACTTAATCCCGGAACTGACCTTTCTAGATGTTAATAACAGGTTCAGATTAAGGCATTGGCGACCGATTGGCAGTTATCGATGTTTGGTATCGATATTCGTGAATCAATTTACCATGCTCAATATTTACTATGGCATTTACTTTTAGTGCCTATTATATTGATAGATAACTATCTTGTTTAAACTAAAGTAATATTGACAAACACTTTACCACCTTTATTAAAGTTAGATTTATTTCTTGAAACATAAAAATATAGAATACTGTAGTGGTATACTGTGAATGTACATTCATACGGTCTTACACTCGACTTTTACTATTTTTAAATAGAAGAAAATCATATAAGTCAATGTTGAAAGGTAAAACTTTTATAAAGATAAGCCAGCGTCGAACATAAATATTAAAAGCTACTATTTACGCTGGAATTTTTTTGTACAACTTAAACAAAATTAGAAGAAATTTTATTTATTTATTATATAATTGTATTTACTACAATAGTTTATTAAATTATTATATTTAAAGCTTATTGGTAATGTTTTTTTTCTGTACTTCATTATATTTTATTGAACTGTACTACAAGTATGTGCTTGTAAAATATAAACACGGTTTATCGATGTATCTAATTCAACTGACGTGAAATCATAAATCCTTGTGTGTCAGTATTCCTACATACATAAGTATAATAAATTATATGTAGCTGATCGTTATACCGTATTTAGTAAATAGCTAACAGGTTTCAGAACTAATTTTTTTTATAATTTTAATTGGTCTTAAATTATACTGTCTAATAACAAAATGATAACATTGAACGATAACTATCTCATATACTTTTAGAGTATATTAATTGAAATAACATGCTTTTTGAGAACTAGCCCATAAGTTGATATTAATTTTAGTTAGCTGTGTATAAACTATAATATGCATAAAAAAAATATACTGAAATTTTGTGTAAAAAATCTATAATTTCTTCTTCCTCTTGTTCAGTCATTAATTAACATTAAGCCTTAAGTTAATTGTAATTAAACGTTAACGTTTCTTGTCATAATTCAAATTTTTTTTTGGCTTATTAATCTTCATTATTATATCACACAAAAGTACATTAACTCACTTGCTTGTCATCATTTTATATGAAAATATGTATAAAATCTAGCTTTTTAGCCAGTATGACCATGATTTCCGAAAGCATATGTAATTGACTATGTCAAGGTAATCGACCGAATGACGGATTTAGTGGGATCCATACTTCTTTGACATATCGTGACGTGTTTATAAAATTTATGAGAAAAGTAAACTTTTCTGTAAGATCTCAGAAAATGAGACGAAGATTTTATTTTACTTTTAAATTTAATTTACTCAAATAAAGTTTGAGTAAATTAAATTTAATTATAAATTTAATTTAATTAAATTTAATTACATTGTAGATATAACTTTTACTTATTATTCCTCAATGATCCATAAAAACTATCAATAAACATTCCAGCGACGTCGAGTTTGCGCCGTTTTATATAATAAACAATTTCATGGTAACATACACATTGTTTTCTCCTTTTCTTGATTTTTCCTCTCTCCTGGTTGTTACAATAATTCTGATAATATAACAAAATGGTTAAACTTTTGTATTATATGCTTACGTGAGAAACGTCACATGCATTGTATAGCAAAACGCTCTTTTTGTAATCGGCGCATAATGCACCCAATTTATTCATCGTTTGGTGAGAAGCTATAGACAAAGGTGTGTAAAATTAAGGTTAAGGACGCTGCAATATTTCATATAAAAATTTAGCCTCGCCAAATTATTGTCACTATTACTAAATATGTAACTGTCTATATTATATTGTGAAACATGATTTTAAATACTTATGGCACATATGGCATATAAAAAATAGAGGCCAGTCGTGGCACAATGGTACAGCGTCTGACTGCAAACGCGATCGGTTGTGGGTCCGATTATATTTAAAATTATTTTTATCTTCTCGCTCTGGTAAGACAAAGTGCGGCGTTGAGTTCCACCACGCACACGTAACGTCTCGAAGTCGGTGAAAAGAGAAGGACAGAGTGTCTTGACACTCGTTACTTTCTGTCTGCCCTGCTTTGTGGGATAAAAGGGTGAAGCTAAAAAAATATGGTGCACTAAACCTTTGATCAGTATGCATACACACTGATCAAGGATTTACTTTAACATATTTTTTAATACACATTAATTGCCTTTTGCATTACATTGCAGAATTTTATCGTAAATAGTGGATACTTCGATTGTGACTTTTGACTTCTGTACCTTAATAGACAAGATATAAAGGATAGAGCATGAAATAAATGTACTTAGCAAAAATATAACAAACACGTTTCGTGACGTTTCGTTTTAAATGCTTAATCACATTTACGCAAGGGAACCCTTTTCATACATCACAAACAGTTTCATTTGTTCCATTGTTGATAGAGCTGCTGTTGTGCATATCTATTTTATATAAAGACATAGAAAGTGTAGGGCGATTCATAAAATACAAGCGTTTATTTGATTCTTGAAAGCTTATAGCAATATATTTAATATGATTTTTAGTTTTAATAAAATATTTATAATTTATCATTGCATAATAATAAAGTATTATTGTCTTTAGAAAAATTAATATGTACAAATCGAACGAATATTATGTAAATATTACATCCATAATAATTACTAAAACAATGAAATAAAACATGAAATAAACATGAAATAAAATTACAGATAAAAAAAAATGTTTTCTTAAATTATATTACTTGTTCCATATAAATATGGTGGGAAGGCACATTGTAACGCGACAGCGATTATACGGGGATTACGCATTGTAGACACGCCAAATTACCCTCTATTACGCACATCACTATGCTACAGTTGTCCTATATTTATAATTATGTGTGAAAACATTTACTTTTATCATCATTTTCGTTTTCATTAGAAATGACTTAAAATTTATTTTAAATTCTCGTTCAATGGACGTCACGTACATACTAAAAACTATATTGCTTTTTCCCATTCCCGTAGAATTTTCAGGATTTTTTTTCTTAGTATTCCACATCCGGATCTCATAAGGAAAAAAATGTTTTATAAACATTTAAAATCTTATTAGTTCGTATTAGAACATTCATCACGTAATATACACCTGTTAGATACAATTACTCCGACCTTAACTCGCCGTCGTAGTAAATCTAGAATCTAAGACCGATTAGGCGAACGTTATTCAAGATAAAATTACTTTAGCCCATAACTTTGATGCCTCATAAGGTTTCAACGTGGCATAAATAGTAAGATATATGTTAATTAGTACCTTATTTCGTTAGAAATTTACTATGAAACATCGTGGGAATAAAGAAAATAAGAAAAATTTCGCGCCACCATTCTAAAAATGAAACACTATTTTATTAAGATGTGTAAATTAAAGGGCTAATTGTAATATAAGGTAAAATCTGTCTCTAAAAATCCAGGAAGATATAGATAAAGAACGTATATATTTTTTCTCAAGCTTATACTTTTATTACAATCAATTAGCAATTTATCGACCTTGTTATAAGAATGGGTCAGAGCACTTAGTTGCGTGGAACACGCCTTTGTTACTGTAGTGCAGTTGGTATATTTTTTACTAGTAACAGTTTTTGTGTGTACTATACTCGGTACTATAATTTTATATCAGTTATTTTTACCTTAAACTAGTTTGCAACTAACTGATCCATGACAAAGTTATCTATATATTTTTCCGCTTGCTATAATATATGTATAATTATTGTAATTGTGTAAAAATAAATGAATTGTTATTACTGAAAGAATTATTTCACTAATGTTTGTCGTTTGAAATGCTATTGTTGAATTAAGGATTTGGTTTTATTGTCTTTAGTACTCTCTTTATTATAAGCATATCCGTTTCAACGAATTTGCAACAGAAAATCATATATTATATATTTTTTCTCTATCTTTCCACCATTCAGCACATACGGTCGCGAATTCGTGCGGAAAGTAGAGAATTATTGATATTATTCTCTCACTGCTTACTTTGCTATGCGGAAGAAAACATGAAGCAACTGTACCTATATTGCAAACATTAATGTAAACTTATTCGAAATATTATATTTATTTAATATATATATTATATAAAAAATGGATATAATTACAAAACCGCAATGCTACTGTGCGTGCGTTGAACTAATCAGTTTGTATTTAGCAACGGTTATCATAGGTTCTTAAATTAGACAAAACACGATATAAAAAGTGAAAGGTATTATTAATAGTCGGTATACATTACATTGGTGTATCGGCTAATAGACTAGTTGTAATCAAATAAAAATTTAAACATAATTTTTTCTAATATAATAAATTTCTACAGTTTCATTTCTGAGTATCTTTTTTATATTAAATATTTTATCATATAGATAGTAATAATTATCAAACCATCGTTAGTGGGACAATTGGTTATGGGCTCAATCTCGTAAAGTATAGTAATTTTAAATGCTTATATTTAAAATTATTCCGGAGTAATACACAAAAAAACACATATAAGAGTAAAAAAATAAGAAAAACAAAAAATGTTAAAAAATAGACATTGTGTTTTTAATAACCAAAGCTTACATCTACAAAAGTTAATGATCGTTGCAGTCTAATATAGAAATGTTGCGATACGTCCATTAAATATGCAAGAAACACGAGATAAATCCATCAACGCTTCATGCAACACGCAAAAAAATATATATTGCAAAAGAAATTGAAAGAAAGCTCCTATTGATTTTTATTATATTGTAAAAATATTGTCAATATTATTTAGAAATTTTATTTTCTACTTTTCACTTATCTATTTATATTTATTATTATGGACGTTTAATAAAAAAATGCATATAATAATGCATTATAAACAATATGGCAATGTTTCTGTGACTCAACATCTAAATAATTATTAATATTAATAACAAAATCAACATGAAGCTTAAAATATGTCATATCAGCCGTCATTCTTAAGAAAAGTAAGAATGATTAAGTTAATCAAATATTTTCTTTCTATTTTCTAAGTTATTAAGAGGCTGTCGGGACAGTGTGACAGGGTCAGACTGTAAATGTGATTTATTGTGTGTTTAATTCACATACGAAAAATTCGTTACTCGATTCCGAGCGGAAAGCAATCAACTGAGTGTCCTGACACTAGCTTGTCTCTGACTACCCTGCTATGCGGAATAAAACGTGAAGGTAATTTATTTTATTACTCACAAAACAAATCAAATCAATGATTGACATACAAAAAAATAATAGCTGAGAGTATAAAACAGCAAAGTCAAGTAAGCTTTAAAGGTTATAATTTAGGTTGTAACCATTAAACGAGATAAAAAAGCATATGAATTATTTAAAATAATATAAATAAATTCCTTTTGCATAATTATTTACATAGAGTCGATTATTAGATTTTACGCCCTTTAATAGATAGTTAACATGTGTTTTTATAATTGTGTTTGATAAGTACTCATTAAGGCTTGGCGAAATTAAGGCGATTTATTAATGCTTGGATTAGCATAAGCTGATTATAATTAATCACAGTTAAGACGAAAGCTCCACAGTATATGTATAAGTACGTGAGAATACGGTACATTAATGCAATGTTACGCAAATTCATTCATTTTGCGGTGTAATGTCACATTTTTATTCTAAATTTTAGAGTTTCGTAGCTAAAAAAACTAAATAAAATATATATGTTAAGAATATCAATGTTCAAATATTAATTATACTACTTTTTACCGAAAAAAGATCTGTATAGAATCGTTGTATTCTGCGTAGTACATCTAAAATAGGAGGACCGTAGCAAACATAGTAGTTTGTTATTTAATAGCCACATACCCTTGAATACAAAAAAAATGCAATGCATGCATGCAAAAAAAATAGAACATGATTAAAATTAATATCCAACTTAAATATGTTCGTTAATAATTAATTGTACTGCGTTTAACAATCAGTTAATGTAGGAAATCTTCTATACAATTATCTAATTACATGCACTATTTTTCAACTGGTGTATTTTTTACGTTATAATTGTTTTAAAATCTTAATATACAGTAACATTAGTATTAACCTTTCAGTTGAAATTGTGATCTAGTGACGTAAGCTGTATTTGTACTTTAAAAATATGCTTTCATTTAATTCTTATAGTAAATAAGTAAATATTTGAACTCGAAATTATAACAATCAGTAGAGTAACAAATAATTGAAACTATATAGTATAAAATCGGTTATTACTTTAATGTATAATATTAATATATAACGAATAAGTTTTTTTAAAATAAATAATTTTATATTTGCAAATTAAATTGTATCTTATAAGCAAATGGAATTCAAGCTGTAACAAATTTATTGTAAGTAAGTACTTGTTTGTGCCAAGAGACAAACCAGTCTTTCTGTGTTTTATTAGTTTGAATGATCATAAATAAAACGTTCTAGGCTTTAAAAACATGACCTATAATTGCAGTACACATATTTACTTCATGTTGATATTTCATAAACTGTCCTTATGTATTCTAGAAGTATGAAAAAGCATTGCAACAGTTTACTCGTTATTTTATTGAATAAATAAAAACAAAATATTTATTAGTGAAAATTCCCTAACCATACCAATTTGGGTTGGTCTCGACCGCTCGCGTCAACTTTAGAAATGAACTGCTTTTTGTGTGAAATTGCAATCACCTTAAGGCCTTTTTGATTATTTTGACATTCCAAGTTGGTTTACGACATGCAGGTAAAAACACATTGACAGTCCGTAGTAGTAATTATGATCTAGAATAATATGCGCAATCCTGGTCAAAATTGATTCGAAAGGCTTCGTTTACCCGCCTGTTGAGTTGACACTATATTAATTTCATGTCAACGTCAACTTGCTGTAAGCGATGATTAGTTTAAGACTCTTGCTTTTATTTTATTTGTGTTGTACAAATTGAAATTCTTATTAAATTTAACAGTTTTTTTTTGTAATTTCGATATTATAGAATCATTTTCTTGGTCATGTCCAGAATTTTTATGTTTCACGCTTTATCCGGCACACCTGGTTAGTGAGAAACAACCTAGTGTTAATACACTCCATTGACTATTTTGCGCCCAGAAATCGACACATTGCGTGTTGAATATATATATATATATATATATATATATATATATATATATATATATATATATATATATATAATAAAATTAGCATCTGTATAGATTTCTATAGGTTTACATGCTTTTTTGCTGTATTCACCGTTAGCTGCTATGAGTAAATTCGAATTGACTTTTAGCATCACTAAAGTGTCGGCTTTCACTTCGCGCTTGGATGGACACGATTGTAGTCCTAAGTAAAAGCTACATTATCTAAATAGCCGATAAAATTTAGTTACATTAAAAATGCAAATTCAGTGAGAATAACACAAGTAACAAATAAATTTATACAAATTATGAAAATGTTAGGACCGTCACAGCTCACTCGGAAATTGCACGACCGAATGTAGTATATTTAATATATATATATATATATATATATATATTTATATATATATATATATATATATATATATATATATATATATATATATATATATTTATATATGACCACGTTATAAATAACTTAAATGTTTTTACTTATACACTTAAAAAATTATATAAGCGATAATAGCTGAAATCAACAGAAAGTCTGTAACAAACAGGTTATTAATATAACAACGCCTAATCAAATATGATCGATGCTGTAGATATTTATTCAGCGACCATGAATGCGAATCAGAATTTAGTCTTGTAATATTGTATTTTGTTTAATATCATATAAATCTTTAAGTGCTAATTTTAATTATAAACGTCTGTATAATCCGTGGTGAGAGCCATTTACAATCAATGTCAAATTTAACAATTTATTATATATTTATTAAAAAATCAAATTAATTAAAAGTGAACATAAAATAAGTTTTATATTTAACTTAAATTAACTAAGCAAAGTAGGTGTTAATGTTAATTTAGAAATGGAGGTTAATATAATCTTGATTATGATCAAGAAGCTTTATAGGCGAAAAGACCTTAGCGGTTACGTAAGCGGGATCTTCTTAACTACTTTATAATATAACAGTATTAATTCATGCAAATAAAGAATACTTAGAAGTCATCGTGGCTGCAGTAAGCGCTATTCATTGTGAGTTCGATGACAGCTCAGGAGAATGATTATATTTTCATATCTCCTCTTTGGTAAGACAAAACACGGTGTTGAACTTGCCACTCAACACGCAATGTCTCGATTTAGAGCGGGAAGCATTCAACAAAGTCTCTGACACCAGGTTGGCTATGACCAAGCTGAAGAAATAAATATCCTTAAACCTAGTTCTTTCTATATACATTAATTCTATAAAGAATTTCTAGAAAGCGAAATTAGAAGTTTGTAATACCTAGTTTTAACCAAAATTTTCCTCAATACGAAGGCAACAATAATGATTCAATATTATTTTGCCTCAGGGCATTCACGTTTCATTCAATCGGAACGGAAAACTTGTGTTCCGCCTATTATCATACTTGGTCAAGACCTACACATAATTTTCATAAAACAATATAGTTATATAACGAACATACGTATATTGGGTATTATCATAACTTATTTAAGGTTGTCTTGATAACTCAATTTTTTTATTGGGATCAAATACAGGCATTATATTTATTACGTTTAAGTCAATATCTATTGCACAGCCGAAATTAATTGTAATTACTAACCAAAATATGAAATGAAAGAATTCCCAGTACATGAATATACTGGTGATAAACAGGATTTGTTATGGATTCGATTTCCACTTCATTGATTTCATTTCCACAATGCTTAGAATGTATTTTTTTTATTTCTCTGCTCTATTAAAAAAAACTCAGCGTCTCAATTTCTTGTGGAAATCATTCAACGCCTATACTAAGGATACTAAGTATAGAATACTAAGTTGTGACTGACTGACTACCCTGCTATGCGGAATAAATCTAAAAATTAAATAAAATTTGAACTGATTGACTGACCTAGGAATTGCTTATTTAAATATACAGTTTTTAGTATAATAGAATTTTAATTACATTAACGCGTCTAGCTTATAAATAGTGGTTGAGATGTTATATGTATAATAAGCAATCAATGTAATTGCGGACTCGCCCACACATAATTATTTTCTGTCGGTAATCAAATGAATTAGCTTATATCGATCGCTAGTCGAGAAAATCTTTACAAACTCCATCATATTCACGTAACTTTAAGTTATATTTCAATAACTATGCACATTCATCCGTCATAGTGCAGTAGGATATTGGCTGTCTACAAACTATAATATAATAGACTGTGGATTCCATTTATACTCTGCATAATGATTATATTTAACTTATTTGCCTTTCTCTATTCTGGCAAGACAAAATGCGCAGTTGAGTTCCGCAACATGATACTGAATCTCCTCAACACTCCATTTCATGTGGAAAGAGGCGCACGAAGTGTCTTGACGATGTGTTCGACTTGACTACCCTGCTGTGAGGAAAAATCGTGAAGCTAAGAAAGAATAAAGTATACGGCGTGTAATTTAAGTATATTTAAATAGCTTTAAATATATCTACAGCGCCTGTAGATATTTTAATGCAACTTAAAACATCAAAGTTGTATTTTATTATAAAGAGAAATTGCCTATTACAAAAACCACGCCATAACCACAGAGTTGAGATCATTTATAATTTAGTAGTTTCCTAATGAATAATAAATGTTCATTATAAGATAGCCTTAAGGCATAGGCTCGTATGCTATATTAATTTAGATAATCATGGGTTCGTGCCCTATGAAAAGCAATCAATTTATTAGCAAAGATAGAGGATGATTAAGAAAAAAAATAATTTATAGTTTAGGTTATTTATCACTACAATTTTATTTTATATATAACCAAAACTTTAGCTAGTACCTACCTGTGTGCGTTCTTTGTTACAACTTAGACAATATTGCCCTGTTACCCTTGTATTAATTCCATTATATTACATGTATTGCTACACTCATAAAAATAGCTGAAAGTGCGACAAATAAATCTAAACGACGTCTAAATAGTTGTATAATTAATGAGTTATGTGACAATAGTCCTTAATAACTTATCAGTAAATAAGTAGTCTAGTTAAATGTTCAGGAATTATATTGTAAAACTTCCTTCCGACTTCCATGTTTTACTAAATGATCCATTAGTCAATTATAAGATTTTACTAAATACTTTTTAACGTCTATTAAAACCACTAATTTTTATAACATAACTTAACTCTTTGATTATATATTATTAGTAGTATAAAATCACAATTCAAATTTAGTGAACTAAATTAAAAACTTCTTAATGCATATGTCGCAAATGCATACGTAATTATAATAACCAATGTTAGCAAGTATTGAGGAAGGATAAGTTGAATCAGTTCAGGGTCGCGGATCCTAAACACCGAATTATAAATAAAAACACACCGTAACGAAGTAGTTCTGTCCAACATTGAGCAATATTATGTTGAAATAAAATAATGCGATTATATATAACAAAATGTTCAATTAAGTGTAACGCTCGATAAAATATAGAACGACAAGAACAACTGTCACGAAATAAGCGGCAATAGAGGAAGTAAAAGTCCTTATATTTAAGGATATATATGCAGCTTGGTCCCTTTAACTAATTCAGTTGCAAAACAAACGTGATACCTTATTCAGTGAACTTGTACAATTTGAAATAGATATTATAAATAGGTACTACTACAAAAATTTGCATAAAACTAGATTTGTTTAGTTTTAAGTCACAGTTTTAGATGTATATATATATACCTAACGAGATCTTCGTTAATATTAATACCGTTTGAATGAAGATTTTGTTCAATTCAAGTTCAATGTTAATACTAAAGTATGTTTTCTTTCTGTTGCAGAAGCTTTATCTCCTGATGATCAGTCTACTTCAGCATCATGGTGGCAAGCAGGCACAGCGACACCTTTCCGGGACAGTAGTAACAATTTCGCTTCAACACATGGACTTGTCCAAACTCATCCAAGTGCCAGCGACCCATTCAATTCCTTTGGGTCAGTTGACAGCACCATTGGTCCATCAGCAAATCCATTTGTGCAAACCAGCGGCAGCGGTCCGTTAAGTGGCACTTTCAGGAGCAATCCCCTTCCACCTCTAGTAAAGACTGCCAACGGCAAACTTTCGCTAAAACATTTAGATTTCACAAGTAGTGCCACTGCTGAATTAAGAAGAAATCCAGCCTTGTCTGCCCCAGATGAATGTGCAAGAGCCTGTAGAGAAAATGAACCACCAAGGATATGTTACTATCATTTTACTCTGGAATTCTACACAGTGTTAGGAGCGTAAGTATAAACGTATTTACTCATTAAAACATTATAAAAGATATTTTTATTGTAATCTAAAGGCGTATTCATTTATTTTAATATCCTAAAGTAATTATATTCATTTCACACAAAACATCTATTCCATTTTCAGTAAAGCATCATTAAAATATAATAACCGTTTCCTGTAATAAATCCTTTATTGCACAACGTTGGCCTTTATGCATATGAGGGCATAAAGAACCAAGATCTGTTTAATATTTTTCAACTTTCAATAAGTATATGTCTAGTGCAAAGAAAAACTAGAGTTAGAACTGACTCAATATTTGACTTAAACTTTTGCTCTATAATGCAACATTTACTTTGTAAGTAATTGACGGTTGTCGTCATAGTTTATGCAAACTCTCGAGTCATTTACTTTTTAATCAACGCGAATCAAGAAAAAGAAACAGTAATTTTCATAATGTCTTAGTTGACCCATTATTAGCATCATAATTTGACCTAAGCCAACGTCGTCTCATTATTTTTAATCTTATTATCAGGGCCTGCCAAGTGTGCACACCAAATGCTACCAACGTGGTATGGTCACACTGCCAATGTGTGTTGGCTGACGGAGTGGAGCGTGGTATTCTCTCGGTAAACAGAATGTTGCCCGGTCCTTCTATACAAGTATGTGAAAACGACAAAGTAGTTGTTGACGTAGAAAACCACATGGAAGGTATGGAAGTGACTATTCACTGGCATGGAATCTGGCAACGAGGCTCCCAATACTATGATGGTGTACCATTTGTAACCCAATGTCCTATTCAGCAAGGTAATACGTTCAGGTAAGCAAATTACAAGTTTTTCAAACGGAACAAATCAACGAAACAAATAATCAAAGAAACTGCTGATATTTATTTTTGTTAAGTAATTTTGATAAGTTATCTGCGTATACTTTAATATAATTATTTTAACAGATATCAATGGCAAGGTAATGCTGGCACACACTTCTGGCACGCTCACACTGGTCTCCAAAAATTGGATGGTATTTATGGAAGTATTGTAGTTCGTCAACCACCCTCCAAAGATCCCAATAGCCACTTGTACGATTATGATCTGACAACTCATGTTATGCTAATCAGTGACTGGCTTCACGAGGACGCCGCTGAAAGGTACCCTGGTCGTCTTGCAGTAAATACAGGTCAAGACCCTGAAAACGTTCTAATTAATGGCAAAGGACAATTTAGGGATCCCAACACGGGCTTCATGACGAATACTCCTCTTGAAGTATTTACAATAACACCTGGTAGAAGATACAGATTCAGAATGATAAACGCTTTCGCGTCAGTCTGTCCTGCTCAAGTTACATTCGAAGGTCACAATCTAACAGTAATTGCAACTGACGGTGAACCCGTACAACCCGTTCAAGTTAATACCATCATTTCATTCTCTGGTAAGAAAATATAAAATAATTCGTACTTGAAATTATTTCGGATCTATTCAAATTAGTATATAAATATTTAAAGTAAATAATACAAGCACACATGAGTTTCTAAAGAAAAAGAAAAAGTCCAAATAACTAAAAAGTGATTAATGAAGCTTGGAATGCTGAATGAGGCACGTTCTATTATATAACAAATTCATACCTAGTTAATTTGTGCAACTGAAGCGAGGAAATTAGTGCATGCATTGAAACTCCCCAATTACTCAATTATAACTAAATTAGCTAGATCTAAGTAATGTACTGCATCAAATATATTAAGTAAACTTTAATAAAGCGATTATATTTTATCGAGGCTCTCGTCTTAATTATAAAAATAATTGACAAAAAGCATAAACAGGCTTATTGATATGATTTTAGGTGAACGTTATGATTTTGTAATCACCGCCGATAACAATCCTGGAGCGTTCTGGATACAAGTTCGTGGACTCGGTGAATGCGGTATTAAAAGAGCACAACAGCTTGCTATTCTTAGGTACGCTAGAGGACCCTACCAACCATCATCTAGTCCTCCAACCTACGACGTTGGAATCCCTCAGGGAGTTGTAAGTAAAAATCAATGTAAATATTATATGACAAATATCTCATCTAAAACAACTTTGTGTAAATAAATTATCAAATCTTTTCAAAGGTGGACTTTGGTACCCCCATATACTATGAGTGAAATTCCTTTCCTATACTCAAATAAATAGCAATCTGACACGATATCTCGCTTAGTAATTGCCGGATATTGCATACTGTTTTTTTGCGAACACGACAACCTCGATAAACCTAGCTAATTTTGTTGCAAATTATTTCTTATACTTAAACACTAGTATCGATGAAGATAATTCGAGTCTTTTTATCTTCTTAATTAACCGCTAGTCTGTATAGAACGCTGTTATTAAGCGAGATTTGTAAATACCGTAATATATGATTAGATCACTCAAATACCATTGAACAATGAGCAGTATATCATTATGTAGAAGTGGTGCTGTAATGTAGATTCCTTTACACCTTCCTATTTAAGCATCAATAAGTAGAGGCAGAAATATTTATTTAATTTATTTATTATATTAACTATAATATAGGTAATTATAAAAAAATATTTCTGCCAACACAATTTTTCTTCTGTAATTTTTCTCATATCTATTATAATACATATACGGATATATAATAAGTAAAGTAGACTTAAGTAGAAGTAGTTAGTGCACGTTTAACTAGTAATTGCACGTACCTTTCTACCCACTAACTATTCAGGTAATGAATCCCTTGGACGCAAGATGTAATGCTCCTAGAAACGATGCTATTTGCGTCAGTCAATTGAAAAATGCACGAAACATCGACCCCGCGATCTTACAAGAGAGGCCCGATGTCAAAATCTTCTTGCCTTTCCGTTTCTTTGTATATAGACCGGAAATGTTGTTCCAACCTAACACCTACAACAGATACTTGGGTAAGTAAGGACATGACTGAATGACTTTTTAATGAACAGCTTATACAGGCAGTTTAAACATGTACATGTATGATCTACAGTGGCACCTCAAGGAGACCATGTGATCAGTTTAATAGACGAGATTTCATACATGTCACCACCTGCACCTCTTATCAGTCAATACGATGACATTAATCCGGATCAATTTTGTAACGGAGATAACCGACCAGCCGATTGTGGCCAGAATTGCATGTGCACACATAAAGTGGATATTCCACTTAACGCCGTAGTAGAAATTGTAATGGTAGATGAAGGTATGTTATACAATATTACAATCACTATTCAGTCTCATTGAAATGCAAATAACTGATTACAATTTTTTTTAATTTCAGTACAAATTGCCAACTTATCTCACCCGTTCCATTTACACGGATATGCTTACAATGTAGTCGGTATCGGTAGGTCGCCAGACCAGAACGTAAAGAAAATTAACTTAAAACACGCTCTTGATTTAGACAGAAGAGGATTATTAGAGCGTCATTTGAAACAAGGAGATCTACCTCCCGCGAAAGATACTATTGCCGTGCCCAATAACGGTTACGTCATTGTTCGTTTCAGAGCCACAAACCCAGGCTTCTGGCTTCTCCATTGTCACTTCTTATTCCATATCGTAATCGGCATGAATGTTGTTCTTCAAGTGGGTACTCACGCAGACCTTCCTCCTGTCCCTCCCAACTTCCCTACATGTGGAGACCACCTCCCTCCTATAAACTAAATTTGTTCCTAGAAACACTTTTCAGTTTTCTTACCCAACAATTGGTATAGCAGTTGATTTTTGTGTTAAATAAGTGTAATTTTATGTTTGTTTTGTGTGATGTGGCGGCGGAGTCGAAGTGCTCGACTCGGCCTTATGTGTTTATTTTATATTTGAATGTTTCCTCTGAAGTTCATGCTGGTTTGTGATTTTATTTAAAGGTGATATTTGCTGAGTGAATTTCAGTTTAATCTTATGCTTTATTCTTGTATCGTTTGGTGTCACGTCACTGAATATCGCATTGAGGCTCTTACTTGTACGACAACATATTTTTTACATTAATAATATATTTACAACGAACGTGTTTGTTCTGTAACTAACGACTTGCCATTTATATTTCACCAAGGATATTTATTGCGTGTATATATTTAAATATTACTTGGGAGTTATAAAATAAGCCACCCCAAAATTCTTGCCGGAAATCATTTTTTCATTTATTTATCCATCTCAATGTTACTAACATCATTAACTTCATGTTATACTAATGAATATAAGTGTCGATGATATAAAACACTCGATAACGTAATTCAGGGATGGCTTACTTTTGGCAAACTCTATATATAAAATTAGATATTTAAGACATTTTCCAAATACTAACCCAAAATTGCATGAAAACACAATATTAGAACGTGTAAATATTTAGAAACAACTGCAATGCTTGTAAATACACACATTTAAAAATATACTACAGACGGTTTTTAAACAGGTTGCACATCATCCAAAAATATGAAGACTGTTTATAACCATAATAATATAAATAAGTTTATACAATGTTACCATATTCAGTTACCAATTATTTTATGAGCTAATAACTGTATAGCAGTTACTACGTTTAAGTTATGGTGGAAAAACAACTATATATTTTTTAAAGTACACATATTAATAACATCTATCTATATATATATATAAAGATGACTAAGCTACATGCAATATCGTATTTATATTGTAAGAAAATTGTAAATTTTTGTACTATCTAATAAATTTTATAAATTATATTATTATTTTATTTTCCTTTTTAATATAATTTGTGATAATTAATATTTATAAGATAATTAATATTACTTTTTGCAATATTTATTTCTAAAGTAGACAACTTGCTTATTGTAGTGTACAATACATTTATCTCCTCGTAGTCTGTATATTGGACTTGCACAAGTAGCTAGAAGCCATGAAGTCATTTTCCTTTCTATCTGGAATATTAAGGTGTCCTGGTGTTTATTGGAATATTATACGAGTGACATTTGTATCAGGTTGTATTATATTTTTCATACTCTTTGCACATATTTATTTAAAAAAAACACTTAAGTTATAGTAAAAAATCATATTTCTTTAACAGTAAATATTTTAAACAATATTTAATCTAATACTTCAATAATTAGTTAGTTAATCTTGTACTTGTTAAAATATGTACACACCGGCATTCATATTGCGTGGAGTAAATCACAAATGTTTACAGGTCATGAACCCATTGGACGCAATTTGCGACGTAAAACGTAACGACGCGGTGTGTGTAAGCAATCTAAAATCTGCCAAGCCCGTCGATAAGGCAGTACTCCAAGAGCGGCCCGATGTCAAAATATTTCTGCCATTCAGATTCCATTTCTACAAACCCAAGGATTTATTCAAGGAGAACACTTACAGAAACTATTTAGGTGAAGGCATCTCAAAAAAAATGTTTTTCTGCCACTTTATTCTATTTTTTTTCTCACGTCATACTAACCGATAACGGACAACGGAAAGGATAACGAATTAAAACGCTTTTCTACCAATTTAAATATATTCCGTGTACTTGGAATCACAGCGTATCCCTTTGTTCAGCGACTAACCATAACGAACCCTCAGAAATTATTTAACGCTGCCACTTTTAGTTAAATAAATATAAATATTGACCTCCAAATTATTTTTAAAATATATAGTAAAAATATCAAATTATGTTAATTACAGTTGCACCCGGAGGAGATCACGTTTTGAGTTTAGTAGATGAAATCTCTTATACGGCTCCCCCAGCGCCACCTTTATCACAAATGCATGAACTCCCACCAGAACTGTTTTGCAATGGCGATAACAGACCGGCCGATTGTGCAGTTGATTGCAGATGCACACATATGATTGATGTGCCTTTAAATTCCATCGTTGAGATAGTTCTGGTTGACGAAGGTATTTAAAATTTTGAACAACTTTAACTGAAGTAAACTTAAAAAAACGTATTTTTGAATTAATTACTTATTTGTTAATATTTCAGTTCAATCACCTAATCTCTCTCACCCATTCCATCTTCATGGAACGTCGTACAACGTGATCGGTATGGGCAGATCACCAGATAAGAATATCAAGAAAATCAACTTAAAACATGCTCTCGATTTAGACAGAAAGGGTCTATTACATAGACAATATAATTTGCCTCCATTTAAAGATACTCTCGCAGTGCCCAACAATGGATACGTTGTACTAAGACTAAAAGCTGACAACCCTGGTGAGTTAGCTTTTAGGCTATAAATAATGAGTGGCTAATGACAGTTCCAAAGTATTACAAAAGAAACGTTTCAATTTAGAAACAACTGCTGTTGGTTGGATGGCATAATAACACAAAAATATTAGTTAAAACTATTTTTTTAATTATTATTATAACTATTTGCTTGCAATAATGTAGGACATTATTGTCTCTCTGAATTTGTCCAAAGAGAACACACTTTTAATACTATATTATTACAATATAAAGAAGTTTTCAAATTATATACAAAGAGCATACATATCATTATATATTATCTTATATTAGTCATTTCACGTTTTGCAATAAAAATACATATTTTGATTACAGTTTAAAGGATGAATGCATACTTGACATAAATTGCTAATAAATATTACGCGGGTTTGATTCCCGCAGCGTTCAAATTTTATACAGTTTTTAAAATGTTTTTAAAAAAAATATTAAATTATTAACTTATAGCGTTAAACGTAAAAATACTGGCTTTAATATGAAATTTTAATAAAATAAAAAATGTTTGTTTCAGGCTATTGGTTGTTCCACTGTCACTTCATCTACCATATAGTTATCGGGATGAACTTAATATTGCATATAGGAACCCAACGAGATCTTCCGCCAGTGCCGCCTAATTTCCCAAGATGTGGTCATCATCTACCTTCAATTACATCACCTACTTATTATCCTATACATTAAGACTACGGTACACGGACACGGACAGTTATTAATACCGTTATATTGTTAAATTGTTTTTTTTTGTAGAACATCAATGAGAAAGCCAATTTTGAGACACAATGTATGATTATAAGAAATTTGTGTCAATACATTTTATAAAACAAATAGTAACAACAATAATGTGAGAGCTAATAATGTGAGAACTTAAAATAACAATCCATCTTACGAATAAACTTATTTCAATATTTAGTTTTATTATTATAGTAATTTGTTGTAGATTACTTGGCAGTTTGACGGTGTAACGAGCTGTTCCTTTACTGTCCGTGTATTTAACCTTAAGCAACTCAAGATCACTGCGATCTCTAACAGTATAGACTTCTATACAAAAGTTCAACTAAAGACACACGTACTGCCATATTTTACTGTGTTGTTAAAAATATGATACAGCGTACGAACGATATAAATTACGATGAACGAAACATCGAAAATCTTATTAACTAGAAGACCAAAGTTATCGAATATTTTGTTGGCCCCATTTATAGTTTATGATCATTTATAGTACTCGATCTACTTTCATCTAATTTTTATTTATGTTTAATAATAATATAATACATTGTGAAATATTTATGTAATTGTCGTAAACTAGTTTAGCGGATGTCAATCTTTTTTTTATATTTATTTATTAATATGTTTGCTTGAAACTGGGGCCTAAGTGATAATCCGTTGAAACTGTTTACCTCAATTTATTTTGTTACTTGTTGTAGATTTGTACATAAATTATAGTTTAGCAAACTCGCATAATGTAACCTAGTGATGATAGTTTTAATTTTTATATTACGTACAACATCTTTGTTTTCATTACCGATAAATATATACGACAGATGTACACAATGGCATTGTTGCTCTCTAAAATAAAAAAAATCTAATACATATATATTAATGTAATTATGTTTCTTACATTTATTGTTAACTAAACGTAAATCAAAAGAGACAGACTCGCCTGCGTGTACAATTTTTTCTTGATAATATTCTATATATAAAATGATTCCACAGTCAAGAAATAAGTTCGATGTAGAACTAATAGTAATAATCATTGCATTTTATGACTTATTTGACTATTCAACTTTTATATGTAACTCAAGTCCCGCTATGGGATTTGAATCCGTAATTCTCATTACGGAGTCTGTATTTTCCTAAATAATGAAACGTATACAAATGACAAACTATTTTACTATAATTTTTCCTTTCAAAATCTTATGCGAAAATGAACAAAAATGGTTGATATAATTAAACGAACGAAACAAAAATAAATTGTTTACTTTGTCATCAGATTTAAAGAAGTCTTTAAATGGACACAGAGTGGCATTTTAATTTTAAAATGTGCTACTGTGGTTGGTTTGCCAGAAACATAAACCATCACGTCTTCTTTGTTTTATAAACATATTTATTTTAGTATAGAAAGTCATTGTTTATATCACATCTATAATTAATTTATTGTATGCCATCAATTATTCTGCATCGAACATAAACATTATAAAAAAACTAAATAAGAGATTGAAAAGAAATAAAAAAATATAAACATTAAATATTGTTTTATTTAACTTATTAAACCCAAGCTAAAACTTTTATTTTTTCCAATTTTAATTTTTTATTCAATTAAACGTTCATATTACGTTCAAAACTATTTTCAATAAGAAGCCTTTGTGACACAGTGGGGCAGCGACCGAATCATAGCGCAATTAGTTGCGAATTCAATTCCTATTTGTAAGAATGAAATATTAAAAAATATTTTCATTTCCTCGTTCTAATAAAAGAAAACGCGGCGTTGGTTTCCGCCACTCATGACAATGACAAGTAGGACTGAAAGCGAAAAGCGAATTGTCTTCACAATAAGTTCTCTCTGTACATTTTAGGGTAAAAAATGTAAATCTGAAAAAAAAAAATTATGAAAAAGGGTACAAGATATATCTTGTAGAATCCATTAAGTAGTTATGTTCTATAGAACATAACTACTTAATGGATTCTACAATGCCCATCCCGTTATATCAGAAGTAATAGAAGAAATACTTGCTATATATAAATTACACACCTGATCCAACTTTTGTAGTTAATTTCCAGTGACAATATTGTACCAAATTATCATTTTAATCATTATATTATGATGATCTTATACGCGCAACAATTGTTGTATTTTTACATTTTTGCGCTATTACGCACTATGTACTAAATACCTAACCTACTCCCATATTATAATCACCCGTAGACGTTTTTAGAGATTGTAACTATTTTAATTGGTTCAGGAGATTTCAATTAAAACTATAGATTTTCATATCTACAATGTATTTTTAAAATATCTACAAAGTATTTTAAAAAATAGTCATATATTATATTACATTATTTATGCCATCTCCGTGAACGCAATCATTAATTACTATTTTACTTGCTGAGCTTATCTTTGAAAATACATATCTCTCTGAAATAAGAAAACAAGACCACGGACAACTGTAGTGTTTGAAACATCAGGTTTCCAAAATTATAATACCAAAATATACGCGATTAATCCGTTTAAAATTTAAAATGTGTAAAAATTGCGATAGTCAAAGATCTTATTAAGAATACATGCACTATCTAATAAATTCAACAAATTCTAATCAAGTTGTAATGGATTATTTAATGCATTTTTGACTCAAGTTTGCGAGTAATAAACACCATACGACGTATTTCATGCAAAAAATATTTCTGGAGCTGATTATCCGCCGATGTTAAAAGAAGAATTATTAAATTACCATTTATAAATAATTTTAATATATTTATATATATAAAATATCCTTTCTTTTTTTAGCTTCACGCTTTTATCCTGCATAGCAGGGTAGATAGAAAGTACCTAGTGTTCGTTTCTTTTCATATTTATACATATTTTCCTGAAGCTTAGGCTAAATTAGAACATTTTAAACGGATATGGGGCTAAGCGTCATGAGCTAATCCTTAATTTTCTACGTACAAACGATAAGTAAAAAAAATTGATGAAAAAAATATGGCAGTCTGCACATTTCTCTTACATTTTTACTTAAAACAAAATAACAACAAGTATTCAAACCATGCACAGTTGGCTACCCCTGACACCTATAATTATGCGAGAAGATAAATTTTGCACGCATCTTAATCAAATGTTATATAACTCCATGTTACACAATATACTCGTATGTCATAATAATGATAACTATGAAGTTATGTGTGAATCTTCTATTAATTCTTTTACAATGCTACTACGTTCATTCAGGTGAGAAACGAGTTAATTTTTTTATTATTTATCTCCTATGTCTCGTCTCAGATGCATTGATCACAATGGTGTACAATAATAATCTTTTAGTCCGCATTATAAAAACATGATACAACTTTATTGTTTTTTAAAGACGTTTAAAAATTTACACTTTTTAGCGGGACGCTGATTTGAGCCTCTTGATAACCACCCAAGTGTTTGACCACCAAGCAAAAACATTATAATAACAATATGTAGTACTTCAAAAATATATCGTAAATTAAAAAAAATATCTAAATTTAAGAATTTTATCAATTTTCATACCAGAATAATTTATAATATTTTTGATGCCGGTCGTGGCGCAGTGTGACAACGTGTGACGGTAAACACGACCGGGTGTGGGTTCGATCCGCACTCGGAGGAGTGATTATATTTAAAATTATTTTCACTTACTCGCTATGGTAAAACAAATTGCGGAGACACTCAACAGGCAATGTTTTGAATTTGGTGGAAAGTAAAGTATGAGTGTCTTTACAATAAGTACTTCCTGTCTTCCCTGCTATGCGAGAAAACAAAAAAAATTGTATAACAATTAAACACATAAAATTTGCAAATATTATAGAAGCATAATAAACAAAGAATACGATAATTTACACCTAATACTGATACTTAAGATTCATTTGTAAATATTTATTACATGGTTTATTAATTAATATTTTTTATGAGTCTTAAAAAATTTATGCTAGTTTACAGTAATTAAAAGTAACAAGCTCCGCCTTATTAGGGATAAGATATCTGTGCTAGACAAAATATTTTTGATAATTATTAATTTTTTTGGTTCATTAAGAAAACATAAAAGATATGCCTTGTATAAATATATATTAAAAAAAATATTAATTAAAAATACATACATATAATTTCAATATTTCAGCGGCATTCGATCGAGATATCAGAGAAGGAAAGCTCATAGGTGGTCATGAGTCCAAGCCTCACAGCCACCCTTACCTTGTATCTCTACAGCTGAGGTTTCTTTGGATAAGAACGCACGTTTGTGGCGGGAGTATACTTAATGATAAATGGGTATGCCACATTAAAATAACGTTGTTAATATCTATAACAGCAATCTACAAGTAGATCTAAGTTTAAGATGTGATAAAATATATGTTAATATACTTTTTTAGTAGATGAGGCATGAAGTAATTACAGTTCGTCGTGGTACGGTGGTATATTCACGCCTTTGGATTGGTTGCAAGTTTTATTCCCACTCTGAGGAATTGATGGATGGCATTAAATTGTTTTTATTTTGTTAACATATTTTCCGCCATTGCATTTCTTTCACACAATATAGTGGAGTACTTTTCTCAACAAATTTAGGAACATTACATGATTATTTGGCGAATTAAGAAGACTATTTTATCTCTGTCTGCATTGGCTATAGGAGAAACATCTATAATATTTAAATAAGAAATTTAATTTGTGCGTTGAATAGGGGATATAATAGATATCGCTTATCAGATCTGATTTCATCTTTCTTATTCTAGGTTTTGACAGCTGCGCATTGTATTAAAGAATCATTCCTGTTAAGATGGCTTCCCATTGACGCGATCGCTGGGATTCATGATGTTAATTACTTTGGACCAAAAGTACAGATTATACCTGTGGCTGAGCGTATTGCTCATCCCAAATATGTTGGGTAAAAGCAAGTCTAATGCCGATAATACGTTATCTGAAATTATTGTTTTTGCTGCTTAAGAAACAGATATAAAATGTTTAAAAAACCATGCTGCTAGCAAGCAACGTACAACAGAGAGTGGGAATGGGTCGAAAATGATAAATAAAAACCTTATTAAAAATAAATAAACAGGTCGTTGTATTGCGGGACATGAAGTTATACCTAATATATGATATGATATTAATAAAATTTTATTTATAATTCATATTTGCAGACTAAGACGACGTAACAAGCAATAAAGCAGCTTCTCGCTTTTTACCGTAAAGAAAGATAGGCACCCCGTTCTCTTATTTTCACCGGAATTCAATGTCGTGTTGAGTAGTGGAACTCATCGGCATATTGTTCGAAATATATGACATCTATAAAAATAGTTATAATTATAAAATGTATCAAATAAAAAATATAACTAACTGTGTCTTTTCTCCAAACCTCTGGGGGACCCCTGTGACCTTTAGTTTTTTCACCACCTATGAGTGTAGGTGGGTTTTTGGGGGAAACTTATGATAGTTAAAAAATGGCTGGTTAAAAAATAAAAATAAACAATGTATAAACATTAATTCCAGAGGCATCGGTCCATACGACATAGCGCTGCTACGAATGAGCCAGCCATTCATGTTCACCGATGAAGTCCTACCAATACATCTACCTCATAGCTATGAAGTTACTAACTACTCCCTAACTTTAGCTGGCTGGGGAGCTTTACGCACTACTTACTTCATACCAGACCTTCCTGGCAAATTGCAAGAAGTAAAAGTAACTTACGTTCCGTACGATAGTAAGTACAAAATACATATCTATCGTCACAAGACTAACGTTTAGTTTGTAAGAGGGAAGAGCTAAACTTTGTCTTTCTAAGTTATTAACATACATAGTTAGATCAAAGCTTACGTATTTTAACAATCTATCGTATAATATATAGTAAAATGTGGTGCCACAACCATTATGTATACTAAAACAATAATGAATTTTGTCATCAGTATAAAAGAACATTTAAACTGTTTACTGCACTCGATACTTGTGAACATAAAAAAAACGTTCGAAAATATTTGCCATATTTTAATTAATTCATCTTTTTTAGAATGTTATAATGCTATCGCAGAGCATTTGGATAGTGGGGAAGATAATCCTCTAGACAAGAACTCGAATATATGTACTGGACCGCTCTCAGGAGGAGTAGCAGCGTGTTCTGGAGATTCCGGTGGACCCCTTGTACAATCAGTGCCTTTAGACATATACAATCGAGATAAAATAACTGATGACTATGAAGAATACGATGAAAATTATCGTGAAGAAAGAAGTAATCGGAAAAATAAAATGCTTAATATCGAAAATAGTGATTTGGAAATTCCTGTTTTACTAGGTGTTGTATCGTGGGGCATGGCACCTTGCGGTTACAAAGGAGCACCAACCGTATACACTAAAGTATCAAGTTATATTGATTTTATTGAAGAATATGCAAAGCCATAATGTTTTATATTACAATTTATTATTAAATAAATTAAAATTAAATACCTTTGCTCATTTATAACTTAAATTTATATTTTAAAATATGAGTATTATTATTGCGTACTGCATCAGATCTCGACTATTAACTACAACGTACTTACATTATTTTTAATGTAATTAATAAAAAAAATAATAACAGCACATTAAGACGACACTGGCACACGATGTCAGATATAAACATATTTTATAAATAAATAAACCAAATTATTATTTGTAAAATAAAATATTTAAAGTAAATTAACATAAAGTAGGCATTTAAAAATATAACTGATTGATTGCAAAAATATACGAAATTAAATAAAAAAATATGTATACACTTAAAATGCATCTAACGTAACCATGGTATGGTAACAAAACTTTAAGAACATGGTAACAAAAATTTTAAAAAGGGGCAGCAAGTTACCTTTTAAATGTATAATATTTTTCTTTAAAAGCTTAAATAATTTAAATAAATATTAGAAGTCAGCAAACAATAAAATCGTACCTATTTCCTAAAGTGACTTAAATTATTTTATTTACAAATAAATTTATACACGATTAATATTATACTTCGTAGGTGTTATAGTTATAAATATTTCAAAACCACTAAAGCTAGCTGTTTTACGCTTTTTGACTCAGCGGATAGTCAGAAATAATTTATTGTCATAATACACTGTTTACAAGTTTTCGTCCAAAACATAAGACGCTATGAATTAAGTGTTAATTTTCATCTTAATTAAATATTATAAATCATATCGGATTTCTATTCAACAGATTCTCTCTTTATTTCTTTATAGCTAACAACATAAGCTAACATCACGGCAGTCTTCGAATTTTAAGTGTCATATATGTTACCTTTGGAATTGTTTACCAACTCAGTAAATTTGTTTTAATGACCGGAAAAGCAAGTGTTTTTTTAAGTTTTAGAATTAGCTGAATCCATTTTTGTTTCAAATTTTCATATTTATCATCCATTAATTTTTCTTATTTATTTATGCTGAGTATTTATTTGAATAAAAAATAGTTTATCAGACTGTTTGTACATCGTGTGCACATTTATATTGCATTTATATATACACTTACTTCCATTCTTACTTCCATTCTTATTAATATAGTTAACACATAGATTATTGATCTTATTACTGTATATAACCTATCTATAGTAATATGCCTTATACCAATTTGAGTTTTGTATGTTGACATTCGACTTAATCATAACCTAATCTTTACATACTATTCTATATATACAAAAAAAGCCCTAGTCACAAATCACTTATGCGACTATAATTTAAATTATTAATTTATGAGAAGATCTTGAGTTACATATTCAATTCTTAAGTTATAATAATACCAACTATGATTGCAAATTTTAATTTCGAATTCATCAAAATTGAATGCAGTTTATATTAATTCGTAAAATAATTAGTTAAGCAAAACATCTGCAGGCCTGTAGCTGCCACAGCTCGGTAACTTATCAATAACAGTCTTAGGTATAGATAAAGGAACACTGATAAGAATGGCGGTCGGCATCGACAGTGAGCATGATCTGCATTCTAGAAGCCAACTGCCACCAAGTGTTGGCAAAATTCGTATTATGGCATATCCTTTGTTAGGCACCAATATTGTGTCTTTTGTTGGTGGATTTTTTAAGTTCCTGAAAATTAAAAAATATATATAATTACTGAAGTAATAAGTTGTTTGTTTTTTTAAATGTATTAACATTATATATAGCATAATTAATTCTGATTAAAATTGTCATATATATATATATATATATATATATATATATATATATATATATATATATATATATGTCATTAGTAACATATGTCCATGGAAGATATATAAGAAAAGCTACAATCGGGGGTATTCAACAATGTACTTGTAATAGATTTTTTTTTTATTAAAAACAAAATTCCTTATTTCTTTTTGTAAGGATTAAATAAATTTTAAAAGTAACAGAAATATAAGCCCGAATTTATATACTACAGTGTTCAAAACAGACTACTGTAAAGTGTTCGAAACGACAAGTTTCCAAAAACATATTCGTGAATACCAAAATATACGCGATTAACCCGTTTAAAATAATTTCATTCAAAATGTGAAAAACTCGTAAAAACTCTTATTTTTTAATAAAAATCTTTAGTAGTGATATTTTAAATTATAATATTTATTTCATTTTTAATATAGTAATTAACTTATTATAAGAATACTAAATTCTATAAAATAAAGGTCATTAACTGTAATAAGCCTCACCTACTTATTTTGCCCTTACTATTGAGTTTATGAACATACTCTTTCGTAATAGGATTTTTTTCTGGATTACTCCAAGTGGCAAGTAATTGCATATTGTAGCCGTGCATATGGAAAGTGTAGGAATCGTTACTGCCGTGTCCTGTAATATGAAATAAAGATTTATTATATGAATTATATATAGCGAAAAAATACTGTCAAAATAGGTCATTACAACCGTATTAGTAATGGAGATTATTTAAAATATTGATATTTACGAAAACTAACCCAATTTTTCAAATATAGATATTTTATACTCTAAATTCATCTTCACGTGTTTTAATGTAAGTGTCGTTTTCTTCAGCCCATTTTAAAGACTTTACCTTTTTTCCACGCTTTATTCACCCGAAGCAGGGTAGACAGGAAGTATCTAGGAGGAAATCAACGCAGCGCTTTGTCTTACCAGAGCGAGGAAATAAGAAAATATATATTATAATCATTCCCCCGAGTGGTATCGAACCCACAATCGATCGCGTTTACAGTCAGACGTTGTTCTATAGCACGAATTAAGTAAAAAAAATTTGGTGTCAAAATAATCTGTTCTCCATTGTAGTGAGACCGAGTTTGACTGTAAACGGATTGAATCCAAACTCAGAGGAGTGATTATTTTTAAATTAAATACGGTATTGAATTCGTCCACATAAAACTGTCTCGAATTCAAGCAGAAAGTTTTGTCACAAAAGAAGATACTTTACAGGTAGCAATACAATACATCAATTATCTATTTTTGTCTTTCTTGCAATCCGTTACAAAAAGATAAAACTGAAAAAAATACGCTTACCTTCGTTAACTAACACCAACTCTATAACATCATTAGCTTGAGCTTTTAAAACTTGTAAACACTGAGGTTCTTTGTGTTTGTCTTCGTATCCCACATCACATATAATATCTTGTTTTATATCACGTGGTTTGAGTAGTAAAGGTGCATTCGGGTATAAAAAATTTTTGCCATTTATTTGTACTACACCATTTTGGGACGCTGAAAGTTGATTTTTAATATGAATTGTTTATAATAGTTGTTTATTAACTTGAATTTTCAACATATTAATAATTTATAAAATTGAAGAACGTCTGTCTGTAAACACTATTGGTTGTGGATTCAATTCCTACTCGAGGAAATGATTATAATTAATTTTTTTTTAGTGACACAAGGCAGGTAGTTGAATTCGCCTTCCAACAAGCAATGTCTTAATTTCGGCTATAAGCAGTCAAAGTATTTGTAATGAGTGCTAAAGCGCAAAGCTGAAACATTGTAAAGCTAGTCTTAATAATGCCTCCTTATACTTATAGCGAATACACAATTGACTATCTTGAGTAACCAATTGACATTGATTAGGGTAAAAATTTCTAAAATATTTTTTTGTCTAGTCAATTGTGTATTCGGTATATATAATATGTACGTGTATACGTTTATGGCATTATGTGTAATATGTATTTTATTAATTTATTGTATTTTATCAATTTATTGTATTCTATTACTGTATTGTATTAATAATGCGGTGGCAGTTTTATAAAATTATTTTAACCATCGTGGCACACTGAGACAACGTAAAACTGCAAGCGGGATTGGTTGTATATATATATATATATATATATATATATATATATATATATATATATTTCTCCCGTCTGCAATGTAACAAAGCAGTAACAAAGCGCAGAACGAAAAGCAATCACTCAATCGAGTGTCTTGACACACACACACTAAGGTATTATTTCTTATTTTTTTAAAAAATGAAATTATGCTTTGTACAATTATTGAGAAACAGAACTTAAATTTCACACGAACACACAATTTTCGTTAAAAAAATCCAAATTAATAATATAACGATTCAATGAAATTTATTATTATTATAAGTAATAATTATTGGTTTTCTGAACTTATTTACTAAATGAAGAATAAATACATTCAGGTAAAAAATTAATAAGCTTACATAATGCAGCTGGATAGAACGGTTTCTTTGGCATAGCGTCACTTAGGTAGCGGAAATCAATATCGGTTTCCTTGAACTTTGGATAAGCTCGGTCTATACTTAAATAATAAGATTTTACGTTTTCAATAGTTGTTATATCTTTTAACGATTGCAATTGCTGGCCGGAAACCACATCTTTGGCATCATATTGAGAAGCTGGGTCACCAATCTGAAACTTTTAATTTAAAATGTTGCGTATATAGTGCTTATATCAGCCTTTAGAAAGTCAGGTATTTGCCTGAGACAACTGCTTTATACTCGTGATATGCCTGACAGAATAAATAAATATATAGGTTGCGGTTTCAAAGTCCTTTTCTGGTTGCCATTTCTGGTTTCATTTATCATATGTATGTATGTGTATCTTGTCGAGTATGTTGTACACAGTATAGTATTTTGTTTATACACATAGACATACATAGATTATGAAATTAAATTATTTAAGAGTTTCTTTATGATGTAAATAAATGTTGTGTATTGAATTTTTACTTTATTTACCTTTATAGTTTAAATTGTTGAAAGCTATACAGTGTGTGTAAAAAAAACTAAATATACTAACGACTACATGTAGGTTCTATTTCACATTAAAACAAAAGCAAGAATAGAATATAGAATGGCTCTTCACAAGAATCAAGACCGACCAGACTGACGAAGTTTTGTGGATATTCCAGCTAGGGAACATATTACGTTAAGTAGTAAATAAGTACTTTAAAATAATATCTATATAAAATTTTGATTGATACATTCCTGAAATGTATGAAATTACAAAAAAATATATAAAAAACATTTACTGGTCCTTCTGCCATCATTGATGTGTAATTAAATCCAGAATACAAAAGCATGGCATGGGCTGTTTTTCCTTCACAAGGTCCTTCCCCGGAGATTTTTACCCAGTATCCACCGGTGTTTTGATCCATTCTCACCACCACGTCAAGACGCTCACCTGTAAATCAATTCAAACCAGAACATTAAGCGGAATATGTCCATTATATATCTATAAATAAGCTTAAATTAATATTAAGGTTGCGAAATGTTTCAAATAAAAAAGAAATCACGTAGTCATGTTTGTAAATTCTTCAAACTGCATCACTTTCTATTATGCATTATAATAAAAACTAAATTTAAAAGCAATGACCATTAACTGAAGATTAATACATAAGTTTTTTGAGTCAAGATTTCAAAATTCATACATCGTTTATAGTTTAGTAAAATAAATCTAATAAATAAAAAAAATGAAAAAAATGGGTAATTTATCATAAAATTATCTATATTCTCCATTCTGAAATTCTAGAAAACTTTAAGTTTCGATATAAATTGACATAGATTTTAGGATTCCGTACCCAAAGGGTAACGCGGGACCCTAGTACCTTCGCTGTCCGTCTATCTGTCTGACTATGTGTCACCAGACTCTATATCATGCAACCAGCTTGTATCTGATGCTATATAGATCTCATAAAAGTACAAGATTTCTTTTCGTTTTTTATTAATGGTAAGAAACACTTAGTCATTCACTCCAGATAACTCCAACCTTAATACTGACCACGATCTTCAGTCATGACTACAAAAAGAGAGACCTATCTATTAACCAAGTAAAATAAATGTAAGGAAATCCAGCAACGCTAATTTTACTCTGTTTAATAGATTCCGTTTATTTAAAAAATACACACGTGTCCAGGTTTGAATATAATATAATTTATAAATGTGTTTTTAGAAATTATCATGCTTTGTTGCCTTTGTTTAAATCATTTATTATTATTAATTACTGATTAATCTTGTAATAAACATACCAATGATAACCAAGTAAAAGCTGATATAAACGAAGATCTTATTATAATTATATTTAAGCTTAACAAGTTGACTATAGATGTGTACAACTTAAGAATGTTATATAAGTACTCGTATCATCAGCCGGAAGTTATCATTGGATGACTGGACATGGCTTCCCCCTTAGAACGACATAGTTTAATTATTTTGATACAAGCTATGAAGAATATCATTCTGGTGAATATATTTGCACAACAGCGTGTACATATATACGTTTCGAAATAGACTCGATGCATTGAGGAAATGTTCAATGCAATAAATTGTGTATAGAGTTGCAGTAAATAAATCTTGTAATGCATTTTTTATCCTTATGAATGAAACTTTAGTATTAAATGATAATATCGATACATTATATTCTCGTTAGTTATATAGCGTTTAAATCTTTATGCTTTTATAATAACTATAACATTACGATTGTTTATAAATATAACATACATTAAGAAATGTAAATCGTTAAAAAAGAAAATAAATTGGTATTTAAGTGATAAAATCTTTATAAAATTTTCAGTAAAAGTTTGGTAGAAAGAAATGAAACATGAGCTTTTTCTACACAAACATTAAAATCGCATGAATAACAGAGCATAGAGAAAATAACTTGCGTCAAAACACTCCGACACTGTGTGGCGGAACTCAAAATCAATCGGGTTGAAAATCAGGCGCTGCTTCACGATCAATCTCAATATTAATTAAATTGGACATAAAACCTAATATTCATAGTGAAAATATTTAAACGTACCACTTATTGAGCTAAAAGGTGCCAATTAACATTTCCGATTAGCTCTATTTCCCAAATGGTACAATGACAAAGTCAGTATAACGTATTTTGCGCTCAAATCGTGAATACATCCACTTCCACGTCCATTTACAAACCTCCAAATTATTATTATCATTATGTAGGTTTTCACTAAAAATACGTGCACAAAAAATATCGAGGTTTTTAATAATGTTACAAGACTTTCAAAACGTACATTATCAATAACAATCGAGAGAAAGTGCATTGAAACAAAAACTATAAATATATAATAACGTACTAGCAATTTCATGTAACAACCGACAAGTGGATGCAGAAATGAAAATGCAATTGCAATAATCGCATTATAATGATTGCTCTAAGAACATTCCGCAAAGCAATACCGGTTGATGTAGAAAGTGAAAACAAAACATAGACCGGTTTGTTGACCTTAAACTTTAATAGCCCAGACGGACCTTTCTCCTCTCACTTCAGTTGATAGTGAAAATGGAATAGATCGCTCTGTATAATTATGATTGAGATAACACAAAATTAGTGTAGTGAAATTTTTGTACTATCTTATTCTTAGTAAAAGAATGTAAAACAGCATTATTATTAATTAAATTTCATTTTAAATTTTAGAGACCATTATGCGCAGTGGAACATCACCTGGTTGTGAACGCAATTTATAGTGGGTGTTTATGTTTAAAAAAAATATTTACAATTCTCCCCTTTGGTTAAAAAAGCGTGGCGTTGTGTTCGCCACTCAGCACACAATATCTCGATTAAGGCGAAAAGCAGTCACCGGACTATCTTAACAGTAGGGTGTCTACTACCCTGCTATACGATATAAAGCATATAGCTGCTTTTTCTTTTAGTTTCATTTGTTTATGTAATATACTGTAAGTGAGTTTTACACATGTGCTTCTTGTTCTTGTTCTTGTTCAAGCAACATTCGATTCCAATCCGATCATTTAGAGAAAGTTTAGCGATTTATTTTTATTATTTATACAATAGGTTTTTAAACTTTCAACATAGTCATAGTATATAACTTCTCAGCATATATAAATGGATAGTAGAACGATGTTTAACTGAACTTCTCTTTAATACTTTCATTCAAGCCATTCCTAAATTTTTTCTTAACATTTATGTGAAATTGCATAATTCTCCATAAATCAAAAATCGTTCCATTTAATAAATTAGAAAGTTATTTACATTTAATGATGACCACAGACTAACAAACATAGTATTTAAACACTTTTTTATAAATAAGTTTAAAAAAAAGCTAAAAAATAATAATCTTATTTGAAATAACTTTATGAAAAATCTTAGCTTAAATAGCTTTTACCCATATTAATCTTAATGTCTTTTTGAGACAAAAATACGACGCATTACCGACGTAATACATTTTTTCTCTATTTATTTGTTAGTAGTTATACTTATGAGACTTTATATTTATATTATAACGCATTCGAAATAGTTAATCATCACTTTCATCGCTTGAATGAAAGTCTCATATTTTTGAATACATATGTTTATTTATTTATTTAACACTTTATATAAGATTCAGAAAAGAAGATTTGAAATGTATGTAATAATTTTTTTGGTAATATCGAAATATCGAGTAAAATTTATCTTAAAATGAATTAATTTATTTTTTATTATGTTTAGTATGTTTTTTGCGCAAAGTATAAAAAAACGCTATCTTAGGCTTATCATATAAAATGATATGTAATTTAAGGTAAAATATCCTTCACTCGGTTGATACATACTATATGAGGCATAAAATAAATAGGTATTTCTTTACATAAAAAATACCGAAATACATATTGTGTTTCAGCTTCTCGAGATGTATAAATTAATTAAACAGTGTAAATTTTGCTTAATAAAACAATATAAAAATATCTTTTTGTTAAAAACGCAAATATAGTAAACTATATTGACTTTTTCGTCGATTATTGCTCAATATTCCCCATGGGGGACTCATTTATATATTTTATTTATTTTATTTATATATATTTACATAACTGAATGTATTTCTAATGGTTTAATACTGTAATTGGTTTTCCGCTTTCCTTTTTATATATATCCTAACTGTGCCAATTATGTTTATACTCTTTCATCTGCATTATTATTCCAAAAAGAGATTTTGAAATTAATTATCTTACCTGGATAAAGTTTAACAGTTGAAGTTGCAACCGGCTGTACAGGTTTCCCGTCGGTCGCAATGACAGTCATAAGGTGTTTACTGGCATGCACTACCAAAGGACATTCTATTGCGATTGCATTGATTAGACGCAATCGGTACGTATAGCCTGGCATCACAAATAATCTGAAAATATGTTAAATATTTGTACAATAGGGACATTTTTTATTCTGTTTGCTTCTCTCTTATTATGCGGGGTATATAGAACTTATTAACTATAAAAAATAATCATGTTGTTTGTTTTTTCTTATAATCATAAATTTGGGATCACATTTCCTGACATCAAATCACAGCATATAATCCTCATGATATTTTGTGTTGAATTTTTGAACCCGACAAAATGTTTCGGTCATTTTTTCCAAATTATACATTAAATTAAATATGAATGTTTGATATAATCATAGTCATATTTTTTTATAATTATTTACTTTGTCTTAACTTGGTCCCCATTAATTAAAAGGCTGGTGGGTTTTATTCGGCTAGGATCTTCCAATTTGGCTGTTAACATTTCAGGAAATCTTGCCCCAATCACCATTGTATGCTCATCACTTCTGTCAAAATCGTATAACGATACATGAGGCTCTAGGGGCTGAGGTTGGTCTACTATGACTGCTCCGTAGACACCATCACTTTGATGAAGTACTGAAAAATGATCAAGCAATGAATGCATCACTAAATATATAAAAAGTATTTATTTTATTAGATATTGTAACGGTGTACACATTACTGCTCATAAATTTGTAATTCCCTAATGTGTATATGTGTAAACCCACAATGTATATATGTATGTATGCACACACAAAACTATGTATTGGAGCAATTCGAGAATGTATGAAATATTTAAAAGATGAAGAATTTTTTACTTAGAACCTAATAATAGCGAGAGTTAAAAATAGAAGTATTGGGTTAAATTTATTCAAGAACTATAGTATACAATAATGTTATTATAGTAAAAATAATCCATTGCAGTTTATCTTGATGTATGGGTATCGTGCCACTATTTGATTTATAAAAAATCTACATAAATACACTGAAAAATTACAGTGAATTTTAGTTAAATTATTTGGTGCAATTTTACCTGAATCGGAATGATAGAAGAAAGTTCCAGGTGAAGACGCTATGAAAGCATATTCATACGTAGAACCATAAGAAATAGGGCACTGAGTAATCATTGGCACTCCATCCATGTATGGGGTACCCTTTTGTTCAATGCCATGCCAATGTATAGCCAAATCTTGGTTAGGAATTTTGTTTTTTACTTTGACAATGACTATGTCATGTAAACAGACATGTATAGTAGGTCCAGGTGTCATATCGTTGACAGTCAACGCTGGCCTCTCATCTTCGTCAAAAGACGGTAAAATTTCGAAATTGTAGTTGCACTGGCGCGGCTTCACGTTAAATTTACAAGGTCGGTTACACGATTTGTCTGAAATATAATTTTTGTTGAGTAATTTCTTCCAATTACATGATTGCAACAAAACAAACAGACGATTAGCCTGGTGCCTGTTGGTACATAGTAATTTTAAATTACAAGGTCTATATATCCTTCATATTAATTATTTCTCAAAACATAATCTGGTCTTACAAAGAACTAGTGCTAACATTTGCATTATAAATATTTTTTACGATACCGAAAAAATCTTGTATTTTTATTAATTGAATGAATATCCTCATTGTAAAATAGTACATAAATATTTATTTTATTATCAACCGGTTTGCGAATTATTTTATATGTAAACCATATACATACTAAAGCTTAAAAACTATAAAAGGCCTTGAAGTATTGAAATTAGTAAATTGTATTAATATTTATTATTATAACAAGCACTGACACATTTACAGTTATTATTAGCTATCAAATCAAACGCGTATATTATAAAGAATATATTTTTTTCAAGTGACTTGTTCCTATTAACAAATTAATTCTCTTATACGAGTAAACGAGAAAAAGAAAATGCATAAACGTATAAAAACTTACCGGTGCTTTTCGTGGTATCGGTTAATAAAATATTATCATTATTTGGCATAAAGCTTTCCAAAGACGCTTTTCCATCATTACTCGCATTAAAAATAACGAATATGCACAAGATTAGGAACCTCATTTTTAAATATTTATAATAAATTAATTATCAATATAAATTTCAAACTGTCATTTTTGTTTGTCAATTGTTTTATAAGCTTAACAATATCGTGACCTGACTTGTATGGTCTTCCGAATAAAACTAACTGAACAAGGCAAAACACGAAGCCTTCAATGAAAGCGGTTTTTCGCTAAGACTCAATTGCATATATTCAATTTTCAACTTTATTGCAAAACAATAAAGTTGAAATTTATCTTGTATTCTCATTTTTAACAAGTACACTAAATATCAGTTTTATTTTCCACTTAATAAGATAGAATTTGCCTTATAGAGTTTTACTACTAATAATAATTTAGAAGAACATTTGTTTTTTTTACGCTACAGTTAAAACTAAGTTTTGCGAAACAACATAATTACATTTTTAGCTATTTTTTACTTGTTCTGAAATAATAAGGTTCTTGAAAAGCTTTAAGATCAAAAAGGTGTAATGATTTTAGAATAAAGTGAACCACTTGCACAAACTATACGGGATGGTTGCGGAATTTAGTTCGACTTGAAAGACTTTTACATTTACACTAAGACAATCATAGTGTATACGATATTTTTAGCTTCACGCGTTTATCTCGCATAAATAGGTAAACAGAAGTAGCGAGTGTCAAGACACTACGTAATCCGCATTCCGCCGAATTTGAGACATTGCGTGTTGAGTGGTGGCACTCAACGCCGTATTTTGTGTGACCACAGGAAGCAAATGAAAATTATTTAAATGTAATCATTCCTCCGAATGAAAATTGACCCCACAACCGATCGCATTTACAGTCAGACGATGTCCCACTGCGCTACGACTGGCCTCAAATACAATATATTTTATTATTACAATATATTATGTAAAATCTCCGCAATATAGATATAGAATTTATTTTCAATTAATAATACACATATCATAACAGACTATAAACGATTTTAATTAGTTTTTATCATATAAAAGTAATTTGACGTTCTGAACGTTCACGTTCACGAATTGAATTGTGAATGTTTTTTCTTATCGTAGTAAAACTGTACAGTATATAGAAAGATATAGTTAATTTGGTTAAACATAAGGTTTATTTTTCTTGTATAAAATGATAAAATACGCGTTAAAAATTCTATTTGAAAGGAAAGCTAAAGCTTTTATTTAAGGCCATCGTGACGCAGTAGGTCGACGTCTTACTGTCAACGAGATTGGTTGTCGGTTCAATTCCCACTCGGAAGGACGATTATAATATATATATAAGGATATATTTAAAATTTATTTCTGTTCTCCTCACTGGTAAGACAAAGCATGGCTTTGAGTTCGCCACTCAATATACAATGTCTCGACTTTGGGCAAATAACTAGTGTTCCCATGCGGGATAAAGCGTAAAGCTTAAAAAGGAACTACTTTCCCTAGTAAAACACTTGCTTTCTATTCAACATCGCGCACTATTTCATCCGTTTTGCTCTACTTCGTATTTCAAGTATTCCCTCTTGCCTTGAATACACTTGATATCGTTGCTTAATGGAAATTGAAGTTAGTGTAGTTATTGCGCTATTTAGACTTGTATTGATTTTTATGTTAATCTGGCTTTATATATTTATCTATAAATTTATTTTTATTTAAAGCATTTTTAATTTTTTTGTATATTAAGGAGATGTACTCGAATGTAGAGGTGTAATAGGGTAATGCATGCTTTTCACCTATTTTAGTCATTTTGTGATAGAGTCTAACGTCGCTGTTTCAAATTTTTGTCACTAACGTCGCTTTTTAACATTTTTTATCACTTTCATGAGAGCTATAAACTAAGAGGTCTGACCCTAAAATAGATATGTATGTATTATTCAATTACGCCAATGTCGTGGTGGAGAAGGTCGTGGGACCAATTTAATCTTGAACTTTACGCATGTTAACCACATGTAACTTAAATATGAAAACAAGGGCTGCCTTAATAATTATTTACTAAAGAAATAAAAAAATATACAAATCTGACTCCAATCCAGTTCCCCGCATAGCAGAATTCCATAAATGTAAAGTCAAAACACTCCATTCTCGTTAGCCGTACCAGAGCAACCAAATGTAAATTACTTAAATAAGATCTTACCACCGAACCGAACTCACATCCAATCACAGTAGCCAGACTATGTCTGATGGCCTCATACCTAAAACTTATGTTGCATAAAAAAATAGGGAAACATATTCTTTAACATTAGTGAATTGATTAAGTTCAAATTCAGAATGAGGTCGGTTGTGGCGCTATGGGCCACGTCTGACTGTAATTGTGATTGGTTATGGGTTCGATTCCCATTTGGGGGAATGGTTATATTTAAATTATTTCCATTTCCTCGCTCTGGTAAGACAAAGCACGGCGTTGAGTTCCACCACTCAACTCGCAATGCCTCGAATTCGGCTGAAAGCGGAGTACGGAGTGTCTTGACACTAGATACTTTTTGTCTACCTTGTTACGCAGGGTTAGAACGTGAAAAAAAAGAGATATGTTTTTTTGGTTTCGAGAGAGTCAAGTATAAAATTAGGATTATCTCAAAATTTGGAACTTTATGTTACACAGTAGTTCACTAATCTCTCGCAAAGCCATCTACAGCCGCTTATTCGTATTTAGTAAAGTGTATCAAATATTATTTATCATGATCAGAATTTTAAAATCATTGTCATAACGCTTAATGTTGTTTATTAATGAGACATGTCCCAGTAATAAGACAAAATAAAACTATTTTAATCAAATAAAACCTTCAAATGTACCGCTAATCTTTTGCAACTTGGTAAACAGTTAGCTCTAGCAAGTTACTTACTTAGTTTTTTCATTAAGCTTGCACAACATTTAACTTTGAGATAAATAAATATATGTTCTTTATATAGTTAAGACAACTACAATATAAACATAAATAAATTTAATATAAACAGTATTATATAATTATTATATGAATATATAATGTTTTTTAACTTATAATAAACAAATATGTTAAATAAATTAAAACTATGATTGCCAAAAGCATATATAGAGTTTAAATTGCATTGTGGCATTTATAAGGCAAATATTACTAAATATACCCGCTATACGATACCCGAGTATGTGTAAGTAACCATGTATTAATTAAAAAAAACATTATTTTCCGAATTATTTTATAATGCATCGCATTTCCACCCCCTTTTTTATTTTATTTAATCGCTTTCTCAATTTTTATATTTCTTGATCTAAAATATTATTTATTATGTATATTTTGTGTAACAAAAACCTTTCTTCTTCCTATCTTTCAACGAGTCTTTCCATAGCTATCCATTTTATGTAATATTTTTACAGCCACTCGCTTTATCTCACCTAGAATAGATAAATAGAACCTAGACAACTATGTATCAAGACACTCAATTGACTGCTTTCTACTCGAAATCGAGACATTATCAGAGCGGAAAAATAGATTATTTTTGTAAACATAATCATTCCCCGAGTGCTAATAGAATCCACAATCAATCGCGTTTTTAGTTAGACGCTTGTCCCACTGCGCCCCGATAGCCTTTTCTGTAAATATACTCATTTTATTTTATGTGGCTTTATTTTATTTTATTAATGTTACATACTCTTATTACCATAATT
Organism: Dryadula phaetusa; assembly: GCA_032432895.1. Classification (NCBI taxonomy): domain Eukaryota; kingdom Metazoa; phylum Arthropoda; class Insecta; order Lepidoptera; family Nymphalidae; genus Dryadula; species Dryadula phaetusa. Next base: position 162,752 of record JAOYRS010000026.1, read on the forward strand.
TATTAACACTTATTAAATTGTAAGAAAACTTATTATTAAATATTTTACAATAGAGGTTTGCCAGGTATATTAGTAAATATAACTGGTATGTACCTAATATAGGAATCACTATTTTATTTGTTACTAAAAATGTTTATTTAAATGAAATGTACATAAAATTTTCGTAAGCTAAGAATGAGTGCAATTTAGTGATATAAAACATATATTTTTAAGCTATCTTTAATTTAATTTTAATAGCTTGCATTATTCTACTCTTTAAGCCGTTTTATTATATAACAATATTGAACGAAATGTATCCAAACGTCGTCCGACATTTTGTTGCGGCCAACCATTTTGAATAAACAACATCATCAGAACTAAATGTGTATTCCAAATATCTGTTCATTCGGGCACACATTCAAATATTACACATGCACCAAGTAACACCCTTGTAAAATGCAGTTAAAGTGACCATAAAAGTTTTGAAAAAATCTAATTACAACTTTACTACAGTTATAAATTGATACATCGCACGTAGAGTACTTGCGAAAGTGTAGATATTCACTGGAATAATATCCGCTGCCAAAAGCGAAACTGGCTTTTGGGCCTGCACCAGCATCACACAAATGGTTTTCTTCTCTTTCATGTTAAATTTCTCCCAACCACAACTGTACACTGCATTCTCGAACACCTCCGATGCATTAATCAGGCGTTGACAAAGAAAACAATACAAAAAGAATACGAGAAAACAGTATATAAGGACTGGTGCAAAAGTGATCCATTCGTGCAATGAGAGGTAGAAGAAAAGACAAATGCACACAGCGTTTGAACCAAAATTAACCCCTATCGGCATACTGTAAAGTGATTTAAGATTGTCTATTATACTTAAAGTCAAGGCATGCCGTTCTATCAGAGAAGGCAAGTGTTCCTTAACAGTACTACAAAGTTCAGCACTGTCATATTTATCGAAGGCTAACATTTCGGCTGACAACATTTGGTACATAGCTGCAGTGTGAGCTATAAGAAATAGAAGTAGTGCTTGGTAGTTAAGAACAACTGTCATTATGGTTATTTCCTGTAAAAATAATATGACGTGGCAAATTTCGCGGTTCGGTGACACTGTTAACGGTCCCAGTCCTAAAAACGAAAAAATGGTTAATTATTTTTATTAAAGGTTGTATTATTACTCCTTGTATATAAATTTCTTACCAACACAAGGTGTCATGGAGTAATAGTCATTAGACACGTCTACTCGATGCGGTATATATATGAATAGTGCATCCAAGAGATTGAATCCGTAAAAGATAAATATAATCTTTTTTACGACAGCCAAAAGCTTCTCATGTTTTTCTCTTAGAAAAACGGTCTTTTTTGACAAATAATCGTTTTTGGTTACTTGCTGGATGACTACTTTTAGTAATGGTCTAAAAACCAAAAAAAAAGTTTATTTTATAGAAGTTAAGTTTCTTTACTATTTATTAATTTTACCATATTTAGTATATTTCATTTGTATATTTAAATATAGCCCAAAATTCATCAACAAAATTAACGTCACGTGACCACTGCGTTTTACAGAACGAAACAGAATATAGTTTCACTCATATAAAACTTTTAAATCATAAACATGACAGCCAAAGACATGTTAAAAATGTTTTATTTAAAAAAAACATACAACAACAGGTTTTTACCTCCAAATTTTTAAAGATTAATGAAATGTAGTTTACATTAATATCAGTATAATTACTTATCTAACATCAAGCGAATTACCTTTTAATACATTACCTGTCCGACACTAATAGATCACTGGCTCACTTAAGTGAAATGATTTATTGATTTTACCTGCCACTCGGAACGTAAGAGAAGATTACAGTGGTAATGTCATCATACAAATATTATTAAGAGCAATTTTAATAAAAATCTCTTACATCGATGTAGATATTGCTATAGTATGTATTTATCTGGTCTATTATTTTTTATATACAGTATGGTGTACAAATAAAGTATTACTATTGTAAAATTTTAATTAAAAACATGTAATTTTGCGTCAAAATATTAAAATTATACTATTATTATGTAAGTCTAAATAATACTTTTAAGATTTTAGTCTGTTTGGTATAAATTAATAACAGTATCCAACATTTACATAAACACTGAACATAATTTAATATTTTGCAATAAACATTTAAATAATTATAATATTTCTAAGGTATTTTTTAATAAAGTTGTCTTCTATTGCAGGAATACTGTTCTTAAAACTATTCGTTAAGTAATATATTTATTTCTTTAATATTTTATTTATTATTCAAATAATCAATGAAAATATAAACAAATCTTACCGTTTCATCAAAAACCAGTAACTATTATTAGCAGTTAAGGCGACTATAGAAATGTTAACGTAGCTCTTAATAAAATCACTGGCTCCTTGTGCAAATTGTATTTGATATACGACACTGCCGACGCCATACACGTAAAATAGCAGAGATAGATGCAATACCCAAAATGGTGCTAAAAATAAATGAAACATTAACGTTTAAAAGAAACACACTTTGTACCTAAAATATTAAAGAAAATTTTATCCTATGCACATTTATTACGCGTGTAACGTGTACGCTGTTTTTCAGCCATTTCTGTCAGCAGTGTATTTTCACTATATGGGCAATAAAAACGCTAATTATTAAAAAATTGTCATCTAGTGGAAATATTTTAAATATTCTCTCTTATTATTCTTGAATCTCTTTATTCTTGGATGATTTTCTTAAAGATTAAAAATTGAAAATAAATTTCTTTAAAGCTTACCAGAAATCCTATCTTTTAAAATTGAAAAGCCAGCTTTGCAAGGGACGAGATTCACTAGCCATATAATATTTTCTAAACTATTATCCCTAAGTTGAAACCGACTCTCTATAAGATAATTTTTGATATTGTCAATAAATTTCATTGTGTTTTTTATTATTCTTCTTTATGTCTGATATTTTTCAAGTTCGTTGAGAGTGTAAAATATACAATAGAAAACTTTATATAAAAAACTGCAATAATTATGTTAGAAAAAAGAAATTATAAGTTTGATCTATACAACTTATAATTACAATAAGGCTAAGGATACCGACCCGTTCTACTTGCTAGTGAATTGTGCAAAGATTTTTTTAAAGATTTATACTTTAAATTTAAATATAAAAATTGTGCATTTTCAAATTTTATAAATTAATGATTAAGCATTAAATTATTTTTGTATTTTTTCTAAACACTTTCTAGTTTCTAAATCCTAAACACACAAACAGTTAGTAAAAAAATATATTTTATCAGTGCAACTATTCGATATGGCGTTTCATGTAGTATGAAAAAATAATGATCAAATAATACACTGTATTCTTTAATTATATACAATAATTTTTCATCACTTACAATTAGGCCGCCTTTGTAGCGCTCTATAAACTATTAATTTTGAGAAAGGTAGTTATTATAACATTTTTAACCACAGCCGACATATGTAGTGTTGGTTTTTTTTTAAAGATTATTAAAATTTCTTTTTAAAGCATAGTTTTCTTTTTTTTATTGCATTACACTCCTAAAACACTATTCAATAACGTTAAAAGGTCCAAAAATCTTTTCAAATCATAAATGAATATCAATAGTTCCAAATTTGACATTTAAATCAAATTTTAATACTATTTATCATTAAATATCAGCAATGATATTTCTTAATAATTACGAATTCGAATCTCGTTTGTGGATATAATAAGTAATAATAGTAACCGCTTACGCATTATTGTAACATAAATTAGTTCAACTAACCAGAGCTCTCGATTCAAAAATCCAAAACATTTAAAACTACATAACCATTTAAAAAGATAATAAAAACATTCCAAGATATTTATGCTGGTTTCGTAGAGGCGAGTTTGAGTCCAAATTCAACATTTTATTGTTTTTCTAAGAAAACATGAAAAAATGGTTATTTTTGCTAAAAAGTAGATACATAAACATCCTACTTATTTGACTTTTAAGCAATGTTTACTCGTAGAGTTTAATTTGCCTTTGCTTGTCTGTATATGTATGAATCTTCACTTATTTATTGCTGTCTATTACATTGATATGTATATTGACATGTAATAATAGTAAGCAACTTAATAGTTTGTTAAGAGAAAAAATTCAGGCTACTGCTTGAAATCAGCTTTTTAAATTAATATTTACCTTACATCCACAAAATTGAATAATATTTTAAATACTCATAAACAAATGCATTTAGATTATTAAGTATATATTTATATAGCTTTACAATATTTTTTTAAGTTATTATTTTACAATTTCACGATTTATCCCGCATAGCAGAGTAGTCAGACAATCTAATATGAAGTACAACTGCGTTAACTGATTTCCGCTCGAAATTGCAACATTACCTGTTCAGTGGGGAATTCATCGCCGCGCTTTGTTGTGGGGAAATAGAAATAAAATTTAAGCATAATCAATCCCCGAGTGGGGGAGAAAAACACACAACGCCACTCGTCCCACTGCGCCACGATGACATTTTCATAGTTTTTTTTAAATGTACAAACAAAATATTTAGTCATCTCAAACTCAACCCAACAAATAGATATTAAATAATATCAAATTATATTTGAAAACTAAGTTAACATTATTATTTCTTACATTTGTTGTTTCATTACTAAATAAATTTATTACATAGCGCCATCTCTGTTTTATTTTACGAATTTGATTTTAACGAAACTACGAGAATAAACGTCATTTCGCAGACAAGCACTTCCTCTATGCTCAAATAAAAACAGATGCAAATCTGAAACGGAAGAAATATTTCTAACTATTCCTATCAGCTACAATGTAAGCGAAAGTATGTAATTCTGAGGTAACTCAATTTTTTAGTTGTTCAGCTCATTTAGTAGTTAAGCGACCTCTGGACCTTGGCATTGACACTAGATGGCGTTAAAGTGCTTCGTTAAAAATATTTTAAACAAATACTAATAAAATCGTACCGGCTTTCTATTACCATTTCTTAGTATTGAAACGAAAAAATGTTATCATTGTTATTCCATACAAAAATGTAATTTATAACTCATATTAACTAGAATTTTTCTTTATTTTTGTCTATTGTCTAAACGGTACCGATCACATGATCGCTAAGGTCACATCCTTTAGTTATTGTCTATAAGTTAAATAAAACTCAGTTCATTCATAGTTTTTGTTTTCATATTTTAGTTTATTAATGAATAAGTATATATTATGCAAAATATAATCAGTCGTAAATTAAACAAATATTTTTGTGGAATAATTTACTAACATTAATATACATAGTACATTCTTTACTTTAAGATCCTAGTCAATTTTTAAGTCACTTTTTCTAATGTTTAGGATATCTGTATCATTTGAATGAAAAGAGTTGAAGCTTAATACGCGTGAGATATTTTCGAAGTGACCTTGCTTGAACATACCTATCTATTTTTTTATACGTTTTCAATTACAGAATATAAATATTACTCCATTGAAACAACTTCAGTAACGTAAGCAGGTTGTTTTGTTTCAAATAAATCTAATGTATATGTATGAAATAAAATGTATTTAGTTAAATGTTTGCGACGTAACTATTTAGTTTTGCACACATTCAAAAAATTGCACCATAGTTTACACTTAACTAAGCACTCGCTTAGTTAAGTGCTTTTTCCTCTTCTCTTATACGTATCAATTTATTTATGTGTAAGTATATATAAGACAATCTTATAACGCGTTTTCAATTAGTTCTTGTCCTTTTTGCACGAAATTTGCTTGTGTCCGAATACGATGACTACAATATTTTTATAGCATTAACTCTATAACCTCGGTGTAATGAAAATGTATTTCTAGTTTATAACTTTAGCTTATTATTTTTTTACATAATGCACTACTAAGTGTAAAATAAAGGTTAAAAATTATTGACCTCATCGTCACCTAAATTTTAAATGTATAGTCATGAAACAGAATAAGAATATTCTCTTACATAGAAGTCATTTAAAAGAAGTTAGTCATCAAATTGCACGTTTCTTTTTAGAATGAAATTAATATTACTTCGGGGAACGAATTCCATGTAACAAAGTAGTGAGGAAGATCCCATACACACATTGTTTGTATAAGCATAAGCAAAAAAGACGCTGGCATTAGAAATAGAAATATGTCTACTTCTAATACCAGATAAAAATTTAAGTTTATATGTACTTATGACGCAAATATAATCCTATTTTCTTATACTTGCTTTATCTCACAGAGATATATATATGAAAAATTAATCGAATTATGGCGCTTATTAAAATCCTGCTATATGCCTTCGTGAAATGTAATAAAATGGTTGTTACCAATTTCGTAAATCCTTTTGACCTAGATTAACCTCTTTAGCAAAATAATAATAACATAGATAAGATATCAGGCCTATGTTTTTGCTATGCGTCTCGACATATAAAAATATGAGTGTCATGCCCAAAGTAGATATCGAGTGATCATTAATCATTTGTAAGCTCCAGTGTTAGTTTTTTTACTCTAACATATTTTATCGAGCATTCACGAATAGGACCAAGACTTTGTTATAAAAAGTATAGATTATGATAAATAAAAGCAGCAAATAACACATTGACATTTTTATTTTCAAAGCACATGTCCACATCTAACAAACATTTCAAAATTAATCTCAAACATTGATATCAATACTATCCATAAAATTACACATCTAAAAATATTTTCAATAGAAATAAGAAATACTGTACTAATTATAATTTTATAAAGATAAATTATATACATAATGTGTTAAATAAATTAAAGCTTTATTATGCCACACTATAAGCCGAGGGCACTCGGCTGGGCTCGTGTCAGCTGTGTTCAGAGCTGACGCTGCGAACTCTTCTAATGAATTCCTCAACTTTTTTATAAGGACTTTGGCATTGACTAGTCTCGATAAGATATGGTCCATTATTTCCTTCACGACCTTCTGGTGTGTGTCGACCACTTGAGTTGTCATTGACAACTTTATTTAAAAACGGTTCCATGTCTGGATTGACCAATGATATAACCTTGTTCCTTTCTTCACTAGCAATTTCTGCCTCTCGTTGTCGTAACCATACTGGAGAGTTTACATATATTCTTGGTCTTTCCCTTAATGCATTGCATCTTTCTAATGCTGGTCTTCTGACTGGCACTGGGGGTCTGTAAGCAGCTGGAAGTGGAACTCCCCTCCCAAACAAAGTGCAAATTAACCCTTTAAGAGCTGCTCGAAAATCTTTTAAATTATAAGCATATAATAGCGGATTGATTGCGGAATTTAAATGAGAAAATATTATACAGAAATATGTTAGAGGATTTGGAATGTCTAATTCAGGCATAAAAGCCTTAATCGCATTAATGGTGTATAAGGGTATCCAACACACTATGAAGAAGAAGACGATGATAGCAAGGTTCTGTGTTGCCTTGACTTCTCGTTTCTGTGCAGCTCCTAGTACGCGCAGCATCGTGCCATGTCGACCTTGTCCACCTTCAACTGTCACCACTGCGCTCATCTGTAATTGAACGTAATGTTAAGGAAAATTTGTATTTTTAAACTTCACATAAATCTTTTTTGAAAGAAATAAAAAGTATTAAAAAGAATGAATTTTAAATAAAAATTAAATTGATATGTAAATGATTAATCTGGACTCCAAATTCTATATATATATATATATATATATATATATATATATATATATATATATATATATATATATATATATATTCTCTGTACAAATACTTAGTGTATTACTGAGACCATCGTGACGTAGAGTAGAGACGTCTGCCTGTGAAAGCGAGCTTGTAGGTGTGAGTTCGAATCCCACTCGGGAGAATGAATATATTTAAATTATTTTCATTTCTCCGATCTGTTAAAACAATGTTCTACGATAAGTTCCGCCACCGTACATGCAACATCTCGATTTTCAGATGAAAGCGTGGAACTTGCTATATATGTATATGGATTATATTCTTATCTTAGGATTGTTATACCAATACTACTATACACTATTTTATACGTATAAACTACTGTGTACATAATAAATGCATACAAGCTTCACTCTTAAACAAACGAACGTATCTTCTTGTAAACAAAATTATTACGATCGTACAATTGACGCGTTCCGGTGACGCAGACTTTTTCGAGATTTCGATGTGATTCAACGAATAATTATTACTACGTCATAGTCCTGACTAGTATAATAAAATAATTATAAAACAAAACTAAAATGAACACGCCTTTCTCGTAATTTTAATCTGGCAAGGGCATCAAGTTCATGCTATGAAATTATAGTTTTATCGAGTTCAAATTGTTTAATCAAAAATATACTGCCAGAAGTATTTCGAAATATTTTTTTTCTTACAGATTTTTATTCAGATGAAAATAAAGTAAAAAGAGTAAATATTTTTATTTATTAGTTTTTATGATTGATAACGTGTTTGATCTTGAAAAAAATCTTCAAAATAAAATTACCAATGTCACTTCACGCTTTATTCCGCATAACAGGGTAACCACAGACAACCTAGTGTAAAGACACTCCGAGATCCAGACTTGCGTATTGAGTGAACTCAACGTATAAAATAAAATTATTAATAGAATATATATAAATAATTACTTATATATTACTCTCAACGAGACAATTTTAAAATTATCACGTAGTATTCAAGGTACGTCTGGAGGAAGTGGTATGTACTTCACGAATAGTTTTTTTAATTTTTCTTTGTCATCGTTCACATGTTGATTTTTAGTTAACAGTCAGAACTTATGAATATAATATGTTAGATATGTGACGTACATTACTAGTTATAAAAGATCTAACAGTCGGTCACAATCAAGGCCACCTCCAAATAGAAAAATAGACGATGGCGATGTCTTAACGACTTAAAATAAACTATCTAATATTTTATTCTTATGAATTACGACGACACTCCGCACTCCGCTTTTCGCCGAATTCTGAACGGAACTCATCGCCACGCTTTATCTTACCAGAGCAAGAAAATGAAAATAATTTAAATATAATCTATGAAAATAATTTAAATATAATCTCCGAGAGGAAACCTTACACAACTGGTCGCATTTACAGTCATGGTTTAACAATAATACCACAACATATACATATAAATTCATGAATTAACATATTGGCTAAATTACTCTTAGTAATATGTTTCCCCAGTCTGATACAATGACACGAAACATTGGGTTTTGCCACTTAACTGTACTGGGACAAAATGCAAAATGACGTTTTTAAAATGACAACAAACGTTATTGATGATCAAGAATTAATAAAGATAAAAACTATTTAATAAAATAAACTAAGAAAAAAGTAACTTTTACGCAAATGCTAAAATTAGATTCTCTAAACAATACTTCGGAATGGCAAATATACTAGTTTCAGATCGTGTGACTACACCGTGCGTTAATCTGCTTCTCAATAAGTATTTAGCAATCTACTAACTTATTTTAAAACTAGCGGCCCAATCGCGACTTCGGCCGCGTAAACCCACTTTTCATAGTTTTTTGTTCTTTCACCTGCCTGCGTTTTCGCTTAGTCATAGACTTTGCCGAAATTTATAATTTCATCTAATTAAAAAAATAAATATCTATAAACTGATAATTTCAGTTAATTATAAAACTAATAACTCTTACATAAAATCCACCTGCTAACCTACTCTAAAATTATTTTTTTATAGAAATCTGCAATTTCGAGTATACAATTTATCTAAAATACCATATAGTAATGTGTATTATTAACATATTAAAAAAAGAAGTCCCCCAGCCGCGTCTTCAGTTAAATAATTTTTGAGACATCGTCTTAAGCATAATTAACAACTAAAAATTTAAAGCTCGGCGACTTGTTTCGTGATGCCTATGGCGAGTCCGTCCTCTATGTTCCGCTAGACGCGACTTGCAGCTTCGTCCCGGCGAACTATAATTATTCCGGTGTTTCGTCCGCCTACTTTATTAATTAAATCCTACACTTTGATGAATCATTTATAATTTTTCTCATGTTAATACTTACAAAATATACCCAGTCTGTGTGAAGGTCACGTTGAAACCCGTTGCGTAATTTGAAAGATCTAAGCATACATACTGCCGAGGCCAGTTTTATATGTACATGAAATGTAATGCAAATGTGAAATTTAGCTCAAATAATTCAATTTTGCATCGTAGCTGTATGTTTTTTTAATGTTTAATAAATAATTGTATTAAAATTATCTTGTGTCGGTTGTGTCCCACCATTATAAAAATAATAACAGTAGAAAAGTCAATTCTGTGAATAAAATATTTAAGAAAAAGCCAATAATGCATTCAGTAGAATTTTACCGACTGTCAGTTCGTTTGTGCACTAATCACGTTAAAATTTTTGGATAAAAAAAAGGAATTTTGGCATTATTATAACTAATATATATATATATAATAACTCCGAAGGTAGAATAGGTTACTTTTTATCATGATAATTGAAGAAATGCTTATGCAAAATTAAGTTTATTTTCTAATGTATACTTTTACAGGAGAAAAAGTACCCAGTATGATACTCACTTTCCATGATGTCTATCTGTTTGTTCAAGACAAACAAACCGACCGACAATTTTTTTAAATATATTTTTGGTTTCCTACAGCTTCATTATAAGTATATGTGATTAATTTTCCTAAACAATAAATAAATTACGAAACAGGATGTAAAATTTCTATTTTCTTCTTTTACATTCACGTACTTATCTCTCAATTCTGCGTTACTATTATAAACTAAGCATTTTTATATTGTATACGCTCGCGACTTCTAAACTGTATACATATTGAGAGAGTAAACAATGAATAAATAAGTTCCTATTTAAACATGACTAAGTATATTTTATTTACACATCATCTAGATAACTGCAGTCATATTATTTTACACCGAACTGCTATGCCACGCTATACATAAATTTCCACGATAACAATAGGTTTTTAAAATCATTCAATTTATTTTAAACTTGAAGTTAAAAACATCTAACTTTACCTTATACGGGCGTTTACCTGCTATATTGTATATATATATATATATATATATATATATATATATATATATATATATATATATATATATATATATATATATATATATATACATATATAGAAACATTTTATATATGTACATACGATTATATATATCGTACATTGAAATCACATTACTTTGTCAAAATAAAGCCTTTTCCTTGTAACTGGAAACAATTTACAGTAAGAATAGTAATTTACTTTTTTGTTTATGCAATGTAACAAAAAAACACTTCTTAATATCAATTAATTCAAGACGATCGTGGAGCAGTGTCACAGCATCTGATTGTAAACGCGATCGGTTGTAGGTTCGATTTCAACTCGGGGGAGTGATTGGTAAGACAAAGTGCGGCGTTGAGGTCCACCACTCAACACGCAATGTCTCGAATTCGATGAAAAGAGAAGTATGGAGGAGTTTGAGGAGGGCATGACCATACACATGTGTTGAATAACGGCCATCTCTCATAGGAACATAGATGCCGTGACAAAATTAAAGAGTGGTATAGTCACAGGTGGACAGAATACAGAATAAAATTATGCAATCAAATATACATACTGTTGAGAAAAAAATCAATTGTAAAATACACAAGAAAATAAAGAAAAGAACGATAAAAGACACGGGTTACCCACGTCCGTGTCATATACAAATAAGGAAAAAAACCATACACATGAATGTAAATACATTTTACTTCCGAGTTCCACCACTTATTATACAAGAATGCTTTCATAAAAGTGTTCTGTGCTAAAGATTTACTGTATTAAAAATATTTCGAAAGAGTGAACAAAATTATTTTATACATAAATTAAATATTCTATGTTCCAAAATGAATGACTAATTGTAACGTAACAGATAAATCATTTCGACATTAGACATCGTAACGGACCACCTCTTAATTAAAAAAATGAAAAAGATAGGCTTATAATTCAGCTACAAAATAAATAATACCTACTTTTAATAAGTCCAGACCAATGAAGCGCACAAATAAGATTTAACATCAATTTGCATAGTAAACAGGACTCTTCAATTATATCACGAGATGAATTTCCATTAAGATTTTTTCTCACATATCCTATTTAATTATAAATATTAATTTTAGTATCAATATTAATAAAAAAGTAAGTACTATAAAAGTGTAAAATATACAGTTTAGTCACTAATGACTCTATTAAAGAAAATTATACGTAGGAAGGAATTTAAAATTTAATGTACTTTAAGCCAATATAAGGGAGAAGTGCAGAAGCCTGCTATTTTTGATAATAATATTGAATTAATTACTCATATAACTTCTTAAAGCAATGCGTATGTTACATCATACATAATTAATATACACAAATAGATACTTGTTGTGTATATTAATTTATAAAATAGGCTTAATATATTATTTAAAATAATATTTTATAAAATTTTATGTATGTTTAAACTTAATAAAAAAATTGTTAGCAATCTTTTCAATATACATGTGTCTGTGAGAGAAATTCTTTAATAACGGTACCTATACGGTCGTCACCACACTTTCTATTTAAATAAAGAAATCAGTATTAATGTATTTTTAATAAAGAAAAATTATCATTGATAAAAAAACTATAAATGTACAGTAACTTAATAAATTCTTTGATTATTTAATTTACTAATCATTTGAACATAAGTACTAATCAGAAATAATTAACCTATCCAAAAAAAATACCAAATTCAAAGAAAATTTTTGAAACATACCACGTAACATTACAAAGTAATTATTCAGTACATATTTAAAAATAACCTAGAAACTACGAGATAAGGTAAACAGATGTGTGTAGTCGACGCGATCTGTTTTCCATACACGTTTGTATACGATAAGTAAAATTTGCTATAATTGTGGACATTTTTCGAATATGTGTTTTTGTTAGTAATATATAGTAGTTGCCTATCCTAATTTCAATTATATCGATTTTGCAGCTATAATAGCTGCAAATGTTTATATAAAAAAATCCTTATGTATTTTTTTCTTACTCCGCCAAGGGAAACTTTAACAGTCAGTCACTTTTAGAAAAATATGACCTCCAGTACGTACTGGAGATCATATTTTACAAAATATATACAGCTTTTAGAAGTTCTATAATGTAAATGACTATTTTATAAATTTATAGGACATGACACTGCACCGCCCATTCATTGATAACGTCTCTGGCATACTGTCATGTGATGGTCATTTCTACAATTATACATATACACACACACACACACATATATATATATATATATATATATATATATATATATATTAGTTTTAAAAAATATATTTATTTGTTAAAATCATACGTGTACCGAAACTATAAAATCATTCATATATTTAAAAAAGCCATCGTAACACTGTCGTCTGACTATATATGTGATGGTTGCGTGTTCGATTCCACTTAGTGGAACAATTCTTACATATAATTAGTTAATACAAAAATTTACCTGTTTAACGACTACTCTGTAGATATGAGCGTAGAAAGCCGCAAGTAATACGCTTGGAGTGACGATCGTAGCAAAGTACAGAAATAGTAAATAATTGTAGTCCATTACTTCAACAAAATAACATCCTGGAGCAGAGTCTACTGCAGCATGCCATCCAAATAATGGTAGAAATCCTACTCCAGCCCCTGCCACCCAACAGGCTGAGATTATGACTGAAATTAAAAGAATTAATGATCAATTAGTAATAAACTAAATATTAATAAACATTAATAATTAACATTCTTATAATGAACTAAACTAATCTAAATATCAATGTGTTTAGGAAAATCGCAATACTATAATATTTTAAATACGATGTCGTGCAATTGCCAATACAAGCTGCGATTGCATTTGGGTTGATAAGTGATTTATTACTTATTAAATAAAACTAAACATGAAATACAAATAAATATATAAATAATGAATAAAGTAAAATATGTATAAATATAAATACGCTAGACTAAAAGAATATCGTGGTTATTCATTATTATCGACTAACTGTAAGCTGCCCAAGAAAATATTGTTTTACTCTTTTTTTAAATACATGAATAAATTACCTAAAAATACAGGAGAATACGCCTGTACTCTCCTGTATTTGAAGGCAATTTATAGCAGAGCAGAACAACGTAAAGAAAAAGATATTTTTCCAAAATCTAGTCTTACTAATTGGTATGTCCAGCATGTGTAAAGCCAGGGCTTCGGGAACGTGTTGGGACGGGTAGAACGCTAAAACAAGATTTAAGATAAGACGGAGAAAAAGGATTATTAAGTATATTAAAAAGAATAGGCAGGATGAGCATATTACGATGAAGTTGGATTGGGAGCTAGTTAAGTTGAGCACGAAAATGGGAAACATGACCTTATTTAAGTAAATTATTATTAAAACGTATGGCTATATTATCTAATATATATCATATTACCCTTTTAAACTGAAAGCGAGTTATTTGCACTGAATACAGCTAAAATAAGATACTTATATACGATGACTAATACAAACTCTGACCATGACAAATTTAAAAATATTTATCAATTGATTACGGCAGCTTGCTTTGTAGTAGCATATTTAAGCTACACGTAACGTTTTAAAACAATGGAGTGTAGCATAAACAGGGTCTAACATGTAGATAGTTCTGTTACCATTTCATTACAACTACGCTTAATATATTTCTTTGCTAAAAATGTCATTGTTTTTACCTTATACGTAACAAGTATAAATTGTTATAATCTTATAACAATTTATACATAAAATGGCTTGCCATTTTGTTATTTACCATTTATTATATACTTAACTAATTATTAATAATAATATAATACAATATATTATTTAATTGGATCAAATTTCATCAATTGTTAACATTACCTGTGACTGAACATCAATGATATTAGTTTTTCCACCATTTTTGCACATCTGCGAGGTATCATCTCGTGTGGCTAAATGCGTAGCATGATATCATAACCAATTCTACTTACAATTATTTATTTCGATGAGAAATATCAAAGTTAATTGAATTTGTCTGCTTCAGACAAAAATGAGACGCCTTCAAGTACAAAATTATACTTCATTTAAAGAAGCAAATGTTAATATTAAAATAAAGATTCAAAATATTATTTTCAATTTATTTAGTTGTGTGTAACAATGGCCGAGACAAATTAAAGCTTTGTTGCTGTACGTTGTCACAGTGTTAAACAGACTTCAAGTATAGTATCGTTCATTGTAATATTTGCCCTAACAATAATGTTCTCGCTATTCAGACAAGCCATGCATGCATATATCTTGTAAAGTTTTTCTTGAATATAAATTTTATTCGACACGCTATAGGTACATTTCATTGTGATCAAAACTCGTTACGTTGAAATTTAAATATATAAAGAACGTAATTTTATATTTAATTAATATGTATGTACACAGTCGTGATAAACGTAAACCTGTCAGCAGTTCCATGAGCAATGCTTATAATGATACATCGTATCATATAAAGTATTATTAATAATATTATTTTTTATTTTTCCTTTTAAAAAAATTTTGTCATTTGTGACCTAACGCTGTAACTGAATGCATATATGCGAGTGTCTATAAAACACCTCTTCAAGATCCACATCCGTTCCATAACAGTAGAATTAGGGGATGCATGGAATTTCACTTATTTTATATTGTCTATGGTATTTATTGGTTTACTCACACACATCATTTGAAGAAGTTCCTAATAAATACGTAATTAACGATTTATTATTTATTTTAACTTTTAACGTCTGGTAATACTATGATTCACAATATATATTTTAGCTATATTTATTAAGAAATATGCATGTACGGAAAATAGCCGAAATAAAAACTAAGTTTTGTTATACAAATGCTTATTACTTACTCAGTTCTGTTATACAAATGCTTATTAGTGTCTATGACCAGGTTCTTTATGTCTACCGGCCTACATGCGTCAGAAATGAAAAAAAATATTGCAGACTAAAATGAATTTAAGAATGAAATTTTATGGAAAATACAAAGCAAAATATAAATCATCCTACAGTTGTGTGCCACGGAAGGAAGTTCCGGTTAAACTGTACAGTAGTATAGCGCTACGTATCCAGGTGGCATAGATAATATTTAAGTTTTTTACGTACTGAGCGTTTGGCGAATTTAGCAGCCGAACACCATGCCAAATAGTTATCCATAACACTCCTTATGATATATGCTGTACAGGATGCACAACGAGGATACGTCTCGACACAACTCCAAAGTGTTAAACCTTTCAAAGACTATTGGATCCCCAAATTGTTAAAGTTGTTATTGAGGTGCACCAACCCAGAGATGAGACCAGTAACCATATGCGTCCGAACCTGGACCCTATACAGAACTAATCGATATACTCTGAGTACTCTGCCGATGACACCCAGTTTCCTCGAGACCAAATTGGCCTAGACTTGGTGATTGTTTTGTTTTTGTTCGAGTAGACGCGTTTTTGTGGTATCTCTAAAACCGGTTTCAGCTTCTCACTGTGTAGGTTAATGCATTACACCGTTGTTTACTATGTTGACTGCGATTGAATAGAAAAATAAATATGGATTCAATTAAGTCAAATGATGTCAAGATAGTTATAATTTTTTGAATAGGAGAATATTTTGAGTGAATACGGGAGAATACGAGAGGGATTTTGAGTGAATACGGGAGTCTTTGGGAGAAGAAGAAAGCAAATATATTAGTATAAATACTAATTACAATAAGCTAAGTAAGAGGAATAGGGAAATCGATGAAAAAAAGGTTTTGACAACCGTGCAAAGAAAAAGCAAACGTTACGCTTTAGCAAGGAACTCGAGTATAACTCAGGAGCTAGTATAGCCATGATAGTTAATATTATTACATAGAAATCTTTTTTAATCCTTGATAATGATCAGTATGCATCTGTAAATGTTCCTGACGAGGCGGTTAATGAAGAACCTGAACCACCAAGGTTTTATACGAAGGTAGCCATAACCAAAAATAGAAATATAAAAGTAAACAACCGTAACTCGAATAACATGATTAAATGTCACGATTTTTATGATAATTAATATCACGATTTTTAATTTAGGAAGAAACCAAAAAATGTTAACTTTCAAAATGTCAATAATTCAATAAAGAAGAAAACAGTGATAAATGGAGAAAAAAATGTTTCAACAGTTAAAACAAAAATTTTTAAATAAAAACTTAACTTTTTTCTTCCCATCAAATCAAATCCAAATATCAAAAATAAAATTTTCAGATCGGGTCGGAGTGGTGGTTATAGAGGAGTGCAATTGTTGTTTATTGGTCAACAAAAGCTCAGTAATTGCCTTGCACCAGTAGAAATTTAGGAAAAGAATGTGTATGTGTCATCCATAATTGTGTTGATATTGAATATATTATTTCCTTCTATTGCTTTGCTTGAGGATTGGGTCGAAACATTTTTCAAAATATAAGCAGAACTGCACTATTGGAATTTAACTTGCCAGTACTGATAACCAGACTTAATTGTTAATGGTATAGTCCAAAAAATCGTGCCCAGATATATCCTTGGCAACAGGTGCTAATGCAATTTAATTGGAAAATCATAACTGAAAATCTAGGTGATCATTTGATGATTAAAAGGTAGAAATTGATTTAAGATTTTGTATTTATATTAAGAAAAACAAAAGAAAAAGGCTGATTGAAGTCAATATAAAATATTTATTTTATAAGCCCTATTTTAATCATAAGACGGTTCAATTTTAAATGACCACAGCGTACAGCATTACTACATTGTTTTAAATACGTTGCGCGCTAGTCAAAACTAAACCTTAATTGAGTGGAATAAGGTTGGATTTTATTAATGTTATTTTATATCATAATACAATTATTATAAGTATGTAATCGTTTGGATTTCCGGTTATATTTTATTATTTCTGACTGGTGGCACTTTTTTGAGCCGAGTTTGTATGCGACCTGTTATCAAAATACTTTATCAAAGGAAGAAATACTCGAAGTGTAAAAAAAATGATATTTTTCGCTTGTTGATGGAATGTGAACGGAACGAAGCGCAGCGTCC
This sequence comes from Dryadula phaetusa, assembly GCA_032432895.1. Classification (NCBI taxonomy): domain Eukaryota; kingdom Metazoa; phylum Arthropoda; class Insecta; order Lepidoptera; family Nymphalidae; genus Dryadula; species Dryadula phaetusa. The sequence continues at coordinate 180,795 of JAOYRS010000026.1, forward strand.
ATCTTTGCATTGATGTCCAACTATGTATTGATATCTATTTTATAAATTTGCAGATTTATTCTACACTTAATATTGATTTTAACAAATCGCACGACATATTTGTGTCTTGTAGTTTTACCGAACAGAGAGGTATTTAGAATAAAATAGACGACTTTCAAATTGATATTAAAAGCAATAGGATTGAAACTCATGCCTCACCTCTCAGAAGACTAATATTAATATTATAATATGCATTATGGAAAATCCTGCATCGTACGCGAGAAGGCGTAAATAAATGAATGATCGTTAATCATAATGTGTGTGATCTAATCAGTAAAACTTGTATTACAATAATTTGTTTCTATCATTACAATAAATAAAATAAATTACATATGGAATAGATTATAAAAATAAAATTAAAAACAATAAGTAATAATAAAAATAAACTACATAAAATCTTTTAAAGTTTAGCGACGTGTTCAATAGTGTTTAGTAATAGTTTAATTTGGGTGGCGACCCGTCCAAACCAACAAATGAAATTATCAATTACAGGGTATTGCCGACCATAATCACATCCGCTTAGGAATTCCCGTCTGACTTTATAACAAATGCGCGAAAACCGTTTTATTTTACTACAGATGGATTTACCTTTTTCCTGATAGTTATTTATCTCTCATGGGAATATAATAATAGTCGGTTATTTAGAACCAAAAATTATATTTAAGAGTTTTGTAAAAAAATTAAATTATCTTAATGGTATAGGTACATTTATATAAATTCTTGAACCGGTACAGAAACTATTAGTTAACACTATAAATTTTTTCCATCAAAGCAGGGCTGACTGCCCTGCTTTGAAGGAAATTTGTATTAAACAGAAATTTGTATTAAAACCTGTCCAGCCGAAACCCAGATATTACATGCTAAGTGGGGATGAAATATAATCCTTTATCCCAGAGGCTCGAAATTTTTTGCAATATTGGTGTAAATTAAAATAATAAAACAAAAAACAACAATTCTTAAATTGTTTGCTACATTTTGCATAGAGATTATTCAATTATAGAGAATTTATTTATATTCCACTTCAAAGTAATATGAACATATGGCTTCAACTAATTCAGTTAGTATGGCATGTTGCCACTTGGCTTGTTTATTTATTAAACAAGGAAAAAAACATTAACAAAACTACAGAAATTTTTCTATGAAGATTTATTACATAGCAAAATATAAAATATTACTGTGCTGAATAGTACTGTGTAAATATATTATTTAGAAACTCTAAGTCGGAATATGTGTAACTCTAAGTCGGAATAATTTTGTTCCCTCCATCATTTTATTGAAGTGTGTGAACAATTCAGAAGTAAAAAACATTTACAAGTTTTATGATTTATACCTACAGTATATTTTTAAATGTAAAAAGATATAGAATAATTACAAATTGAAAATGTAAAGTTAAGTTGTTAAGTTCAATAATAAGTTTAAGATTTGTTTAAAAATGTATATATTTAAGAAACAATAGTATAAATTACAAAAATATGTTTATAAAAAATATATTTACATTTCATAAAGAAATATTAAAATGAATGCCATAAAATAAATTTATTGTAAAATACAGTTCCATTTATTACTAACTAAAAATTATCATTTTCATTTTCTTATACTCCTAATTTAAACATAAAATATTTTTTAGCCACCATTTTATCTGGAAGTTATCAAGTGTTAAGCTGAAGACCATGAATTTGATTATAATCTAGGACGGATAAATTTATCATAAGGATGTTTTCATTATACATAAAAAATATCACAATTAGTTTTCATCAAAGTGCCTGGTTAGCAGTCATTAGCAAAGTGTGACATAATTTTTTTTATACATATTATCTTATTACATTATTTCACTTTAATACATAAGAAGTACTGTTAAGAATACACTGAATATCAACATTTGTGGTACATTCTTTGCAGCAGAATTTTTCTTTAGTGACTGCTGTGCATATGTTTGTAATAACCCACAGTCAACAGACTTTCTCATGTTTGAAGATGGAGTATGTCTTATGACATAACATTTCATTCCCGGTGTAACACTTACTGGTGCACCCTTCACATCTAATGCATTTGCTACAGTTGTAGTATTTGTAGTTGTGATCGTAGTAACCGAAGATGTCATGGCAGTATCTGATGAAGGATTAGAGTTTTGAGCTGCTGTTGTATTATCAGCTGTCTCATTCACAGTAACAAATGTGCCATTTGGCAACAGTTTATACAATACATTTTGGTTTGGTGGTGGAGGAGTTTCTCCTGGTCCAGTTGCATTAATAGTGGTGATATTTGTAACTGTTGTTGTAACCACAGTGGAATTCATTCCTGTATTTTGTGACTTAGCTTCTTCTTGGAATATAAAACTTGTTATCAAATTACAATCTATTCTAGTTTCTTCATAATCCCCATTGTCTTTCTTTATACCAAATTTGCATATTTCACCAGGTTGAGGCTTATAGTTTGAGTTACTGTGACTTCTACTTGCAGCATAAGCACTGACTCCAAGTGTTCCAAGATTAAGAAGTGCTAATCCTGCAAGTAAAGTACCATACTTGCTTCCAGAATCTTTATACTGATAGACATAAGTTGGAGGAGTTCCATGATAAACTGGGTAGCTTACAGGAGGCCCGCCATGTACTGGTGTATATCTTATTTGCTGAGGAGGATTATAGTGATAGTGGTGATGCACATTTGTGGTAGTGTGTGTAGAATGACCCGGTGAATTTCCGGATAATCCTTTACCAGATGGATATCCGTGGCCACCCGCATTATTGGAAGGATAAGTATGACTTCCGCCAGATGATGGGTATGCGTGACTACCGCCAGTATTTGAAGGGGTTATATGACTGCCTCCCTGAGAAGGATATCCATGGCTACCTCCCTGAGAAGGATATCCGTGGCTACCCCCTGACGAGGGATATCCGTGTCCACCACCCGAAAGGCCTCCTGATGAATGGCTTCCCCCACCAGAGAGACCGCCATGAGACTTTGGATAGGAATGCCTACCAGAAATACGTTTTGATTGAATCAAATCAACACTTAAAAACACTACAAGCAAACAAAGAAACAAACGAGGGTAGCGAAGCATGTCGCCAATTTCCAATTTCACAATTACACAACAATAACAGTTATCGTCTAATTCACTACTACTCGTGCGCACGACACTGACAACACTGGTATGTATTGCAAACTAAAACTGCAAAGCATAAATGTTAACAAGTGTCTATGTTTACTCACACTAGGGCTGGCAAAAAACAAGTCAGGAATCGATTTTTAAGTATATACTTATTAAAATCGATAATCAGCAATAAATCGATTTTTGACAGAAATCATTGTTCTTCAAGTTTTTGTATAGATTAAGAACAATAACAATTATTACAATAAAGACTTATGACCTCGTCCTAAATTCACAATTTCTGTTATATTTCTTATAGAATTTATTTACGTTAAAAATATTATTATTTATTTATGTTAAAGATATTATTTATATAGTGTAAACAAAAGTAAGACAAGTATAATTAAATTAACAAAGACGTATAAAATTTACACTGTAAAATTAAATTAATAAAACACAAGGAAAGATTACTGTGAGATAACTCAAGGTGTATTTTAGTATCACTCGTTAAAATTATTCCACTTTTTGTTTAAACAAATTTTAACTTTTAAATAGATTATATTAAATGATTTATCAAGTATTTGTAATATTTTTATTTTTTACGTTGTATAAAGTTTTATTTGGAAAAAGAAAAAAGCCATTGATTTCTTATATAGTAAAACAATTAGATATCTACATTTTTTATGTAGTTTTCTAAAATATTAAGTAACAAATTGAATATACACGTTATTAGAGATTACTTTATTACGTTGAATTTTTGTACCGCCTACTTCTACTATTAATTCAATTCTTTATTATCAGCTACTTAAATATAACCCCTTTAGCTTATATTCTATATTTCTTTTTGATAATGTAATACAATTTTAAAATCGATATTCTAATGGCAATAATATATTTGCCCTCACTCATGTGATTTATTAGGTCGTATACTCAGTGTTGCCAGTGTTCCTTACTCAACTCAAATACTTAAGTCAGTATGTGCATTTAGTATTTAAAGTGCAAGTAAAATAAACATATTTGGCTATAACTGACATCAAGAACATTTTTGTTAATTTTATTCTCCACAAAATACAATATAAAAATACAATAAATGATTATTATTTAAAATAGTATGAAATGTGCACATAAAATAAATGTTTTGATAATATATGAGAAATAATTATGATAAGTAATAAAAATTAAATAGTATAATTATATATTAACTAACAATCTTATTATAGTCTTATTGGATAAAATTAAATCATTAAATCCACAAATGCAATTAATATCAAATATTTTTAAAATTTACAAAGCAATGAACATAGACATCCACCATGGAGGATTGGAGAGCCATGATTTCAATTTACTTTTCTCAGGAACAACGGAGCTTTTTGCTTTAGGTGGTTCTGGCATTTTGGAATATTGAATTAATTTCTGACAGTCAATTTTGGTGTTGTATCGAGAATCTTTAGTGATTATGTTCACTTCACATTCCATATTTCCTGTATTCACAGGTGATCCTTTTACACTTAGTGGGTCTGTCATAGTAGTGCATTTAGTTGTATTCATGATGCTTACATTAGTTGTAACTGATTGATTCTTCTTTGGAACAGTAATATTAAATGATGGGGACGTAGGCTTTACTGTTGAAGACACATTTATAGTTTGTATGCTCGTATCTGGCAAATTAGACGAATTAGTTGTTGAATTTGTTAAAGAAACAGTGACATTTGATAATGGAACTGCAGTAGCATTAATTGGTATAATATTTAAGTTTAATAAAGTTTCATTGTTTTGTAAATTGCTTGTGTTAGTAGATGATACGGTGACGTTTATCGGCGTGACTTCGATAATAGGTTGTGTGTTATTTATAACAGTATAATTTGAAACACATACTGTTTGAGTTTCTGTTGCAGAAGATTTTGTACTTCCTTCAGTAAACGTTGATACAATTTCGCATGGTATTTTTAGTGTTTCAATTTTGTCATTCTCTTTGACTCTGAGAGTACAATAAGCTTCATCTTTTGGTTTCTCATAATAGCTGTTACTAGCCGTGTTATATCTCCGTCTATAATAATCATCGTAATAGTAATGGTCATGATGGTGACTATGTGCGCGACCTAAGTTATACAATGTGAGACCGGTTAACAAATCTCCAAATCGACTATTAGAATTTCTATATTCTGTGACATATACATGTTGTGGTGCTGTATAAAAGTTGTTATGGCTATATCCATAGTGCTGGTTTCGTAATCCTGATCCAAATGCACTGTTTGTGTTGTAACTCTTGCTTTGATGATACGGCGGAGAAGGATTTGAGTTAACATTGTAAGAAGGCTTATATGTTTTTGATGGATCACGAATAATTGAACCTGACAACCCCGTTGAAGGCGTCGGATAACTATGTTTATTAACTCCAGTATTTGATCCTGATGATCCCGCTGACCATGAATTACTGCTTCCTATACCGGATAATCCCGTAGATGCTGGGTATTTACTAGCAGATCCTAAGCCTGATAATCCATTTGATGGTGGGTATTTATTAGTGGACCCTGAGCCAGATAATCCATTTGATGGTGGGTATTTATTAGCGGACCCTGAGCCAGATAATCCATTTGATGGTGGGTATTTGCTTCCTGAGCCAGACAGGCTACTAGTTCCTGATAGCCCCGGAGATGAGGGATATTTACCACCAGATCCTGAACCAGACAACCCACTGGATGCTGGATACTTGCCCGCTGATCCTGTGCCTATTGATATTCCAGAAAGTCCACTTAAACCAGTTCCTGTTCCTGAAAGTCCTGTTGATCCTGGATATTTGCTACTGGACCCTGAGCCTGATAGTCCATAAGATGTAGGATATTTACTGTCAGAGCCTGATAAGCTGGGTAATCTTGGAAAACTACTACTTCCTGACAATCCTGTTGATGCTGGATATTTGCTGCCAGAACCAGATAATCCTGTTGACCACGGATACGAGCCTGAGCTTCCCGATCCTGTGTTAGTATTTTTCCATGGAGACCAAAAATTTGATCCAAGATTGCTGGAAGACGAGGGATTACTGGGTTTATAACTTGACGATGGCTTGTAAGCTGAACTTGAGCTTGAGCCCCATCCTCTACTTGAACTAGAACTTGAACTTGACCGTGACCTTGATCCTCCAAAAGAAAATCTTTTACAGTTCGAACAATTCAAAACTAAATAAAATAACAGTAGGCACAACCATATTCTGTTGGCCATTTTAATATCAAAATAAATAGACGTCTGATCTCTTACACTATATCACTTCTAATGATGCGAGTATTTAATTGTGTCAATAAGACGTCATTCATCTGAAATTATAACATATTTTCCTGGTCCAATCAGTAAGCAGTATTGATAAGTAAAAAGGCCAAAGGCTACTAAATATGATAAACAAATTCATCTCTAATATAATTAAATATATTTAACGGCAATTGTATACTTGTTTTTAATAAGTTTAGTATCTTACCTAGTCATTATTTGATCATCATTAGTTTCTTTGAATTTAAGTATAGATAACATTATAAAATATTAACTATTAATGAATAAAGTTATTAAAACTAAATTAGAATTATTGTGTTTTTTTGAACTGTGCGTCAGTTGAAAAGATTAAATTATTTGTTTTCAAATTTAAATATTTATTTATTGATTTCGTTGTATGTATATCTTATAGAGGCCTTCGCAGCGTGTATCAGCCTCCTATTGTAAACAAGATTGGTTGTAGGTTCGATTCTCACATATTAAATATAAGTATTTATAAAAATATCAATGACCGATCAACCGAGATCATATTTTGACGCGAATACTAATGATATACACTAACGTTCCTTGAGGCTGGTTGTGCGCAAAGTGCGACGTTGAGTTCCACCACTCAATACGCAATGTCTCGAATTCGGTGGAGAGCGAAGTACGGAGTGTCACACACACTTGACACTAGGTTATTTCTGTCTACCCTTCTATGTGAGACATGAGCGTGAAGCTACAAGTAACGTTTCATAAATTATGTTCAATAAATATAATAGGAACATAGTAACGAATTTATCTGAACCCGGAGTAATAATTTAAAAATATTTTTTTTAACTTGTTTGTAATATTCTTAATACACTGTGTGACACAAAGTATGCAATAAATTTTCTATAAATTATGCATAATTTCAATTTATACTACAAATTTCAAGTAGAATGCGGGATATGTTTTCGGATAGTGTATAATTTTTGTAGTTTGTTAAGTGCATTGCATCGTTACGGCATATAATGTGTCGTCGTAACGCAATCGCACATAATTTGACTATGAGCAGGTGTTTTTAGTTTGAAACAATACTATAAATTTTCGATGATATGAATCATCTCTCAACATTCATAAAATTTATATTATCTGTAAAGTACACCATAAAATGCTATAAGTCAACCCGCATTTCTCGAATCCACAATGAAATTAGAGAACAGAATCTCTTGACAGCTTTTGTTACGTACGTACGCAAGGCATAGTGCCCCACGGACGGATGATACTGTAGGACTCATCAGTGAACACAATACTACCTACTAGAACCCAGCAGGAACCCTCTCCAACTAAATGAGACGACGCAGGATCTCTTGCACTTGCCACTACGACACCTCGATGCATCATCGACATCTCGATGCGACATCTAATGCAGGCCACCGCAGGCCTTTAGAGTGCGCCAGGGCTTTCTCCAGAGCACCCGCAGTCTTGATGACTAGCAGGATGATCATAGTGACCATCGTGCATTAGCTCCTCTATTGTCTCGACACTTACCCCAATCTACACACATCCAAATATCCATTTGCCATACCAATATCAAATTATCTATTATACTTTAATGACTATATAATTTAATTAGCAGATTAAGCATCTTCACGCTTTTTCCTGTATGGCTATACGTAGATTCAGGTTTAATGGTAAATTATGTTAAGGATAATATATTTATAACATGGGGTTTTAACATAGTTCTAAATTCTCTTATATTTTACTATATTTAAGTTGTAGAGGAAAATGTGCTCATAATTAACATATTATGTTGGAAGTATGTATAAAGAAATCAATTATTTAAATAAAAAGAATATAGGAAATCACAGAAATGTTAAATATAACACATATAGTTAGCGATACTCATTAAATAAACGACTAATTAACTACCTATATAGAGAATTGCTTGAAATATAGGTACCTAACAAAAGTAACTTTCATCATATTACACAAATAAATTAAATAATATTATCTTTTAATTTAGAACATTAATTGCTATTAGCAACATAATTAAACGAACCATCATGGCTGACTAGGTATGTATTATTATAAAGAGCCCTCAAGTGAAACCACCAATTGTTCCATTTATCCGATTATTTGAGTTGGACTTTATAACCAAAACGTGTAATATTCAATATTACATAACACAGTAACGGATATTAAAAATAAAATTGTGACAAAGGATCGTAAATTGCAATCTCTCATCCCATAATCACTGTCTGTGAAGGCAATATTCGCTTCACTTTTTGCCGCTACGCAAAACCATGACTATCATTTCAAATCATGACGTTGTACCAATAGCACATTTAAAATGTTATCTTTGTTATTTATATTTATAAATATTTTGTATTTCGTTCCGGCCAAATCCCAAGTGACGAAAAGCCCTAAGCCCTACATGGTGTTGCCCTTTCCATTGGAATTACCCAATAGAAACGATCGTTCGGAACAATGTTGGCTCAGAATTGAAGATGTGGAACTAAGCGAAACTCTTACAGTGTATTGTCATTTGGCACAAGCATTTCTTCATCGCTACATCCACGATTACAACACACGAAAAATAATGGAAGACGGTATAAATGTGAGTCTTTGGAAAGAAGATCCAGATATTCAAGAGATTGTAGTATCTCCCGGCAAAAGTGAAAGTGATATTGTTGATTGGAAACGCACCACAATAAAGGACCCCGTGACGAATCAACGTCTTTATGTAACAAAGAATGCTACCTGCAAACTTATAATGTACAGCCGAGAAGGAATGACAAACTATGAAGTGCAGTGCGATAACATATTATTTTACATAAATTTTCATATGAACAGTGGTGCATCTGACATTGATAGCAGTCACGTGTTAGTGATAACATTTTTTGTTTCTTTATTATGTACTTTTATGTAGTGTATGTGATTTTTTTTGTTTAAATAAAAAATATATATATTAAGTAAGTTTTATCTAGGCCCAGTTGTGTAGCGGCATTTATTATTTGACTGCGATGTTAATATTAAACAGGACTAAATATTACTAGGTAATTGGAAATTATAAGGTATTATTAAACAGAATTTGGTAGAAAAGTTATACAGTAATGAAGCTTGATGATCGCGTTGAAGAATTCAATAGTAGACACATAGATGGATCGTGAGCAACGTTGCATAATTAGGTATATATAGGTTTATTGCTAATAGACATACATACTTACATATATTTTGTTTGATTTATAAGTAATTACTAAATATGTGTGTGTTAGTGTGTGTAAATATATTTAAAAAATTTTATACTTCAAAACCATTTAAAAAAAAAATAATGAAAATAATTATTAAAGAAGTCTTTTTATTTAACATTAATTATATTGACAAACCAAATTGAATTATGCGCATGAAGGCCGTTACAACAAAGCAATTAATTTTTACTTATTTTATTTACTTGTTATTTGTCTGAAAGCAAAGACAATGATAACAAAATTTACCGTTTTTTGTTGACAAAAAGTAGGTATAATAAGTATTTCCAGTAAAAGGATTTTTATTGACAAATTACTTTCTCTTTTTGATCAGCTTTTTAAATATAAAAAATAAGTACTGCTTCATATAGTAAAAAAAAACAATACAATATTTTATTTTTATTATACAATAACGTAATGAAGTGAAACTTTTAGATCGTGACATCACACTCGATGCCAATTCCTCAACCAATAATTGCAACAAGTAGAGAACTTAACTAAAAAAAAGGTATTTTAATCTATATTTTATAATTATAAGCATATATTGTATTCATTTACTATGGGAACAGGAATATCTTAGGATTATACAAATTTGTTTTAATGAATTTTAAAAATATATTAGGATTTTATGCTACATTTTCAGTCGTAAACAAGTATATGTAGTCACCGCGTTAATGGAAAGATGGTGTATAGTTATTATTAGGGTCATAACCATAGACGTATGGGCTATTATGGTACGGATATTTTTGTGAATTATTATTTGGCCATGCACTATTATTTCTTGAAGGTTCAATCCTCGATCCTGACAAACCCGATGATGATGGATAAGAGGGCTTATCATTTGTAGTGAAACTTGGATATCCTGGATACAGTTGCCTTTCTATAGGATTAGTGCCAGGAAAACCAGTGGCAACGACAGGCTTTCCAAAGTTTGGCCGATACCCCATATTTATTTGAGAACCAGATAACCCCGTTGACGGTGGATAAATACTTCCAGGAGAACCAGATAGTCCAGGTGACGAAGGATATTTATTCCAAGGTGCCAATGAATTCGATGAACCCGATAGTCCTGATATTGAAGGAGGATAATTGTGAGTCACAGAATTTGAACGCCACTTGCGATTATGCTTGCCTCTATGAAGCCTATGCCCCCTACCTAGCGTATCATTCGCGAGTAATACTAAAACCACTATAGTTAATAAGAGTGCTTTAAACATATTGACAAAATTATAAAGAAAAATTCACTATGTAATTTATTACGGACTAGGTGTAGCAATCTACAACGTGTTTGAACAATTGTTATAAACTGAAAACATACCTGCTATTTGTTTTTAAACCATCAAAGCATCTTCGTATTTTACTATCAACGCAATTAAAAATCAATTATTAATAAATCTTAGTGTTATCTACATATGCACACAGTAGATTTTGTATATATACTATACCTTCTAATGTCTTGTATTTGTGTATTTAAAAACTTAACTCAAATATTTAGGCAAATGATTGTTGTTGATAATATCTAGTCCCCAATGGAAATGGGATCAAATAATTTTAATTCAGATAATAGCGAAACTTGTTAATTACCTTCTTTTTAGATAATTAATGAAAAATATTGTTTTACACTACATCCCCCTATCGTTACATTATGTTATTTCAATTGTAATTTTCATAGAACTCGAAATATCAAATGATTCTTATTTTCATTGAATAATACCTACATTATTACGTAACACAAGTGGTAAGTATTTTAGTGTTACTTACAGAAAAACAAGTTTAATTACAAAGTAGTTTATATAATATATACTTTAATTAATGAGGAAAAGGAAATTGTAATATTTACCTTTTTTTTTATCGCTGGGAAATGCAATTTTCGTAGAACATCCGCACGCAAGGTATAGTGTTCCATGGACGGATGATAATGTGGGACTACTCAGTGAACCCAATACTACCCACTAAAACCCAGCGGAAACCTTCTACACATAAATGAGACGCAGCAGGATCTCTTGCTCATGCCACTGCGACGCTTCGGTGTACGGCCCGCCTATTGCAGGCCACCGTCGCCATGGGCCGCGGCCTCCTTCACTGCGACAACTGACTCGCAGGAGGAGACCATTGTAGACTATCCAGCTATCCAGCATGGCCCCCACTACACTGGGTAGCAAGAGATCCCTACACCTATCAAGACATAGCGCTGTGATGCATTCAACCAGAGTGTCACGTGCCGAATCGATGTGCTCATTACACGCATGGCACACCAGCGACAAATCTCCCGACGTACAATTTGGTGCAGATTTTTGCCGAAGCAAAAGTGCCCTGTTAGCACCTGCACCAACCTGAACGTCGGGGCCCCGAAACTTCTCGTGGCCCAGCATTCAAGATGAGGGTGAACTGGCACTTCCACCTGCAGCTCCTAAGGCGGATCACCCGCCAGGAGAGTGGCCGCCGTCTATGACCCCGTATTGCCCTCACCGCTATGATCCTCTGCGTTTTTCGCAATTGGATCCTGTTAGGAGCGGTCAGAGAATCAGCCCACACGGATGCACTGTATAGTACCATTGATCTCAACACGCCGACATAAAGCCGTCTACGTGGAGAGTCCGACCCTCCAAATTTCCAATATTTATCTATAACAGCTTTTAAAATGTTTATCGCAAACTGAGGCAATTTAAAATGAATAGGAATAAAATTCCTAACTAATTCTGAAATAATAAATGTAATAAGTTTTTATTCAGTGTTTTTGATTTTAATAGTGTGCCAGCGGGTTTGTTGTTGATATCCTAGTGTCAAGACACTCTTCACTTTGTGCGCTGAGTAGTCACAATTTTACAAAATAATTTAATGTAGGTGTATTACATGTTACTTTTAATATGCAAATTCCAAAAATAATAATAATATTTTTTATTGTTGGTTTTAGATTTGACAGAAACGCGTGGACGCAATTACTATTTAACACCTATTCAAAGCAAATAGAGTTTAGTGTACCCATCTTTTACTATGCTCACAATCTTCTCATTTTTTTACTTATATTTTACAGTAGAGAAACATTTTTCACGTTGCTCTTTTGTTTAAAAAAACAAATTTTTCTATATAATATAAACTTACCATCGATCTTTACGTTTTATCGCGCTTAGCAGTAGTCCAAGACAACTAAGTGTCACTAGACACTCCGCGGAAGGCTTTTTGCCGGAAATCGAGACATTCCGTGCTGAGTGGCGAACTAAATTTATTTTTGAATAAAAAGAAAAGTTGTTGTTTTAATAATTTACCGCAGTGTTAAACTGTAGGTTCCATCTGACTACCCGGCTAAATACAGTATATAAGTGTACGATGTTAAAAATATATCACTAGGTAACTATATTCCAAAATTTCATCTGCCTATTTTTTCCCTATTAACGTACGATATGCAATTTTTTACTCTTAACCACGTTTTAACATATATAAAATAACCCTTTTATTCCTGTCTTAAACAAGTTAACATTATATTAAATATCTATTGATTTTTATTATCACCTTCAAATATATTTAAACTGTAAAGTTGCCCAATTTCAAAAAAATGAAGAAAAGTGTTTGTATGAAAAGATCACGTTATAATGTTAAGGGGCACGCATATACCTAAGTCTTGTTTTTACTAGTATCGCCATATTACCTATTTCTAAAGTAATAAGAGAATTATATTTCTCTCACGTACGCGTCGGTGATTTTATAGGTTCTATAAATCACATTCACTATATACTATGCTAAAGTCAACGTTAAATCTTGTTTTCTCACTGAACCTTTTGAATTAGCATATGTATGTAATGTAAATTTGCTCTTCAATCTTAAAAGTCTGCCTTGTATAATAATCCAATAATAATATTATCTATTAATAAATTTTATTTTATTATTCGTTTAAACCTTATTTAGATAAAAACTCAAATAAACAATATGTCGCTGGACTTATTAAATAAATAAATTCACGCTTTTTGTCCGTGTCAAGTATCTAGTGTCAAGACACTCCGTACTTCGGTTTCCACCGAATTCGAGACATTACGTGTTGATTGGTAAAACTCAACGCCTCACATTGCCTTTTACCGGAGCGAGGAAGTGAAAACAAATTAAATATAATCATTCGAGTGGGGAATCGAACCCACAATCGATCGTGTTTACAGTCGGACGCTGTCCCAATGCACCACGACCCTCTTCAACAGAAAACAGTATTATTAGTGGAACTATAATCAGAAATAACTTAGAAATTGATAATTCCATATATAAAATCAACAAGTTTGGCAAATATACTAATGATTTTTCGCATAAAACTAAATATAATCACGTTATAAGCATTGTAGTGGTTAATTAACATTAAGCTGATATATAAAACTGTTAAAAAAATATTCGTAGTTTATGTGATAAAGAAGTAGAAATATAATAGATATATAATTTTATTAAATGCGCCATTAAATTGCGTTTACAGGAAATATGTTACAACTTGTAAACGCCTTGTCCAAGTTGTTGGAAGTTACACAATCAAGCGATTGCCCATCAATTAGGTAATTATTATTGTACAAAGTATTCTAGGAATCCATTTAGTTTTGCTAGTTACTATTTGTTGTATCACTTTCACACTTTCAAGTATCATTAAGTAAAGTAATTACTCTACTGATAAAATCTACACATGGGCATTGTAGGCACAGTTGTAAGCAAATAGAATGAAATTAAACTACAAACATAAAGTTCATGGTCATTAGTAGTACTTATTATGGTACCGCCCCTAAATTGGCCCTGAGGGTATAACTAATGAATTAAGTTTAAAGGTGCAAATACAGGTAAGAGCTACGTTTAAGTACACTCTTACTTCCTGATATCTCAGCATATTGCTGTTTTCTGATCATAATATTCATAATAAGAAGAAAATATAAGTAATAACTAATGGCAGATACTTGTAGTGCACGAGGGAAAAGTTATTTTTGTTCTTACATTAATGTACATCATAACTACGCACATATAATTGTTATTTTCCATATGAAGTGTATAAAATAAAGTATATTTTAATTAACATAAACTTTTGTTTGTGGGTGTTATCTTTCTATATGATTGACGATTTTTTATATGTAAAAATACAGATATTAAATATTTGAATATCTATGTTTTTCATTGAGTAAGATATATAAAAATAAATTAAAGATAAAATAATATGTCGACTCATTTAAAAATATTTTCATCTTTCCAAATCATAAGTAATAAGATTATTTGTACTTGAACATTATATAGGCTCAATGCTAAAGTGCAATTACAATTTACTTATAAACAAAAGGCTCGTATCTATTTTTTTCAGTTTTAAATAAAACATATCACGATATAATTTAAATAAACACCAATGATCTATCTACTTGACAACGAATCTGATAATAATTTCCAAAAAAACAGATTCAAGCTTTACTGCATAGCAGAGTAGTCATAGACAACCTAGTATAATTCGTTAAAAAGTGTATTCATATTTTGCTATCATTTTTATTATTTTTGTTTTACGACTGTCTCCCATATGTTACCACGTTTATCTAGCAAGACACGTTTTGTATCTGTCCCCTGTCTATACTATTAGTTAATCATTGGAAGTAAGAGATCAGCTCCACTTTACATAAGTTATTCAGCGTGACGGACATTTTCTTACTTAATAATGAATGAATATAATAACATAAGATGGGTAGTTAATTTTTAAAAACTATTTTTCTTTTTATTTATACATTGATAACATAATACATATTTTTAGAAAACATCTTAAAATTTGAACGTGCCTGGACTCAGACTTTGTGGAAACCGACCACGGTCGATGTTAAAGATATTTTTACGATCCGATGTGATTTTACTATTATATCCTTGTATGTACAATATTTAAAATATTAAAATGGTATTAAAAAATCAACTTCGCAAAATTTGAACGCGTTTGAATTGCTTATATTTAAAATATTTTTTTCACCCAACAAAATTATCACTAAAATTTGTATACATTAGAGATAGGAGAATAAGTATGTTTATATAAAAAAAAATACATCTGAAGTATAAATTTGGCTGTGTAGATGTTTAAAGATTTTCAATATTCAGTGCCAGTTAAAAGATGAGAGCACTTAGGTATCCCTAGTTCCTACATACTTACATATTCTATTGACCATTTTGCTTTCACATTTCAATAGAGATTTCCATTCATGTAAATATATAGTTTGAAGTTCAAGATATTAAAAAATATGCTTTGATCTAAACTTAAGAATAATGTTATATTTTTTTATTTTAAAAACAAAATAGAAACAGCAATTATAACCTAATAAGACGTAGGTTGTTCTTCTAAGCCAAAACCAGACTTATATAAAGTGTAGAAAAGAGCAATTTAGAATTAAGCGTGAAGGTATCAAATTATAAATATCGCATGAAGCAAGAAAAATAACATGTGCTACATGACTGTGTCAATAGCATATTTTGTATAACACTTATGTACATAGACTTAATGAAATCCTTAAAAGCTAAAAGCTTGAATAGGACTTTTGTTCGGCGAACAAGTAATATAAGTGATTACATGAGAAATGTTGGGACAAGATCTTTCCATATATTATTTCTTTTCATCCATTTTCTTACCAAGGTGTTAGTAATATATTTTTTTTAAATTCTGCAGATAGATTACTAATTTGTTTTATTTAGAAAATGATAGCATCTCCTTATTCTTCACACTATAATTTTTTGTAGCGACGTTTGAGATGTAGTCGAATAATAATTAATATCATTATGAAAAAAAAAATATTAAAAAAAGTTTTTGCTAATTTTGATTTTATTTTATTACAAATGTAATCTAGATCTAGAATATCGATTTTCATATCGGATGTGATACACAGCTTTTAGTTTTCTTAAAATTCTATATTAAAATTCAAAATTAAATAGCTTTAAGGATTGTCTCTTACAAAGCACGTAAAAAATCAAGTCGCGCAGCATATACTCTATACTATTAACAAACACACAAGCTTAAGCATCAAATATAATACTATAATGTCTTTATTTTCGCGGTTTTCACATATTTTGGTATGCGAAATTATATTCATGGAAACTGGACGTTTAGAACAATTTACAATAGTCCGTGATCACAGTTAGACTGAGGTGGCATTTGTCTGTTGGTTGATACAAAAATTAATTATGTCAATCTACCACCAACTGTTTCTTAATTGGCTCGCGTACTGCCCTGAATTTTAGGGCTGATTGTAAAGTCTTCGAAACGTCAAGTTTTCTAAAATATATTTCCAAAACTTAAAATATACAGGATTAATTCGTTTAAAATAGTTTCATTTAGCATGCAAAACTTACAAATGTATATAATTAAAAATAATATAACTTAGCATACAACCAGCTTTTATCCTTACGTCCCTCCAGTAACACAAGTTACGGAATTATCATCTAAATTTATCATTATTTTTAATAATATACAATGATTATTCTCGTGAAAATCTAACTCATTACTATGCGTTTCTTTTTTAGCAAAAACGAATCAACACCGTAAAATACACAGCTTCTGGGTGTGTAAGAGTCCCAAGGGATAGATGCTGACGTCACGGGATCGCGACCGTGGTGAGACGCAAGGTCACGTGGCCGTAAGATAACGCTCGGATTACGACCCGAGAATAAAGAATGATACACTTAAAGTCACTTACTTAGGTAAGATAAAGAGAGAAGCAGTAATAAAATGTAAGTAACAAGAGCCTCATTATCCGAATTATGTTGTGTTAAGCACATTAATTTCTGTTTACACCACACAAAATTCTTATAGTTTTTATGAACAGCCACACACTTTTCCCACTTCTAGACAATCTACATTTTCTGACCGAAATCGAGACATTGCGTTTGAATGAAAGCTATAATTACAGCGCTTTGTTTGATTAGGGTGGTAAAATAAATATATAAATATAATGCAAATTACATAAAAAATTGCTGCATGTTACTTCTTGAAATGAATAAATTTATTTATCTTTGATAATTTTTGGCATTTTTTATCATATCCCCGAATGGTGACGAAAGCTATGAGTAATTGGGTTGGTTGAGGTGAGAACACGACGTTGAGCAATTAACAATTGAATTGAAATTTTACAAAAATATCAAATATTATACAATATGATCAAAAAGTTCCACTGCTATTTTTATTTCTCGACAAAATCTGAATAAAAATGTTTAAATAAAAATGTATACAGTTAGAAAGCTTGGATTACGACCAAAAATTAGTTCGTTATTGTCTAATCAATTTTAGTGTGCCACATTTTATAAAGCAATTGGCAAGATAGGCTGAATAAGCGGGCAATATCTATCGATTTCCCCTTTTCACTGAATTTACTATATTGCACTCAATAGCCGCCTAGGGATTAACAATGTTGCGGCTTTTTCATAACCAGTACGTAAAATACGTAAAGTAATATAGTCGTAGACCTTCCAAAGTATTGAGCTCAGTGCCAAATTTCTATATTTTCACTTACTACTTGGACTTAAGTGATAACTTGAAAACCAATAATTCTTTCATATTTATAATATTAGTAAAACACCTTAAGATTATAATTTTGTATGTTCATATGAATAACATATAAATAATTAATTAATAAAAATATTAACATTAAGTATATCTAATTAATTCAAAAGCATCTTTACGAAACTTTGTTCACTTCGATTTATAATGCACGTCACGTGATAATGATTTCTCGGAGATTCGATTGGAGAAAGTTTAGATTAATGAGACTTGTGTAAAGGACTAAACGTATAATACATATGTATATATATATATATATATATATATATATATATATATATATATATATATATATATATATATGTTTGTATCTCAAATTCAACAGAAAAGTTAGCAACGTGTCGTCTTGACACTAAAAAATAAGTAGGAACATGTTATACCAAGTGTGTTTTGGAGGTGTCAGGCTGTATTGGAAAATCCCACTCAATGATATGTTTATATTTCAAAATATTTGCATTTCTCGAGGATTAGACGTGACGTTAGGCTTGATCAACCAACTCGTAATGTATTTAAAATTGGCGGAAAGTTGGAAAAATGGAGTAATTAATCCCTACATCCAGCAAGTTTCACTTTTTTATTCAAAGAAGCAAGAAGTTTAATATTTTTTATTCAAAGAAGCAAGCACTATCAAATCGTCATAATCAGCTACTTGGAACTGAAGATTTATACTTAAATTTAAGCGAATTCTTGACATCTTTATATAAATTATTTTTCATATTGAACATATAAAACTAAACAAATTTTAAAATAATTAAGATTTAATCTGGCTTTAGGTATAAGGATTTGGCGGGAAAAGGACATGACCACTAAGGTAGAGGACGTGACCGCCTGGTTCCTATCTTTTATGGCCATCTTTAAATTATATTCCACTATATATAAATAATAATAAGAAAAAAAAGGTACGGACGCAGTATGTAGAGCATTCAATTTTATATTAATAAAAAAAACAATGGCAGTATTGTAAGTCCTAGTAGAAGCTACCACCTGTAGTAGTAGTAGTATTTTTATTCAACGGAGAAGAGCTGGCGAGCAACTCAACAGTTGCTGGTTTACAACTGTGATCACCCTCCCAAATGAACGTCAGCAAATATAAAAACTTTAACTATTTACTTTCGCTACTAATTAAAACTTTCATTCATTCTCCAATTTAACAATATTTTCTAACCAGAACGATATAACAAAATTATTTAAAATATCAAATTCTAAAATTCAAACCCACAATCCTCGAGTAAATTACATACACTTCAACTGTTCTACATAATGTTTTTATGTTGTCATATTGTAATAACAGTAAAATTTTATAAGTCTCTTAACATCCACAAGAATAGAAGTGTTAACGCTTGGTACGTAAACACTATAGTAGGTACAACATAATGGGTTATAGAAAATTTCCCAATAGGGATGATGGGATTTTGATAGCTCACAGCCACCATCTTGGTTGTTTAACATTTTATATTTGTGTTGTTTTGTGTTCAATAATGTTTGCCATTTAATCATGAACAAGTTCACGTTACCTTAACCTTTGAAAATTGTCCAAATTTTCTATCAAAATTCGAGAAGTATTGTCTCTACTCAAAGAGCATTTCATGCTAAATCTGGTCGTCATGGTGCACCCTCTGAGCTCGCTATACGTCGCATAATCTAAAAACTGGATAGTGAATATTCTTTGCACGATAGACGGTAGACCACCAACACGACAACGGATAGGCCGTAGTGAAGAAAATATTGCCGCCATATCAGCCAGTGTCGAAGAAAATCAATTGTTCCAACCTGACAACCTGACGAATTTTACGTATGGATCTTGGCCTACATCTATACAAGATTGTTGTTGACACAAGAACTCAACTCAAGCCAGCAGACCATCGATTACATCGTGAATTTGCTGATTGGGCGCTTGAAATGATGGAAACGGACACCGAATTTCATAGGAAAATCATCTTTTCAGATGAGGCTCACTTTTGGCTCAATGGTTATGTGAACAAACAGAATTGTCGTTACTGGAGTAAGTCAAACCCAAGAGTGGTTCATGAAACACCATTACATCCTGAAAAATTGACTGTTTGGTGCGGATTATGGTACGGTGGAATCATTGGCCCGTACTTTTTCAAAAACGACGAAGGCCGTACTGCTACTGTCAATGGCGACCGTTATCGTGACATGTTGAACGGTTTTTTTACCCTGAAGTGTATGAAATCGATGCGGACGACATTTATTTTCAACAAGATGGTGCAACATGCCACACTGCGACTGTAATAATAGAATTATTGCTTGATAAGTTTGGTGAGTCGGTTATTTCTCGCAACGGTCCTCACAATTGGCCAACAAGATCATGCGATTTAACACCCTTGGACTATTTTTTGTGGGGGTATGTTAAATCTCAAGTGTATGCCAATAAACCAGCTACGATTCAAGACCTTGAACGCAGCATTCGAGCGACTATAGCGGCTATACCAGCCGAAATGCTGCACCGAGTCATCGAAAATTGGACCGATCGTATTCACCAGTGCAAAAAAAGTCGTGGCGATCATTTGAACGATATTTTGTTTAAATCACAAATAGCATAAAATTTCCTATCAAATAAAGCCATTAAACACGAAATTCGAACATATATTACATGTTTTATTTCAATTTCAAAACATATCGTTCTTGGGAAACCCTTTATATACTGGTTATACAAATAAAATTGAAATGCCTGTTTGTAATTTTAAAATAATGACTTTTCTAAACAAATATGTATACACAAGTGATATATACCAAAATAACTTCATTTTTACAATTCTTAGCTATTTTTATCTGTTTATATATTCTGGCTAAATTCTGGAATGGCTTGACTGATTTTGGCGAGATTTTACTGATGTGGATATGATATGAAATAAGGAGTAACTTGTGCTAGTTTTATTTAAAAATTAAAAAAATGTCCTGAAATTTTAAATTACATGCGGACGAAGTCGCGAGCACAGCTGGCTTAAAATAAATAGTAACAAAGTGGAAAGGAGTGAAAATCATATTATTCTTGTGCAAGAGCCGGAATAAAGCAAATCAAATCGGGAATGTACATTTCAATCACATATTCTTTCAGGAATAGAGGAAATTCCAAAGGCGAACTGAAAAATGCAGAAAAAAGAGAAAAATGCTATATATTGAAAGAGAAAAATGCAGTGATAGAATTCAATTTCTTCACTGTTTAAAGCTAAAAAATAAAAAAGTTACTTCAGTTTGATTTTCCTGAGTAGAACAAACAGTAGTGGATTTCCTACAATCATAAAGTATATCTATTGCTACCTATAGTATATAACTTATGATTTTAAACTTTTATCTATCTGTTATAGCGATTGTATATATTAATCTCTGTATCTCATCTATCCATTATTAGGACTGGGCAGAACATATTGTGTAATTATTTTTAAGTGTGAAACATCTAATTAAAAACCATGAACCAGTTAAACTATAAGATAGAACGGGTGACTTCTAGTCTTTACTTTTTATTTATTATATAAATGATTTGCAAAAAAGACATATGAAAAGATTGCTTCTGTCAAGAAACATCCGGTCCTAAATGAACATTATTTTATCTGTGTATGAAATGAGTTATTTCAACTGGGCACTATTCGCCTCGCACGGACATGACCTTAGTATATTGTTATCATTTTTTTGCAAACAATACTTCAAAGACTTAAAGAAGAATGAATCAAAACCACAAAGCATTCATTATTTGTTAAAGAATGACTTTTTCGCAAAAAAGAAAATAATTATTTAGTTTTCAGGAATCTCATACATTTTATATAATATTATTTTAATCGATATTATCGGGTATATTCTGATATAAAAAAGGACCTTTTAGAAAACCAAATCGGTGGACATAGGTAAATACAGATTAAAATATTTTCATTTAAAACGAGATTTAGTGGTAAAGTGAAGCGTATGACTAATTTTTCTACGAAATTAATATTTTAAATGCATTTGAAAACATAAGACCCATCATAAAAAAATAGGGCAGGGATATTTACAAGGCGCTGTGAGTCTTGCTTGTTGACAGCTTTATCGTTTAAACACATTAACGATGTTTGATCAAGATGACATTTGTCTTATTTTTTTTGGCATCCCTTCTTGTTGTTACCTAGCAAATTTGTATTACTTATTAATGTACATGTCTAATTCGATTTAATATTTTAACTGGAATTTTTATTAGTAAAGTACAGATTTAATCTGTTTTTTTTTTCTTATGATATCGCGATATTAATATCTGAAGTACAAAAAATTAGTGAAGACGACTAGTAAAAGTGTTTAACATTTGTAAAGTAATTGCAAATAACATAAGCGAATAATTATTTTTTCATGTTTACACTTTTATGCTGCGTAGAAGAGAAGAGTGTAAGAGTAAACAGAAAGTATTAAGACTTAAAACACTCCGTATTGCTTTTTGCCAAATTCGCGACATTGCGTGTACAATATTTGCCAGAGGGAGTAAATGAATAATTTAAGTATAATGATTCCTCCGAGTGGGAATAACCCATAACTGATCGCGTCCACAGTCAGACAGACGCTGTCGAACTGCGCCACTACTGGCCTCTTTTTATCTTAATTTCTTTTTTATCTTCAGTTAATATAATTAAACTTAATTTCAAAATAAAAATGATTAATTAATAACAATATCTATATCAAACTTTGAATTTTAACGATTAAAATGGTTAAAAGCAGTATAAAACAATTTTAAACAAATCAAACTCTTTAATTTCTTATATCAAAAGAAGTACTCGTCATTGAATATCAGCAAAAAAAACTTTTTCATACGACTTTCCTAACAAGCAACCACCCTTAAAGTTCTGAGGAAAACTAATAAAATAACACGCGGCACTTCGGACACAACTCTCAAGGTTTAGTTGCAATAAAAACATCAATTTGTGCATCGGACAAAAGAGATAATAAGTTTATACTCTACAATATTAATTGTAATTGCTTTACACTATCCAAAACATTATTATACATAGGTATATGTTACCAAGATTATTGTTTTAATAAGAATTATTTTGGAATGACAAAATTATATAAACTGTTTAAGAGTGTTATTTTATCAAAATTATTTCAATTTACTATTTATAAAGAAGGGGTTCTTTCTTATAATGCTATTTTTATGACATCAAATTGAAAGTACAATCAAAGACCAACTGTGGTCAGAGGGTCTTCTACTCATTTATTTTTTATATTTACTATCTACTATGTCATCAACGACATAAACAAGTATTATTTAATTCTGATAATACAATTTATATACTCAAAATATTTGTATGTTTTCTTTATTTAACATGAAATATTAAATAAACAAAACATGCAAATATTTTGGGTATATATATATATATTTCGTTAGGCTTATGTATAGTCCTTATAGTGTAAAAAAGCATTTACAATATCACTATTTTTATTAAAAAGCTCGATCTTCGTTATATCCATATCAGTGAACTTAGCAGATCATTGTCGAACAGATAAAAAAATGTAAGTTGACTTGAGTTACAGATGAGTTTTATAGTTCCTGATAGTTCTGTCATTATCATTCTAAAAAAAGACTTGATATATTGGTCTACTAATTTTCCATAGCAAATAATTTTTCAGCAAATGAAACGGGTATTTCCACGCATGCGTATTAATTTTATAGTACCTGATAGTTGTGATTCCGCTTCAAAAAACTTAATAAATAAAAATAAATTCACAAACTAAAACTCGATTACAACTAAATTATTAAAAGACGCCCTAAATGTTTAAAACAATTTTTTTTATTGCGATAGCTATAATAAAATAGTGATGACCAAAGGACAGCATAGTCGTAAGCCGCAACTGTTTGTTTGTTTTATCGCTTTATCGATTATAAATCTTTAGGGCTTGTCATAATTTGTTTGTTGTTCGTCTTGTTTTAATTTTGAACTTATTTCATATTTAATTAACTTGCAATTTTCCTTAAATACACCCGATAAAGAATTCTATAGTATCAAAGTTCCATTCAAAATGGTCCTTTTTCTCGTAAATTTCTTATTAAACTAAAACTAAAACTATCAGGAACTATATACCTAATTTGCATACGTATTACGTATACGATCCAGCTCTATTTGACATTTTAAATATTTTTTTGAGAATCTAGAACTTCTAAAAAGACGAAGGAAATTGAGGTCGTATAAATGAATAAACAATTCATTATTATTTATTTCATCAAAGTAGCAATTGGAGTAAAATGAAATTATTATTCAAGCTGTAACTTTCAAAGGTTTCCGGCCTATTTATTGTAAAAAGGTCATTTAGGACACGTGTTTCATTGTTTTAAATGTAACCAACATTTTTCATACTCGTTACTTGAATAATTCGACATGATTTTCGTTTCAATATAAATCTTTATATTAACACGTCATGAAATACTGCGACGCTCAGCTTCATCCACTTGCACTATCTTAGTACCATGACTTTAAAAATATACGATAAATAGCTATGGAACGAAGTATTATTGTTTAATGATTTAATCTACTATTATATATTTAGAAATAATTGTTCAAAAGTTACAGTAATTGGAAAAAGCAATTATTATACGGCGAACGCTGTTTACTTAATAAATGAAGATCATTTGCGAGTAACACACAAACATTTATTGGGTAAACTAAAATGTCACGTACCGTATGTTATTAACACAGCTTCTGTATCGAAACAAAAGATAAAGGCTCGTAAAGCAATATGTATTGTAATTGATTTTCAGATAGGCAATAGGAACTTTTACTCAATATTTAAGTGCTTTTCTTCGGATTTGGAATTGGCAAAAAAGAAATTTCGTTTTATTTATAGAAAGTGATCGGAAAATGATATACAAATCGCTCATTCAACTATAAATGATTGAAATTGTGGTACCATACCATCTTCTAATTGTGGATACGCTGATATATGTACGTCAGACTATAGACCGCATATACGTATTGTATAGTGTTTTCAATAACCAATTTGAATATAATTTGAATAAAGTGTATTTTGATTTTGAAAACTGCCTAAACAAACTACTTAACTACCTACGTAGCACGTAGTTAGGTAATTTATTTAGGCGCTCGTGAAACCGATACTGTGTAAAAGGTCAGCTGGATAATCATATGAAAAGTTCACTTGTTTCTATTTTTTCTTTTTTACCATAAAACGATACTATACAAATCACAAAACACAGCACATAACGAAAGTAAGTTTATGAAAATTCACTCTGGTATATAATATTTTTAGTTAATCAGGCTTTACGTTGACCTGGCTTTGTTTTAAATAGTGTCTCTTTCGGTTAATTTTCTCTCCTCGCCTACTTGAATTGTTGTAGCTTATTTACTAATGTCCAATTTTCAAGAATGTATGGATTAAGTTATTGCTTCCACTCTCCATCATGTCTCTTCCATTCTACATAACATTGGCGAAGTTAATAGTGCTCTATATGCACGCTTAAAAGCTATAAATTAAGTAAAAATAAAAAGTAATTACTTTGCCTGCTAAGTAGCAAAAATCACAAAAATTTTAGTAATCTACTTTTCTGTCAAACATCAGATAAGCTGTGGCAGCTGTGGCGCTCTATTAATATCGAATCTATGTAGATGAACAGATGTAGTATGATATTGTCGCGGAAGTTCTAGCACTTTTGCATAATTCGAAAGTTCTAATAATTGTTCCAAAGATCAAAAGAATGATCGCTTTCGTTATTTAATATTTTTGTGAAGGTCAAAACTTAACAATTTATGAAAAACTTCCAAATTTATTTTTTAGTTTTTGAAGTGGTTCGCGCATATTTAGGATATAAAAATTAAATCTTGTCATAGCAACATCCATGTATGTCACTTAAACTGTCAAGTTTGCTTGAAAAATATACGTATTTGATTTATTAATTTAATTTGCCTTCCTATTTTGTAATGCATTATTATAGAAAAATTGGTGTCCAGCACAGCATCTTAAGATAAACTCCTTAAATTGAGTACCTACTTGTGCCTATGTAAAATTTTATGAATAAGATGTAGATAAAAAATTTTTTCTTCACATATTAATTTAAAGATGATGATAATTTATTGTTGGTTTATTTTATAACTCACTAAGCAGTAAATAAGACAAGCGGGATGTAATTTGAATTTACTGTAGTAGACTACTGTTAGTAATAATTGATTTTATAACACCATTGAGCTTGATGTCAGAATTGGCGTCAAATATATCATATTACTTTATAGTAGTCACAGAGTAATAAAACAATGATAATCTGTAATATAGAAGTGATACCAATCTAGTAGGTATATAGTAAAACGCCTGGAATGGATTCCATTTTATAACCCTTGTAATTTTGTTATATCTGCCGTTGTTTTGACTATAAAACTTAAATTGCTGTTTTTTCGCCTTGATATAGGAAATTAGTGACATACTTTCTAAATACTCTCACTTGTTCACAATATTTATATACTAGAATATAATATAAAAATTGCAATCTCTCACAAAAGTAAGGACGCAATGCAGGCTAGAGGAAAGCAAAAATATCACAATCAAGAAAAAAAAGAACAAATGCTTTGTAATTAAGTTCGAGTCAGAATCTCAGGGAATGTTTCATAAAAAATTTAAAAATATTATTAATAAAATCTCTAAGTCTATTGCAACCACAATGAGCGCCCAAAAAAACTTCCAAATTTTTAAGTTTCCCAGTAGAGGCAGTACGTTAGTATCGGAAGAAATACATATCATATGTATTAATGTATAATAATTAACCCATTTTTCAACAAAACCCATTCTTCTCATATCCTGTAAAATTTAAATAGGTCCTGGCTGTTAATCCTTTGCATTTTGTAAAGAATTTATAATTCGTTTAGATTTATGCCACATGTCTTGGTTTTTCGCATATATTTTTTTATATTTTTATGTATACTTTACATTTTTATACGCAGTCAGGTTTTAGGTAACTAAGTTTAATTTAATGTTCGTGTCATTCCTTATAGTTTCAAAATTGCACAAAACGATTTGTGTAAAAATCCTAAATTTGTTTTATATGTATCGCTGTATTTTAGTAACAATCTGTTTATATGGCTAAACAATGTTGTATTTCTAAACTAGGTTACGAAATACGAGATAATCTATTGAGTTCCTCAAAAAATAAATATTTAAGGTAGACACTGAATAAAAAAACTCAAATTTATCGGTGTACTAGCTTTAGACTCACTGACTCGACCATAAAATAATATATATTCAATTATAAACATTCCCTAAGTCGGAGTCCAACCCATAACTATAGCATGTTCGAGGAAATACTGCAATACGAGACTGAGAGTAACTCGTAAATAATAACACGTAATAATGATACAAAATGTTGATTTGTATCTCTTTAAACCATATTGTTACTTTTATTTTCACACTGTACACACACAACTAACAGTGCAAGAAAGCAATCGCCTCCAAAATCTATGCCAGCTACTTTTGGCCTAAGAGTTGTAAAAAAATACTATCACTAACCGGCCCTGTCCGGCCAACTTGGCATAGATATCATTAATATTTTTCTCATAATTTTCAGGTACAAAGAGGTTCCATTAAAACTTAACGGAGCCTTTATACCTTCTCCATCTGATGTATCCAAAATGTGATTTCAGAGATGTTGTAAAAATAAAGTTATAATTATAACGGTCCTGGAGCCAGTAGATTATTTAAGTCTCATTTTTATTCCAATTACTTTCTGAAGAGACATTTAGGGAAAAACCCTTTAAGTCTCTTCAAAAAGAATATTTCATTTATTCGTTTCTCTTTCATTTTATTATGCTATTCCTTTTCGCTTGTAAATTTTTCTTAACTAAAATTTACTGCAGCGCTAGTTGCCTTGTTACGACGACACCTCATTTCTTGTGGAATTATGATAATTAGTGAAGGCTCATTAGGATATAGATACGTAAGACATTGTAACCGATAAACATAACTTAGCAATGTTCTTTAATATCACTAATTAAATTCTTATAAACATTTTTTTTTTCATTTTCGTAGAAGCAAGTAAAGAGTGTGATCTACTTTACGAAAAACATCACAATATCAATACACTTGTGGAATATTCCACCATGTATAGATCTAGATAAAAATATATACATATAATAATGATATTAATACGAGAAGGAAATAGTTTAGATATTTTTCTACAAAATATGCAAATAGAGGAGCGCAGGAAAGTTGCCATAGTTACTTAGAAATATATGTTATTAAAAATATTAGTTATGGTTGACAAAGGCTGTCGTAAAAATTGCATATAAGATAAACATACCACATATTGCTACAGAGATGCATATTTTACACATCGACAGATCTTCTTGTATTTAAAAACATTTTTGAAAAAATTATAGAAAATAAATCGGGCATTATGTGATATAGTGTTTTTATTATTTATGTATAAGTAGTATATAGTTATATGTATAACACATACATATATGTGTATTATAGAATAAAAAAAATGAATTTCTCTATTACACAGAAGCCTTTTGTCTTTATTACTTTATCATTAGTTTGTGGACTTCCTGACGTCAAAGTAAACATAATGATACTTTCGTATTTCATTACCCGATTAAGTTTCATTGTGTCGAGAGACAACTACACAAAGCCTCACAAATACAATTGATGAGTAATAATCACGCACTCTGTGTTCAGTAAATATTCATATATCGTGATAGTTATTTCAGTTGTAATTAATTGACGCATTAATAAACAAGATCGCGCTGTAGCGGCGTAGTCTATGCCAGTACAAGTAAGCGTCATAGTCTAGGATACATATACTTCCCTCAAAAATTCTATTTGATCAATATTTATTGTTGTTATTTTATAATATGAATCTATATTTCTTTTTGAACCACAATTATTGTAATGTAAATAGTGAATGTATATATATAA
Organism: Dryadula phaetusa; assembly: GCA_032432895.1. Lineage (NCBI taxonomy): Eukaryota > Metazoa > Arthropoda > Insecta > Lepidoptera > Nymphalidae > Dryadula > Dryadula phaetusa. Next base: position 209,806 of record JAOYRS010000026.1, read on the forward strand.
GGTGAACAAAAAAAAATTTATAAATAATAAGATATTTTACGTAATATTTTTATTTTATCATAAAAATTTCAAAAGCATCACTATATAATTTATTTACCTTATCTTAATCTACACGCTCTTTTAGCTCACATAAGTTTTATCTATTACGAGCAAACAAAGTTTATAATTACTTTGACCAAAACACATCCAACTTCAAAAAAAAGTATACATGTATTACCTCTATACTAAATATTATTATAATTAGACTTATCTTTATGAGATTTTATTCATTTGAAAAGCAGTCTTAAATTTTACTTTTTTTGGCTTACTTTTCTATTATTGTTTTTGTATAACTTATATATATATACTAAATATATAACTAAATGTTTCCCAGTAAGATATAGCACACGTTATCTAGGCCTAATTTAATACACGTGCGTTTTCTCATCGAATTTCACCAGCATACAATCAATAATAATTTGTGTGCTTTCAAAATTTTCAACCTTAACACTTACGGCTGAGAGTTAAGTTTTAAAACAACCAAATACTAGTTGACATACTGCTGATAGTTATCACATAATGCAAACTGGCTATTTTTAGATCCGTTTACATTTTCTCAATAATATTTAAAAATCACTAAGCATCTACTAAGCAACCTACATTAACATCTTGCATTCGCTCAATTACATAAAAATAACTTAATTTTTTTAATAATGATGAGTACAGTAGCCAATTACAGTACTATCGTTAAAAGGTGTTTCTTCCTTTTTGACTTTTCTTTTACAGCAACAATAACAAAACATGTAGATTGTGATAACCAACGCTATAGTAGATGGTAGCCAAACATATACGGGTATTCCAGACGGTTTCATTGTCTCTGAATACTCTTTTAACAAAGCACATGGTATTATTCTTCGCTCCTTGTTTAATGTCATATTATGCCACAGTATGCATTCTTGCTCACGTGTCACCTTCAGGATGGAACCATTATGGTGCAAGTATGGTTTTATGTCTATCTGAGGCGAAGTAATATCCAAAGCATTTGGATCAGGCATAAAGCTCTCTGGCGACCGCTCCATAAATGAGGACATAAGAAAACACGGAAAAGTAAATTCTTCAAAATGTTGCCGATCAATAACTTGCATAGAACACTTCTCGTTTGAACGCAGTGGATAAAAATGTGTATACTTCCAATGCTCAGCTGCAGCTCTTCCTAAGTTGTATAAAGCCAATCCTGTTAGCATATCAGCAAATCTGCCACCATGTTCTCGATATTTATAGACGTACGTGGGTGGTAGCCCGTGGTATACGGGGTACGTGACAAAGTTAGCGCAGTGGCGACACATGAAATGTATCGCTGTTGGAGGATGATAGGAGTAATGCGCGTGATGAGCACTGACATGATGATTAGGTTTTCTTTGAATATTATCGAAACGACCCCTCGGTCCTCCACTAATTTTGGCACTCACAATTTTAAGTAATGCTGTGGTGAATACTATATACAAAATATTCATTGTGCAGCAAGGGCGGGTCCCGACACGCAACTGCGGTCGTTCAGGACAAGGCGGCTTGGCGCCGGGGAACTGGCGCCAGGGCGGCGCCCTCGATAAATGAATGGAGGAAGCCATGAATGTACGAAAAGTCTAAAAGTTAATTTATATTCAAGTCTCTCATAACTTTTTTATTAGTTAACTTTTTTCAAAATAAAAAGAAAAAAGTTACTACTCTTAATAATTTTCCATTTCTCTCTTAACGAGTCGCAACAATTTTTTCTTTATTGTAAAATGTTAATTTTATTAATAATGATAAAAATAAAATTTGAAATTATTTGTTTCAGATATTACTAAAGCCGTTTATATATCGGTTAATACTTCATATTATTCAAATTGAATTCCACTCAAAGAAAAGGATATAAGTTAATCTACTAATCAAGATACTAATGCATACCTCTTAGTTCAGATTACATTCGTAAATGGTTAATTCCGTCGCTATTAAAAAGGGGATCCGTCCCAACATACCAGACTTAAACGCAGGAATCTTTAAATAGATGCTAGGATAATTAACCCCTGGATGAGGGCGGTAACCGAATTAATTTGTGTCCAAACTGTTGAGATCAAACCTATTAATATTTTCCTTATTAAACTAAGATTTGTGATATTTAGAAAACAATACTTATCACATATATGTACAAATTGAGGTCATTTTTAAAACAAAAATAACACTGACATCGTGTGACATTCCACACCCCAAATTTTAATGTTCGCAGCTAAAAATTCTATAGCTTTCAAACATTTCCCTTGATATTAATATTTTTTAATTAATATAGTAGTTATACTTACATATTTATTAACAAAAGAGTTAAAACGTTTTTAGTAACTTTAATATGTGAATGAAAAATATTAAAAAATGAGATATTTATTACTTAATTTTAAAAATATGTACCGATCCTAGAGCCAGTACCTAAAAATCACTGAAGGTCCATAGAGCTACGATTGTCCTTTCGATTTCTGTTTGATAGCGAGGTACGAGTAAGGTATTATTGATAAAGAAGAAGAGCAAATCTGTCGAGTCCAATTTCATAGTATCAAGTCGTCGCACGCCTCCACAAAGCGCAAACTTCCTGCGAGCTATCAGATGAACTATTTCCTGAGTATTGTGACCAGACGAACCCGCGGTCCTTGAGCTGTGTTGAATCATTACACACGACGATTTATAAGAACGTCTAAGTATTAAATGATAGTTGAATATTTCATTCTTCAGGTCATGTGCACTCATATTTTTATGTTTGCTTGATAATAAAAGTGGTTATAATTAAAGGTGTTCATTTATGACATGATGTAAAAAATAATAATCAAAATTCATATACAATGTCATCAAATGGCATGTATCGTGATGCAGTAGGACAGCATCTAACATTAAACGATGATTTTGGGTTCGATTATTTTCATTGTCTTGCTCTAGTAAAACAAAGCGCGGCGTTGAGTTCCCCCACTAAGCACGCAATGTCTCAAATTCATGTCTTGACACTCCGTACTTTCGGTCTGCCCTGCTGCTGTTCGGTATAATAGCGTGAAGGTGAAAAAAACTGCATCTTTAAAAGTCAGAAAATTATATGCAACAAAAAATGTTATGAAAATATTTATATTTATTTTTGTAACTCTAGACACACGAACTGCTTACAATCTCTGTAAAGACTTCGTTATTCACAGAAGGAGATAATTATATTGTAAAAAGAAATAACCAAGCTATATTTCTAGGTTGATTCTGTATAAAAATATTTATACTTTGTATTATTCAGATTTATCTTTATATAATTCTTATATTACTTTAATAAACAGTATATATTTCTTAGATTAAATTGTACTTTCAACATGGTATGACTATTCCTTTACTTATAGTAAAAAAGCAGTCAGTACTTCATTTTATATTTTATAATACGTTTAAAATCTCTATATTGGTAAATATCTTGATTTGGGTAAATAAATAAAATGAACAGTAAAATAAATGCAACTATTGCAATTGTCAAAAAATCAAGTAACTAGTGCAAGCAATCTCATGCAAATGAGATATAATTTCGGTTTTTTTTCGTAATAAGACGTATTACGTTGAGTAGCAATATATTGAAGCAGAACGTGGAAATCTGGATAAATTTAAACATACCATACTATATAATACAAACTAACAATTATTGTGTACAGTCAGACAAGAGCCAATGGTGCAACCATTCCGGAAGCACGGCGAAGTAAAGAATAGCGTGGAAATACTCCACAAAAACACAATATACTACATTTGCTGAAAAATCAAGAAGTGTCTTAACACTGGGTTAAACCTGAAAAATATGAAAATAAAAATCTTAATCGTAACCGTCACATTATGTACAAGTAAGTTTCACATTGTATAACAATATGAATACTTTTTACCTAATATATGCATGGCTGCCTAAATCTGTCGGCGCCACTTCCCGGCACGTTCCTAATAATTGGTATGGCAGCAAAATAATTTACCCGTTTTATAAAATACTACTGTTTCTAATTGGACTAAATTTCGATGTGATCAAGATAAAACATCTCAAAGTATTAAACATATAGGTTAAATGGCTAAATGTCGACTGAATTAACATAAATTTTGTTCTTTCTTCTTCTTCATGTGTATATGTGGAAAGAACATATTTTCATAAGTCCTACAATTTTTATTTTTTATGACAGATTGTCTGAAGAAATGGAGGTTTTTTTATTACAATCGAACTCAACTGTAGCGAAGCTGTCAAATGCTATAATATAAATAAATTAACAAAAAGTAAAAACACGTAAAAAATATTTTACAAATCAATCATGCGGCGTGTAGGTCCAAATAACGGTGCACTGTTTTTTTTAATTGACGTATGTAAAGTTATAAAATAAAAAGGTATTCCAAAATTAAAATTTTAAAAATATAGCACAAATGTAGCCTTCAGGTATTCATAGTAACCATTGTATAGAGACCATTGCGCTCAAAGTCCTCTCTCTCGTTATATCTAACAACGTACTTAACGTCTTCTTTAATCAATTTAGATCGGTAGAATCCTTATGAATTGAAATGTAACAAAATTTGATGATATTATTTAACTCATCTTCACTTACACCAGATAATTAATTAATTGTAGTTAATTAACTGGTAAGTAGACTCGTTGACGTATTAAATACACGTATATCAAAAATATGGTAGTGTGTATGAAAAATATTGACATTTCTATTTAATTTAAAGTTTAAATACCAAATTTTATATTAATACTTCTGCATGATTTTTGTAGGTATTTTTTTGGAAAAACTCTTGTACTGGCAATTTTTTTATGAATATAATATGTATGTTAACTTAGTAGAATATATATAAATATCAATCTATTGTATCATTTTTTTAAAAAATATGAAAACTATAAAAAATCGAAACGACTTATTTTTGTGTATCGCAGAAATCAATCATTTCGCTTTAACGAAGCATCTATTCTGGTAGTTAGCTTGGCGACATTTTTAAAAGTAAATTGAGAGGCTCGCTTGTTAAATTTTATTTTCAAACATAAGCCGCATGTAACAAATAATAAAATAATATAAAAGTGAAAAAAAAAACAGAATCGAATATTGTTTATGCCGTGGCGCTGAAATTTAAGAAATTTACGTTGATCTTGAACGAAATATTACATAAATTTCGTACACTTTTACAACTCACAAATTGTTTGTTATATCGGTTACAAACACATTTTACTTTCACCTACGGATGACGTAACAATATTTTTATGTTACTATTATAATATATTGTAATGATTAGTATCTTGTCGTTGAATGTTAGATATTTTATAATTTTATAATTATAATGAAGTTGGCAATGACTTCTTGATTTTGATGATTTGTTTCTGTCTATATTAAAGTAAAACATGTAAAAAATACATACATAGTATTCTGTGTATGGAAATATTGCGTTATAAATTAAAATTATTAACATAAATTAAAAGAAATCCTCTCAATCTTTAGAACATTCAACTGTAGTTGTGAGGTATTATTACTCAGTTAAGTGGCTATTTGGTGATAATTAACAAAAGGCGGTCACGTCAAAACACACGTACCTAATTCTTTTAATAATATCCGTGAAACTGGGTGTGGTAAGGGTGGTGTTTTCTACTACAACTCTATGTAATCTTATGATGTAATGTTAACTCGTGGAACACATAAAAAATATTTTTATATGTAGAAGCTTTTAACAAAAAAATATCAAACTGTTTATAATAATTTTATAATTAGTTGTATAGAATATAAAAACCGTCTTTCTCCTACTCAAAAACTTTTACTTATCGAATTACGAGAAGGAAGCTTAATGCTTGTGTTCTGAATTTACCAGAAACATCAATATGAATAAAAAAATGTTTGTAGCCAATAAATATATAATCAGGAATCAGACGGGCTCAATACGAACTTACATATATCATAATCAATCACACAATAAAATAATATATAGTAATTATCTTTTTTATTTTAAAATATTATTACTTATTTTTTTAAGATGTTTTTTTAAATATTATGGTATAAATAAGCGAAAAAATATAATTAAATAATACAATTTATAACAAAATTTGATCAATTGTGATTCTTTGTAAATCACATTTCGAATATTATAATGATAAAACTTCAGTTTCCAAAGCCGCCGTCTGATTGAAATGAAAAGATTTTAAATTTTTTAAAACTTTTGTTTCTTACAATTTGTTATTGTAGTATCAATTTTAATTTATCAAATTTTATTCGTAAAATATTGCATCCTTGTTCTTATTTCAAAAACTTAATCAAAGACGTCGTTAAATGAAATAAAAAGAACATATAAAATACATTACATCAGGATATTTGAGCTAAGATCATTTGTCCATTAGTGACAAAATAAATAATGTCAAAATAGCCAATAAAGGGTTATACAAGAGTATCAATAATACTTAGAACTTCTCGTTCCTACGTGATTTGGATACTAGGCAGTGGTAGAAGGCAGTAGTTAAAGTGGTTTTTCTTCAGTTAAAACGAACAAAAGAATTATTAATATTGTTGCTGATAGATTTATTTCGATCTAAACATCTTTAGAAATTTTACTACAAATCTTTTATCCTTCGTCTTTAAATAACATAAAATATTATACGTGAACATTAAATAAAATGATTCAATGCATAGTTCAAAGAACTTCTAGATTTCCTTTTTTCTTTCTTGATATATATAATATATAATAATAAAAATCGGTATTTTACAACCACGCATGAACCTTTATAACTTTTACCTACCATTTACCTACAAAATCGAAAACCGCCATCTTTTATTACTATAAAGATGTATATTATGTAGTGAGATTTTTTTTTCATATTGAACATTTTTTATTTCCTTTTATGAAAATGATTTGACTGGTTTATATATTACAGAGTAACCAGAGTTAGAGATCCACATGAAATGTTCTAGACCTTACATTTCCACGTCGTGAAATTGCTATTTTGCTACACAACTTTTTCTAAGCTGCTATTTCATAAGACATTATTTCATATAATGATATCTGTTGTGATTTTATTACAAATATAACAATTCATACATGTCACAAAATAAAATAATACATAATTAAATGTATCCATGACACGGTGGGGCAGGGTCCGGCTGGATGTGCGATCGGTTGTGGGTTCGATTTTCACTCGGATTAGTAATTATATTTAAATTACTTCCATTTCGGCGATGAGTTTTGCCACTTTACCCGCAATTTCTTAACACTAATTATTTCCCGGCTGTGCGGGATAAAAGCGTAAAGCTAATAAAAAATCAGCGTGAAAATAAAGATAAGTTTTTAAATATAATTGTTTTAAGCTGTGTTTGATCATTTTCAGAATTTAAGTAACACAAATAATGTATGATGATCTCCAGAAACGGCTAAGTATTTTATTTAAAGTCGTTAATCATGTGATGCCTTATAATAGAATATTCTCCAACAGCCATTATTATTAAATAATTTATAGCTTGTTAGATGTAACACCGAGTAAAATTTAAAGCCTTTTCGATCACATTACATTTACAATAAAACATTCATCATGTCGCTATAAATTTTTGGATAATTCAGTTTAGTTGTTTGAAAACTTACTTTACTAGTTAATTTACCTTTAGTATCAACTCAATTGGTAATAAAAGTTTTAGTTAAGGCCCAAGATAATCTCTTCAGAAGAAAACACTGATATCAAGGAAAATTTCTCTACACCGTCGCAGTACCTACATGAAATTGTTTTGTGTCGGTTATTAAAATTCATTTCACGCAAAGGTAATCTAAGCTTGTCACCTAAAATAGAGCTAAAGAAATAAACTCTGTTAAAAAGAATACTGTTAAAAGGAATAATCCATAATGAGATCTTTGATTTTCGCAATTTTTACTCATTTTAAATGAAACTATTTTAAACGGATTAATTGCGTATATTTTGGTATTCGAAAATACATTTTTGGAAACCTGACGTTTTTAACAGTACAGTAGTCCGTGGTCACAGGTCATGGTGATCTATTTGTCACAAATACTTTTATTTAACACCAATTGAAAGACAGTGACTTAGTGAATAACCAATAGTAGGTAATGTGAGTGGATGCTGCGATGATTTGCTCAAATGCTGTACGATAGTAATCGTTTCTAATAAAAAAGTATTCATTTCAAAATAATTCATTTTCGGCGACTACATAGCTACGAAAATAAGCATATTTTCTGTATTATCTAATCGAATAAGCAATCTAACTATCTATATAGAAAAGCTTTTTCAAAGTTATGGAATGGAGGTTCAATACATCATCATTCAAGTATAATATGAACAAAGCAAAGTATTTTATTACAGACTTTATAATGTGAAAAATATTATAAGTAATTTGTTTATTGCAATCTACAGAGTGTAGGACGCCGAAAGCGCACAAGTTCAAATCGTAGTAGGTAGAGTACATTTAATCTATGACATTTCAATATTTTTTAACACACCTAATAATTTTACGAGTAACACTAATAAAGAATTACTCAAATTGTAAACTTTTCCTTAGGGTTATTTGTTTATTTTATGAATGTATTTTGGCCTTGCAACTCAATATTGATCCCATTGTTTTAAGTGTGTAATATATAAACTATTGTAACGAGTTATAAAATTATAATTTAATTCTGAGTCGATGCGTGAAATTCCATTAACACATAACATATCGTATGAATGAGATTTACGAAAGCCCACGCTTTTAGATGCTTAATGGAATTAAAATAAACAATAGTCAATCGAGCAGATAAATTAAATAATATGCTGACGGCCTTTACAACACATCGTTCTAGAACCATTAAGACATCAATTATTATCAAACTCGTAAGGAATTGGTAGCCATTGTGCACAAGTAATAACGATACACGATAAGTAAGTATTAAATGACCTCTCGTAAAAACTATCAATCTGTGCCCAATAAGGCGGCATATAATATCGTTATACAATGGACAAGGCGCATAAAAATGTACTCACTTTCGTTTCATGCTTATTTTTCGCCGTTTTTGTCAAATTTAAAAATTATTAATATATATTACAACTGTAATTATATTTTATTTACTAAAATTTGTTGGTATGTTGTATATCTAACAACTATCACAAACATTGATACATACTAAGTAGATAATAATATTATATATAATACTTGACAAATGAAATACTCACGTATAGCTGTCTTAGTCCGAACGTTGCGTGAATAGCACATAGGATGGAGAATTGCCCAATAGCGGTCTACGGATACTGCTACGAGACAGAAAATGCTTATAGTGCACAGCATCACCAACAGTGACGTCGTGAACAAGCATGCATAGAGATTTCTCGGCAGCCCCACTGAAGCCAGTATCGCGAATGGAATTCCAAGCATTCCAACTAATAAGTCTGCGATAGCTAAAGAAACAATGTAATAGTTTGTTCTACGTCGCAATCTTCTATCGCGGCGGAAAACGTGAATCACCATAGAATTGCCTACGACCGCCACGAGAGCTACCAAAATTTCTAAAGAAGTATATGTAGCGTGCAATTCTGGTGTAGGCGACCGGTGTGGCGCGGCGTCTACCACGGCCGTAGCGGTCGCCGTCGCCGTCACCGCTTCCTCGCTCATGTTGGACAAATTGATCACTTTACACACTTTCTATATTTCGTAACAGCCGATGAACAAAACAGGTAAAGGCATAAAAAAATTTGTAATCACTTTGCCATATTTTTTCTGAAGCTGGCATTGTCCTTCTCGTTTTAATAATAAATATAAATAGTCCATTAGTTTAAAATTGCACATTTGTAATAAGTTTCGATATATCCATAGGATGTAGTGTATGCCGTATGGGATCACGAGATCGCGAGTGTCCCGCCCGACCGGCGTGTGCTCCTCCACTGCGGGCGCAAATTGGCGCGAAACCACAGCGACTGGGATGCACGCCCTACGCCGACGCGCACTTGTTGCCGTTACCACGTTTACCCTTGACAATGAATCCAGATTTATTACTTTTTAAACATTAAAAGAATACTTTCCTTTTAATGTTTCAAATGGCATTAATTATTGATAATATGTGTAGCACACATTATTTACGTAAAATGTATATAAATATAAATGTGCCTCAAGCGATACTACCTATGTTATTATTATTAAACATCAAAACAATAAAAAATTATTTATACTACTAAATATCCCTTTAAATAAAATTCCATTTATATCATATAATTTATTGTGTGTTAATTACTGTAAAAAAAGCTGAAACTGGCTACATTTTTTTTTAGAACACAAAGGTTTTTATAAGCCTCTCGTCTTCATACATGTTTCTTTCTGTGTATCACTCGATATATAAGAAAAGCGTAGAGGTAAAAATATGGAAAAAGAGAGACCCTTAAACCAGTGCCTTTTACTTACGACTATAATTTTTTACATATTATTTTCAAACTATTAGCTAGGAATAGAGAGTTGTTTTCATCAACCTATAGTATTATTTCAGAGGTATTTAAATGCAACAGATCAGTATTCGTAGTTTTATTCCAAATTCTTTCAATTAAAGCGTTAATAACGTTTATGTATTTGTTCCAAAAATTAATTTAATAAAATACACTTTCAAAAAGAAACGTAAATCTAATACGAACAAAAATTCATAATAGAAACTATAATAATAATTAACAAAATAACTTTACGTAATTTAAGGTTAAAAATAACTTTAGGTAATTCTCGAAAAATAAAATAAATTATAAATTCAATCTACTCAGGGCAGACTAAAAGTAAAGAAAGCATTGCGACTAAAAAAGTGCTGAAGGCGGAGATAGATCTATAAAGTAGATTTAAGTTCTCTAAAATATATATATATATATATATATTTCTCTTTTGCAATAGAATAAGAAAAGGGCAATGAATATATATATATATATATATATATATATATATATATATATATATAAGCGGCCAATTTTATAATTTGAAACCAAGTAAGGGTTATGTAATACCCTGGGGGCCAAATTAAACATATTGACATAACGACGAAAACCACAGATATGATGTTCTCCACTTTTCTCAGGTCTGTAGCTGAAATAACTGGTATCATAAAATATATAAAATATATGTGAGTGCTCAGGTACTAGTAATAGACGGAAATATTTATCATATTTAGACAAATTTCCCCCCGGAATGCTTGTGTGTGAATCATCGGAAGAGTTAACTAACAAGTCACTGTTTGATGTATCTCCAATAAAATATTCTCTCCAATTAAATTTTCTGACTAAAGCTTAATCTTAAAGATAAATTCCAGTTGAATAAAAGTCATTCACTGCAATTTCTCCTCTTAAGATACGCGATTACAAAGCTCAGCAATGGTGTAAGCAATCGTTTTTGTCAACGACACCTGGGACCTTAATGCAAACCATATTAAAAACTATATTGTTATTATTGTTGGGCCAAATATTTGCAATCTACATTTTTATTTCTTTTATTACTTTTTTGAGAAGAAATGTAAATATTTTTTTTAAATATTTTTTTAAATAATAATATTTTTTGTATGATTTATTTTAAACATTATTTTCTTTTGTTTATTTATTTCTTATTTTTATTTGTTTTTGTAATCGTTTTTATTGCTTACTCCACTACCGATGATTGGAACCTCCTCACGGGTAAATGCTGTACATCTGTCTGTTACAACATTAGATTTCGTCTAATATTTCGCTTTTTTGTTTTCTTTTTTATTTTTACTACGCTTCTTCCCATTGCTTTCTGGCATGCTACCTGTATCCTAAACTAAGTAAAGGCAGCAGCCTTTACTTAGTTTATGATATAGAAATCTAAGACGAAGTCTGTTAGGTAAAGGGGAAATTCCCCTTTTAATGTTTCTTTTAAAGTCCAAAACTTCTTTCAGCAATGTTAATCCACCGCTCGACTTCAATCAAGTTCTAGTTTTATCATGGAATGGTATTTTTTTTCTTGTTTCGGTGAAGAAGACAATAATCTCCACGAATCGAAGGTGTGTAAGTCAATCTTGGTTAACTGTTACCCCGTCCGACTGCCAGTATAGTATACGTTTAGGCGTGAAATAGAGGGATCCTCTCTCACCTAATCTTTCATAATATCATTATAAATACTTAAGGTGAGAGAGGATCCCTCTATGTCACTCCTCTAAAAATGGGTTTATTAGGACCTCGTGTCTCTAATTTAACTTGACAAACGCAACCCTGCTTGTTTTACTGGTTAGTAATTATCGATCTTGGAGCTCAACCTGTTTTTCTAATGTTTTCTTATAAAAATCTGCGAAGTGGCGTAACTTTAAATGAGAAATACCAAACTATATTAGTTCCTTCGTCTTAACAGATTTTAATTTGAATCAGTTATAATTGTGTTTTAAAATTCAATTCACCACAAAATGCAGGAATTGAGAGTATGTGTGGCTCTATTAAATACTAAATTTTCACATATGATGTACTTAAGTATTTGTTGCCACTGTAACAGTACCTACTAATAAACAGAATAATAAGTCAATATTAAAAACATACAACGAACAAGATTATTTTGGATTTTTCTTTTTTAATCTTAATAACCGCTACCGGGACACGCTTGAAACACACACGGAACATTCAGTTATATATTCAGTTCAGAAAAAAAATAACATAATTTAAAATAAATTATGTTAAAATAATTTATTTCTGAAGTGAATATATAACTAAATATTCTGCGTGTGTATACGCAAGTCCGACACATAAATAAAAAAGAATTCAGTAGGTTCAGCGAAGTGAACTTCTTCACCGGTACAATCTGAACACTATTTCTCTTAAATGAAATATGTGTTAAAATTAAAATCTATAATCAGCTTAAAAATTTAAAACTATCATAATTTGATAAGGACTTCGTATTAATTGTCTTACGATAATTGTAATCTTAGATATTTGTATGCGTTCCGAGAAATGCAATGGAAGTAATTTCATATGATCATATTTAAAAAAAAAAAGAGGCCAATTTTATTTTCATCTATATGGCATAAACCATCGTGGCTCAGCTTAATCAGACAAAAATAAAAAAAACTTGTTAAATATCATGTTTCGTTTATTGCCAATATCTATCGTAAAAAAGCTTACATTTGTAATACTAATAAAAATTATCTCTGTAGTTATTATTAATGCCATCTGACATTCAGTGAGCTGTCCTTATCAAATTTAAATTTAGAAAAAATATTACTCTTTACCCATTATTTAAATATCCCAATGAAAAATATTATAGGTACATATAATTATATGAATTGTAATAAAGAAAAAATAGAATAATTGATTTCAAACAATAATATCACACATTCTTTTATTATGCATTCTATTAATATAAATTGTTATGCAGGGTAAAAAAATATAATTAAATAATCTATTGCAATGCAATACAATGTTTAGGCACAAAAGAAAATTTTAAATTATAACCACTTTTTAACCAGAAATTTAAAACAAAGACCATAGAATCACTTTCATTTCCTGATTACAAATAAAACTTAAAACAGTAAATGCTTCCATTTATAGTACTCACATATATTTGTATATTGCATATACAAGATTGTTAAATTAAATTAAATTATTATATGCTTATTAAAGCTACGATTACTATTTTTTATTAAGGATGTAATCTGTCTACAAAATGCCTTGGTATTCCCACATCAAGAAGGGAAGATCGATTGACTTGGTCTAAGTTAGGATGAAAATTGAGCAAAGCGTCCCAACACATTTCACTTAACTGGGGTATACAAAGCCAGACTTTATACAAGTTATTATTTCGTCTAGTTTCATTGTCTTTTGGCTCAATACCACCGAACACATACATGCACCCATATGATGTCACTGTTGATGAATGAAAATACAATGGATGAGGAAGAACAGTTTTTTGCATTAAAATCCACTGCATATCAGATATATTCAACCTCCAAATATCGTCAAATACACCCTGTCCATCAGTTCCACCAGCGACAAACACTTGAACACCATTCGGAGTCTCTATTTGCACCGCACTATGACATTTTCTTGCTAAAGGGGCTGTTGTATCTTTTAGAGTGTCATCTGCTTTTGGAACTAATTTTGTCCATTGGTTAGTTTCAAGGTCATACATAGGGATTTCCATGAGCTCAAAAGCCCAATCCCCTGTTCCACCCCCTACAATATAAAGCTTATTACCAACTCGAACTACTTCATGACGATATCTACCCAGAGGTTCACCTTCTTGCCCAGTACCAATAAACACAGGCTCCCACACCATTGTCCTCAGGTCTAATCTGTAGAAAGTGAAACATTTTTCTTCAAACATAAAACAATTTTACATTTAAACATAGTATATGTACAATTTTATTATTATCATACTAACCTATAAATATCACAGTTATATGCAAATCCATTTGTACCACCAATAGTGTAAAAGTGTCCATCATGGCACAATATTGACTGTCCGTATTGTCCAGGAGGCCTAGGTCCTGTTGCATCTAAAATTTGAAGTCTTGCATCTTCACTACATGTACGCCAAGCTATGACATCATTGCTACATTTTGTACCAAAAGGAGCACCAGTGCCACCAAATATCTTGAAAATAAATACCAGATATTTTATATTATTATTTAAAACAATATTTGAAACTCACTTAGAAACAAAAAGTAAATAATAGTGATCATAATACAAATTGACAATACACATTATTTAATTGTTTATTTAATTATAAAAATACACACCATTAAATACCTTCCATTCATACACATTGCATTAGAAGCTAATTCTTCAGGCATATTCTCAATAATTTCATGTTGTTTCCATTTCCTGGTAGCTATTGAGTAACTCCAAAGTTCCTTAAAAAGTGGTTTGGCTGGAGTCCATGTAGGATTGCTTCTTTGTATTGTGTTGAAAGGTAAATAAGGATTATAGCCACCAAAGCAGTATATGTTAACATCGTCACAAGCTATTCTATGACCACTTCTGGGCCGAGGATATGTAGAACCACGATATTTAACCTCAGTCACTTTAAACGGCTCAAAGACATAATCTTTTTTAGATGAAATCATAGTTGTTGGCGTGTGAAAGTGTTATTATAAAATATATTTGAATCAATTTTACACATATAACAGAAACTTGATATTGAATTTTATAAAGCTAAATATGTAAACTTCCGAAAATGGTCTATTATGACAGTTTGTCAGTTTGCTCAGCTGACAAGTATCACAAATTACGGTTTTTACTTCAAGGCAAGGCACAGCTAAATAGAGATTAAATTTAATTACTTTAGATTAAAGTAATAATAATATGAAAGTAGACAATTATATTGTACTAAAAATATATATTTTTAGTCCATCGAATGTGTAAAGAATAAAGATAAAAAATGTTATTTATTGGTATCTGGTACCATTATTGCTTATACGTTTATTTATTACTAACATTTATGTTGTTCAAAAAACAGCTTCATGCTATACATTTGCTAGACAGACCCGTTGTGCGTAGCGTAGCAGAACTAAACGCCGCGTTTTGTTTTACTAAAATCGGCATTAGATATCTATATTAATGATGTAGAATTTAATGGTATTCGTATACGACTATCATTTGTAAATTAATAGTGAATATTGTTCTGTTAACATTCAATTAATTAATGTAACGGTTAGTTAACAGAATAAATTTTCAGTCTTACAAAATTTAAGGAATCGTCTACACAAAACAAAGAAAAAAGAAGAGTTTCGTCAGTTTGACTGAATACTGGTAAAATGTTTATTTAGTACATAACTGGGTTCCGACATTTTGGAATAAATTATAATAATTGGCGTAACAAATTACTTCATTGTCTCCTAACCAACCAAATACGATAGGTGCATATTAATAAAATGAAAAGATATACAGTAAATGTTCGAAATATATTTTCCAAATTAAAATTCATAAAATACAAATAGATGTGCATCTCTTTATCTCTTGAACTTTAGACTTCGTAAAAATAGCAACACAATTAAAAATGCAAAATATGTCTCAATTATAACTTTATTCTTTAACCCGGTTCACAATACTAATGAAGAGAAGAATACTACTAAGTAGAACACTTCCTAATACATAATTTGTAACTATTTAACAAGCAAAATACGATATAACGGCTACATATTATATTAATATACTCAAGTTATTTTTGTCCAATTAAAAATGACACTAACTTTTGACAATATTTAAAATAAACTGAACTTTTTATTGAAACATGAAAAGAAATTTAATATTCTTTATAACAAATTAAATCACTTTTCATTATTATGATGAATTATGCGGCGCGGTGCATTCCAGTGGCGAATAGGACTTTTTGCTTAGTCTTTTTGTTCTTTTTGCCAGATGGTTGGGTGGTGGGGCTAGTAGCTAATAGGGCAGCTTCTATAGCATCACTGAGGACAAGGGCACGCGGAGCAGATATCTCATCTTCGTTGGACGGTGGTACAGGCGGCGGAGCGGCTGTTTTACGAACACGCCATGTGCCACTAGTGCTAGCCATCTGAAATTAAAATATTCATATATTACATATATAAAAAATCTTTACATATTATCACTTATATTGTCGCTAATCAATGAAAAGTATTTATATTTTTAAGTGTTATTTTGCTCACTTGTAACATTTTATTATGTATACTACTCACTTTGGCAAATGACAACCCTGATGGGGAGGTAGCACTTGTTGGAGGGCTTGATTGTTCTTGTCTAGGGGACATTGCACTAGAAGATGGACTTTCAAGATTTGGTAAGGAAACCTCTATGAGTGGTGGACTGCCATAAATAGAAGATGCAGAAGGAAATAGTAGCTCAGAAGAAAAGTCTGGTTTAGGTGGTCCTTCCATTTGGCGACGGTATGCGCGTTCTCGTCGACGTTCGTCACGCTCCTGCTTAGCTCGTATACGAGCACGGCGGTCTAGTTCCGCTATAAAGGCAATTTTACCATAATTACTTTTGAATGGTTATACTATTTCCCTTTCATTGACAACACAAAATTTTATAAAAATCAAATTATTATATGTTTATGTTTAAAGTTACCAACAGTCATTATAAGTTACAGATTTTAACCTGTCTTTTATAAACTTCTAAATATCCTTAAAATGAGAAAAATATTGATAAGTTGATTTAGCAAAGATAATTTAGTAAATATTTAGTGATAAAAACAATTGCTGGCAAAAAAGTATATGAAGATAAAAAAAACTTGACCAATATACAAAATCTGTACCTGCAAAGCTTCCAATTGCCTCATCAGTAACATAAGGTGGCTTCAAATCAAGCTCCACAATATCAAATGAACAGTGCAATGGCAAATGTGCAGTATATGGTGTATGTTTTCTAGTCTACAACAAATTAAAATATTTTAATAAAAAATTAACAGTATTAAAATAAATTTTCATGAATATTGTATTTGAAATGACTTACTTGTTCATTTAGAGAGTAAGTATCACGGTGCAGTACTCGTCCCTTTATAATGTTTGGAGCTGCTGCAATAGCCCCCCACGAGGCATTTAATATACGAACATTTAAGCTGTTTAAAAACACTTGCTGCCCATCTTCAGCTAAAAAATCAAGTAATATTAAAAACACTACAATAAAAAATTAAATAATATTAATTAATTAAATACTTTCAAATATTAAATTACTAACATTGGTAGAAATAAAAGTATTTTGCCTGATTTTGTTTGTCAATATCTGTAAAAATAGACTCATCAGATGGACTATCCACTGTAGGACTTTCAATAAGTGGAAATTCTTCAACTATATTCTCATCTTGTTCATAATCAAAAGCTTTTGCTTCTGGGTTCAAATTAGATTGAATATCTATATTTAACGATTCCAATTTGGAATCAATTGTTTCTAGGCATGCAGCACCTTCATCTGTCACATTAAACCAGTCAAGTTTGACTTCATTTACCTCCTTCTTCTCAAACACAGTTGGTGGTGGGTTTTGTTCTATGTTCTCAAATACAATGTTAGGCTTTTCATATTGAATTTTCAATTTTTCTTCTTTTAATTTAAGTATTTCTAATGCTTGTTCCAAGTAAACAATTTCACTTGTATCAAATTCGGCCAATATTTGTGTTTCAACTTGCTTCCTGTCTCTTTCCAATATATCCATCACCTAGAGCAAATATATGTTTTTTTTTAATATTGTGATATTTGTACCATGTTTTTAAATTCGGAGTTGCTATTAGATGAAATGTTCTTAAATTATGAAAGTGGAAAAGATATGGATGAGTAATCAACACAAACCTGTTGTTTAGTTGCTGAGAACAGTTTAGCATAAGGGGACACATCAAGAGCATCTAAAGGCAGAATAGAAGTGTCAGCATCTTTAAGCTGCCCGCGAGGCGGGGCCACTTCCACCACGGTAGAACCGCGTAGGCGACGAACGAGTCGCATTGTCACCTTGAAATATAAAAAATGTTAAGGGTTTATGTTAATCGTCAGACATTATCTAATCTATATGTTAATAATGTAATGTAATGTAGTATTTCAATAATGTAAAATAATGTAATGTATTTTCTTTGAAAATACACAAAATTTTCAGAATATATTTGTTTAATTAATAAAGTAACATTCAACAAACATGTTTATATAGTGCCAAACATTGCATTGGCAATGCAAATGTCACTGGTGTTTATGCAATAAGGGGTTTATTAAATTATAAAATAGGTTTCATTATTGTGATATGAAACAAAAAGTAAATTAAAAAAGGATTGAGTAATAATATAAAATAAATAATAAAGTAATAAAAGAATTATATTGTACAGTTATGATACTGTACCTCATCTGCAGGGGATTCCCATTGTACCATGCGAGTTGGTTTCATATCAGCCACCTCTAATGACATAGCGCACACTGGACATGGTGGGGGTTGTTTCTCATGGGTTGCTGAATAATGTAAAATACATGCCCAACAGTACACATGTCCACAATGACCTACTCGCCCGGCCACAGGTGGTCCAAGGCATATGGGACATTCTGATCTACCAGTGCTTCTCACAACCTTAAATTTCATAAAGAAATACAATATTTATATGATTTTGTTTTTATCAAATTGTTTAATATATATTTTTTACTTACAATTTCTTCAATTTGCTCCCATTTAAGAGGCAAGTCAGGATCCATTAAATTCACTTTATAGTCTCCATCCTCTTTAACCACAAATTGACAGCTACAAATAAGTATATAAGATTAAGGAAGGAGGATAAAATATAGAGCTGAAATTTCATTGAAACATGACAATTAAGTTTTAAATATTAATAAAAAAAAATACACTAATATACTCTACAAATAAATGTATAGATCTTTACAACTCCAAAAATATTTTTATTATATTTTAAAATAAAATATAATAAAAATATAGTATCCAATTTAAAAAAAAATGAACAAACACATACAAAATATTAGAGATTATAAGGTATTTCTTACTAGGCTCTAAGATAGAGATCATGTTCATTTTTATAGGAGACCCATTGTTGGACTTGACGTCTTGGAACTTGACCTCTCCGTTCTGTATTACTTCGGGAGGGGTACATGAAATTCAGCAAATGGTTCAAGTTTTGCTTCTTGCTTCCAGGAGTAAACACTGAGCCTATTTCAGGCTCTTCCTCTTCTTCTAGCCTAAAAAATTAAATGAATATTATACTTCATATCTTTAAGTATCTTAGAAAATAAATGTAAAAAAAGATTTTAAAAAAATATATACAGTGTTTTTTCAATATTTAGATGAAAATTTTTTTAAACATTTATCAATGAAAAATATTAGAATTAAAATTTACCCGGTGTTCTGCGCTCCACCCACAGCGAAATTGGTGGCAACACGAGTGCGCGGGCGCTTATCCATTTGACCTTTTCCCCTTTGTGATGGTGCATTTTTGCGATAAGGTTCGTTTTTAGGTAAACTGCCAGATCCTTCACGTTTCTTGTTATTTCGTGGCCAAGGTTTATGTGTCAATTCTATAAAAACAGTGTCATACAATAATGTATGGATCGCATAAGATATTATTTGGTAAACAAATAAACAAACAATAATTTGACAATCTAACATTGGGTAATGTCTTGAATGTACCTAGATTTTACCAACAAGTGGAGTAGCCTACAGAAGAATCAGATAGCATAATTGCGTAGACTAAAATGACTAATGACCTTTTGAGGCACACACTCACCCGTACTTTTCTTACAGTCGATGGCTACGGCCCTCGACTGTTGTATAGTAGAACGATTTATAGATTTTTTGTCCATCCTGGAATCTTCCAACATCCACAAAAACAATTGAGCGGGATACTCCGCAAGGAGACGAAGATTTTACCTTCAGGGCCGACATTTTAAAAAGCCATGTTTATAATACAAAACAAAGAGAAAATATATTCCTCTTAAAGAAAATACTTAGATAATCGGTAAATACACTGAATAAAACTTTAAACACAATAAGGGAGTATAATATACTCCCTCTCGCCGATAACGACGAAAATTAAGATAGAAAACTAGTCGTATCAATTAGCCACCAATATGGCGACCAGCTCCCTAGCCGGCAGCCAGCTAGATAAATAAATTGCGTACTTCCTTTTTAAATTATTAAATTAATTATATCTAAATAACAAAATACAAAATAACATATTAAAAATGTTTAATTTTACTACAATATTAAATTTATAGATGATATTTCAATTTAATGTTCTTTATAAATAAAAGTACTAATTTTGACTTTAATAATTAAATTGGATTTTACTTTGTCATGTAATTATTATGTAATACAAACAATTATAATTTATGATATAAATGTACATTTTTAATTCGGTGAATTTTAATTTACTTTTGCAAGAATATTATTAAATATAAAGTTAAGCATATAATGTATACATTAAACTATAATTATTTATTTTGATTATTTGATAAAAAAATACATACATATAATTTCAAGTAGAAATTTTGGAAATATATAAAATAATAAGCTAAATATTAGGAGGTTAATTTTTCCATTTTTTTCTACAATCTTTTCTTTTCTACAATTATCTGTGGAGAGTTTTTGCGCGGCAATATTAAATTTGCGCGGGAATCAGAGTAATTGTTCCAGAATAAATTTCAGAAACACAATCATTTCATTTAGACACTTTGATTTCAAGAGAACAAATTGTATTTTTTAATCTAATAAAATGAAAAAAGCAAATCTACCCATTGAATCGGCGCATGAACCGGAAGAAGAAGCACGGCAGCCGTCGGTAATTATTGATATCCTTATTTTATATTATTATATACTTATATTTTATAAGTTTTTTTTTAGATTATGTAATGGGTAAATCCTGCGCTGCATCCAAGATTTTTTAATTATTTTCCTTTTCTACTAAATATGGGTATTATAAAAAAATTATAAAATAATATTCTTTTAGTCTGCTGTTGCTCAAAACGATAAACAAAGAAACATGACTGAAAGAGAGAAAGAGCTTGACGTTAAAATAGTTCCGGAATCTGGTAACAGGTACTATGTAATATTGGCTCCTTTTTTATTTTTTTATCATTTTATATATGGTACATGTTTTAAAATGATCATACATTTAACAGTACAAATAAGTACATTTTAAGTCAGACGCCATCAGATTTAACTCGACGTGAAAAGCTTCAATGGTTGCAAAAGAAACGTACTAAAGGGCTCTGGGTTCAATGCGATGAATGTGATCGCTGGCGATACATTTCCGACGTGTTGGATAGTCATGAACTACCCAAGAAGTGGTATTGTAATATGCACACTGGTCAGTATCGTAATTTAAAAAATACTTGCTATTTTGTTTATCTACTGTCAAATCACTGCGTTGTCTGCCATATAAAATAACACTTGTAAATTTACACATTATAATTAATAAAATTTGTACACTAAACTTTATTCTATCCTAAGTAATCATTTGCATAACACTAATATTAGACCAATTTTAGTGTTATCCTCTTTATATTTATTATTATTTATGTAATAAAGTATTAAATATAGAGTAAATTAATTAATACAGAAAAAATTCTATACAGATAATTCTCTGAATAAATGCTTCATACCTGAAATCCCGATCTCCATCAACGATTTAGAGGATCTAGTATACGGTGAGTATGCAGCGGGTTCTATAGTGTTGGGCAAGCTGAGTGGGTGGCCGTGGTGGCCGGCCATGGTAGATGATTGCCCGGACACCGAACAATATTATTGGCTAGATGGCTATTCTGACATACCAGTGAGTTTTTATTTTACAATTATAGTTATTTTATTTTTTAATTTTTTAATATAAAAATATTAAAGCCAAAAAAAACTTATTAATATTATATATAATATATAAGTAACCTTCATATTATTCAAGTTTATCTCTTTTCATAAATATTTTAAAATAATTTTTAATAATATAAATATTAAAAATGTAAACTTTTCATGATTGTGGGTTCAATTCCCACTCGGAGGAAACATTATATATAACATTTAAATGCATTCTTCCGCTCTGGTAAGCGTTGTGTTCACCTCTCAATTTGCATTGTCCTGATTTCGGGCGGAAAATACGAAGTGTCTTGATACTAAAAACGGTTGTACCACTTAACTATGCAGGATAAAGAGTGAATAATTATTTTAATTTTTTTTTGATTACAGACTCATTATAACGTAGTTTTTTTCGATGCATTTGAAGTGACCAGAGCTTGGCTAACTCCGTCCCAACTGAAGCCATACTCTCAAAATAAAGGCTTGGCAAAATCTGGCCTAAGGATTAAAAATTGTAGAAAACGTCTAGAAGTTGCTATTACACAGGCAAATGACGCTGAAAAGCTTTCTCTAGAAGCTCGTTTGAAGATATATAGCTTTATTACAAGATATAAGGGTATTATAGCCAGTCCTCAGAAATTGACCAGAAAGTACTATAAAAAATATCAAAAACAATTTAAAAGAAAATTTAACGTCGACCTTCCTGAAGAATATTCCGATTCTGATGAGGAAATGAGTCAAAGTCAAAAATCGAATAAGCCTAAAAATATTATTGTCACAGAGAAGAATAAAAGAAACACGGAAATTTAATAATTATTAAAACTAATGTTTTTGTTTAGAAAAAGTTTTTAAACCCTAATATATTTCTTATTAATTCTAAATTTTATTAATGACTTATTACAATTAGATATTCATAAAAATTTGTTATAAGGTATTTTTATAATATTTAAGTATGTTTTTATTAATATAAATATAATGCTCTAATATTTTACAGATATTTCTGCAATTAATATAAAAGATGACAACGTAACTCATTTATAAGAAGATTTTTTAACAATTCTAACAATTTGTTTTTTTATATTTTTTGATTTATATTTTATTATTTGTTTGTTAAAATAATAAAAAATCTCATAATTAATCAAGAGTTATTAATTAATTATTAATTTTGTAGCACAGATTTTATATCATAAAACATTTCCACTTCTATTATCTTCCACAGACAATATTAATCCTTAACGAATTTTAGGATTTATGTTGTCTGTGGTATATATTGTAAAAGATAAAGTCGATCTATAATAGTTTTTCCGGTGTGGTTTTTGATTAATTTGTTAATAAAATTTAATTCTGCTTTAAAACGCAGTGAAAAGCGTGGAATTATTTATTTAATAGCAACTGGTGTGGTTTGCCTACAATTATGGCGACTATATCATTTGCTAAAAACTTGGTTAACCCAGGTAGTTAATTCAATTGTATTTTTTATTTTTAGAAGTTCATTATAAATAATAAATATATTACTTTTAATTTATTTTCTATAATTAAATTAAATATATTCTCAACTTTATTAATAAGAATATATTTAAAAGCAATTAATTATAACCTCTTAATATTATGTAAAACCTTTAGTCTTAATATTAGACTCAATTTAAGATTTCATAATATATGATTGTTTAAGAGACAAATATATATATATATATATATATATATATATATATATATATATATATATATATATATATATATATTAATTTCAGCTTTGAAATTGGTGTTAAAACAAAACCACAGTGCACACATAAGAACTAGTTTACCAACTTTAACTCCACTAAGTATTATATTGCGAAGACATTATGCTGAAAAGCAAATATTTGAGCGTAACAAACCACATTGCAACGTAGGAACAATTGGTCATGTAGATCATGGAAAAACAACTTTAACTGCTGCCATTACTAAAGGTAAGTAAACCTATAAAGTAAATATAATAATGATTATTAAAATAAATACCTTATAGAATAAATAAACATCAATTTACGTCGTATTTATTTCAGTACTGGCTGACCTTAACTTGGCACAGAAGAAAGGTTACTCTGATATTGACAATGCACCAGAAGAAAAAGCAAGAGGTATTACAATCAATGTGGCTCATGTTGAATATCAAACTGAAAAGAGGCATTATGGACACACAGATTGCCCTGGTCATGCTGACTATATTAAGGTTTGTTAACTCAATGCCGTTAAATATTTTATTTATCTATATGATTCTATTCTTGACTTATGAATTCATCACATTGAACTAAAGACAGATTGAAAATTATATAATTAAAATTTGTAAATCATTTTTACTAAAGATATGAGCATATAGATATAGAATTCTATCTACACACTTTAATACTTAAATATATTTTACCATGGATTTAAAATTTTTAGAACATGATCACTGGAACAGCTCAGATGGATGGTGCAATTTTAGTAGTAGCTGCAACAGATGGAGTTATGCCTCAAACTAGAGAGCATCTAATTCTTGCAAAGCAAATTGGCATTGAGCATGTTGTGGTTTTCATCAATAAAGTAGATGCTGCTGACCAGGAGATGGTGGAACTAGTAGAGATGGAAATCCGTGAGCTTATGAGTGAAATGGGTTATGATGGAGATAAAATACCAGTTATTAAAGGTATTAAAAATATGAAAAAGAAATATAGTTTGAAATCAATCTAATAAATATTTATTGATTAAGAATTAAAATATATATATATATATACAGGTTCAGCCTTAAGTGCCCTAGAAGGAAAGAACCCAGAGATTGGTGCAGAAGCCATCAGCCAGCTTCTTGAGGAAGTTGACTCATTCATTCCTACACCAGTCCGTGAACTAGACAAACCATTCCTCTTGCCAGTTGAATCAGTTCACTCTATTCCTGGACGTGGTACAGTGGTAACTGGCCGTTTGTACAGAGGTAATTATAAAACAACATTATTACAATAACATTTCACATTATTTTATTAATATGATATTAATAAAATTTACTAATATTAATAAAATATTTTAATATTATTTTTTTACTATTAGGTGTATTGAAAAAGGGTACAGAAGTTGAAATAGTTGGTCACGGCAAAGTAATGAAAACTACTGTAACAGGAGTTGAGATGTTCCACAAAACTTTAGAAGAGGCTCAAGCAGGAGATCAACTTGGGGCTTTAGTTAGGGCAATTAAAAGGGAACAAATCAAACGTGGAATGGTAATGGCAAAGCCTGGTACAGTGAAAGCCCATGACAGTTTGGAAGCTGCAGTATATATTTTGAGCAAGGAAGAGGGTGGTCGCTCCAAACCCTTCACATCTTTTATTCAATTGCAAATGTTTTCTATGACATGGGACTGTGCCACTCAAGTAACTATTCCAGATAAGGAAATGGTCATGCCTGGGGAGGATGCAACGTTAGTATACATTTATTTATTGTTTATTTATATATATGCATTCTTGAATATATTATAAATTAATAAATTACTATTTTATTTCAGTTTACAATTACGACTTTTAAAACCTATGGTTTGTGAGCCTGGACAAAGATTCACCCTGCGCCTTGGTGATATGACATTGGGAACTGGTGTTATTACTAAGCTTAACAAAAATCTTACTGATGATGACAGGCTTAAGCTTCTGGAAGGAAAGAAGGCAAGAGAAAAGGCAATGGCTAAGAAGTGAAGTGTTATTATGTAATTAAGTATTAGCATTGTAGTTATATTTACGCATTTAAATAATATGAAAATAAAAAATTAGAAAACTATAAAATCTGAATGTCACCTAAGAAATAAATCCCGTTATAAAAGTAAATTTAAATGTTCTTTTTTTAGTAGTGTCAAGAAATTCCATACTCCACCTTGCGCCGAAGCCGAATTCGAGAGAATCATTTCCCCTAGTGGGAATCGATCCCATTTGCGATCACGTTAATAGACTTAAATATTATTTCTATATTAAATAAGTTTGGTATATCAATTTTATGGTAAACTACATCAAATAGTGTTTTGGATTTAATAAAAGATAAAATAATGTTTTAACTTTATTTAAAAAGTATCACCACAATTTTAGAGTGAAATATTGTCAGCCCTTACAAGTATTGAACTCAGATTTTCAAGAAATAAATCACACTTAATGAACAATAATTGTCGATTGTGACATTTACAAAGAAAACTGTTGGAGCATTGTTGTAATGCACTATATTGTGTGATAACATTGCATTACCAAAAGGATATTAGTAATAACTAGAGCTTACAATATATTCTGACTAACAGTTTTCTTTATAAAAATAATACTATAAATAAAACAAAATACAAGGAAACATTAACATGTATAAACAGTCCAATTATCAATGTATCACAAAATATGACATTTTATTATAATGATGACATGAGATTTTTCGTAGTTATAAATTATGCTATGACCTATTACAACATTGAACTAAGGACATAAATTTTACAGTTAAGTTAATGACGCCTAACATACTTTACATGCACTGGTTAAAGCAAGATTAATGAAGTGCTCAAAATTACAGCACTTTTGATCCAATTGCAAAATTTAATGGAATGGAATATTGAAAACAATTTCAATGTAAGCTGAAATGAGCTTTTTGATCACATTTAAAAGAGGGCACTGGAATTTTATTACTATTTTTCTATATTTACAAGTCTTCATCTTCCTCTGGTAGAGAAGTCTCTTGCGCCTCTTTAAGTTCCTTTTCAATCTGGTTCTGCCATCTCGGGTCCATATTAACTTCTGGAGGTACAAGAGCAGGCATGGCAACAAATTCTAAGTTACCATCACCAATCAGCTTTCTCGCAAGCCACAGGAATGGTTTTTCAAAATTGTAATTTGACTTAGCAGAGATGTCATAGTACTGAAATAATAAAAAGATAAAATATATTAAAAAATATGAACACAAGAGATTTGTTCCTTTTTAATAGATTGCATTATATACATTTTAAATGGTGTGCATAAGTAGTTACCTGAAGATTCTTTTTTCTATGAAACACAATAGTTTTAGCTTTGACTTTCCTATCCTTAATATCTACTTTGTTACCACAAAGTACAATCGGGATTCCTTCGCAAACGCGCACTAAATCTCTATGCCAGTTGGGAACATTTTTGTAGGTGACTCGAGAGGTTACGTCGAACATGATGATCGCACATTGACCTTGAATGTAATACCCATCACGAAGTCCTCCGAACTTCTCTTGACCGGCTGTATCCCAAACATTAAACCTAATAGGGCCTCTGTTTGTGTGGAATACTAGTGGATGTACTTCAACACCGAGAGTAGCGACGTATCTTTTCTCGAACTCTCCGGTCAAGTGTCGTTTGACGAATGTGGTTTTACCAGTACCTCCATCTCCTACCAGCACGCATTTGAATGTAGGCATATCATCCGCCATTTTTAACTGTAATTTATTAATCTTATCCTGAAACAAGACGTGTTAATAAGTAAAAAACGTTTCATTCAAAGACATGACGCACCATATAAGTACAACTAAAGTCATTGTTTACTAGCGAATGAAATAAATAATAATAGATCACTTTAAATATTGTACATTCTTAGAAATTAAATATATATTAATGATATTTCTTCACTGACAAGTTAAAATTGTTTTAAGTTTTAGCCGAATGGCGCTTAACTACCATCATAGGAATTTAGCTCAATGGTACCGAAGAATATCGAAAAATACACAAGAACTACACATGATACACTCAAAATATATGAAGAACATTAAAGTATATTATATCTAGAATATATTAACTATGTATAAAAACACAATTTACCAAGATTATTCAAGAAATTAGAGATTTAACTCCGTGCTCTAAAAAGTCGTTACGGCTCACAATGGCGTCACTTAACTAAACGGAAGATTTGCCTGACATCGACAGGCGCAATGACTGCAGTGGTCAAGCATAGATCTGTATAAAAAAATAAATATTTATATTTTTTTCTTTTTGTGAATTATTATTACTAAAGCAGTTTTAAAAAAATATTTAAATAATTTTAAGTTACAAATATGTAAGTATAAATAGTTACTCTAATTTATAAATTAAATAAGTACTGAAATGATATTCAGATTAACTGCTTTACCGACTTCCGCAGTAATGACGTCATATACTTCAGAGTCAGTTACGCCATCTACAACTTTTGTATATTTGTCTTAGTAGACTGATGGATGGAAGATTCGTTCGTTCGTTGTATCGATTTTTTGAGTGAAGTGAACTAGTGTTCGTGTCCTTTAGTATAGTGACGTTTGTTAGGAAAATATCTGTGAATGGGATTGTGTAACGAGATAAAACCTTTATTTGGTGTGTGATTTTCTATAAAGGATGACGAAGGACAGGTTAGCGGCGCTCCAAGCGGTAAGCCTCCCCTTTACTCTTCATCTCCCGATTATAACCATTGGTTATATGATGACCTCGAATACGGAAATGTAGTCCTAGCTAGACCCATATACCTTACCCCAAAGAGATGCATTCATACCCTTGTTTTTCCCTACAAATTTATGTAAGACACTATAGGTTTTCAATTTTTGTTCGCCCCACCCGTGACTTCAATGCTGAATGATAGTAGTCGGTCTGTACTCTGTCATTGAAATGAGACAATTTGTTGCGTTTCCCAGGTCGACTACAGCCAAAAAAACTTATCGGAAACGTAACTATTGTTTACGAAGAACATAGCAAGGTAAAATTAATGAGCTCGCGAATAATTACCCCAATTAACGCTGAATGTCGGTCAAGTTGGTGTACTTCTGTGTGGCCTATTATGGATCATCCACTCATGAGAATAATAAGTTGCATTATGTACTGTCTTATTTTAATACATACTAATTTTTATAAGATACCCACTCATCCTACTACTACTACATCCTACACCTAGTAGGTGGATTGCATCACAATCATACTTATTTAAGTAATGAATTGATTTAATAAGCAATATTGAATTTGTATTTATTATAACAGATTATATAATTTAAATTCATCTGAATTTTGAGTTTTTATTTGAGTCAATTGCTTGTAATTATTTATTTAGTAGACATTTCCTATCTTAATAATAAAGACAAAATTCATTTTCTATGGTTCAATTTTAATAAGAATTTTATAAACAAACATTTTTTATATTCTTTGTTATTTCATTGTTTTTATGAATAGATAAAGTACTTTGTACATTAAATTTACATTTTATTTTATAAGACAATAAGTAACAATTTTAAATATTTTCTTCTAAAATAGAATAGGCCAATTAATATCTAGACTTGATACTTTTGTTCAATGGTAGAGGGGATTTTATAAACTTAATACACATAATTGTATATATTGTTAAAGATTTCAAAAAAAGACTGCCATTTCTATTTCCTCCATTTTATTTAATATCTTTTTTTGTTCTAATTTATTTTAACAGTCATCACATCAAAAGTGGCCTATTATGGCATCATTGATCGATACTCTTTTTCTTTACTATTCTTTATTTTTTAAATTATAAACTGTTCACTAATAAATATTCATGGTTGCTTATACCAACAATAAGGTTTATTTAGTCTGTACAATTATATCTTAAAAATAAAGTACTTAGTTATATTGGACTATCTATGAACTAAGGGATAAGTACACTTCATGTCTATATAAAAATAGTAATTTGAAGCAGCTATTTCTGTTATTATATTTTGCTATTTTTTATCTGTTTAAAGGATAATTAATTTTGTTTTGAAATCAACTGATGTACAGTTATTCTTTATATTTATCAATAATTTATATTTATGCATTAATTACTTTCCACAAATTTAATATAAAAACAATAGGAAAAGTTGCTTAGAATATTGATTTTGAACTGTTTTTACTGGAATTTGGTATTTGGATTTTTTATGAATATAGTAGAATTTAAAATGTATATTCAGATTTTACCTATTTACTTCCCCTATTTGTTTATTTTCAATAAATCTTATTTGAAACTGTCATATGTTATTGGTATATAGTGTGCTGTATAAGAACTATGACAACATTATAGACCAGTTAAAAAGTTTTGAAGTTTAGAATTTACTGCATTATTCAGATATGCTTATATGTTAAAAATAGATTTCTCCTGATGGCCATTCTTTGAAGACCACAAAAAAGCAAGTTCTTCATTCAAAATACAACACAAACTGTTTTTAGTGGAGTACACTACACTTCAACCACTTTGCGTATTTAACGAGTAAGACAAACATTTTAGCATCAATCCTTGATAAAAGAAACGTAATGTCATAATTTTAAGTAGTCTTAATTTGTTAAATTAGCTACTTTGAAGAGCTGGAGTTGTTGATACGTTTATCAGCTGACGATGCCTGCATCCGGTGCGTGGCCTTCATTGTAAGTTGAGTCACAATTTGCCCATCACATATGCATCATCGATCTTAGTTTAATAATAATTGTGTTCGTTAGTCGTTACATTACTAATGTATAATATAATAACTTAAATTATACACACCAGTTTACCAAATCTCATGTGTTAAGTTCCGCCACTCAACACGCAATTTCTCGAGTTCGGCGGAAAGCGAAGTACGGCGACTTAACACTAAGTACTTTTGTCTACCCTGTTATGGGGGACAAAAAGCGTGAAACTAAAAATCTCGCTACCCAACGATAGTAGCATATCTAAATCTTTGTAATATATAAACTATTAAATTATTAATCATTTTGAGGTAAAAATGTTATATTTGACTTTGACTTTTATAAATAAATTGTAAATCATCATTTTATTATCATGATTGTATATTTTGCGGAATAAAATTACATTTATTAAAATCAGAAAACAGGAGGTAAGAAAGTTTGGGACCTCATTACGTTATAATAATTTCATATGAAAACCCGAAAATATGAACGCTATAACCTTAACTAAATTAAATTCTCGTCGACTTCACCCAAATTAATGAGCAGTTACAGTTACGAAAAAAGTTGCTTCGCTTTTTTAATTTAATTTCAGTAGTACATTAGTTTCTAAAACAATTTTGAAGCTATAATATCTACATAAAGTATATTGCAGAATATAGTATGATGACATCTGTATTAACCGTTGATCTGAAAGAAATGAAACGATTATTTTGAGAGACTTGTACTTACGTATAAAAAATACAATATAAAAGTGAAAATGCTCTTAAAGTTTACTATATGTGGCAGGCTACGATGGAATCACATAACAGTTAAACCGAGTAGTAGATTAGAGTAGGATATAGAGGTACGTTATATACGGAACACTGAATAGCCCTATTGTTGCCACAGCCTCAACGTCATGCACTTTACATCAGCTGATTCACGTCTTGCGTCGTATCTATTTTTAGTTGTCTCTTACCTCTTCCGAGTTACCACCAGTTATTCACTGTTTATACATAGATTAGGAGATTTTTTGGATGTTTGAAATCAGTTTAGTATTTTAATTAATATAAATTTAATATGAATCGCATTAAGACAAAAACTTTCGATTTATAATTCAGTTCAATGTATCTTTCAATATTATTCTTATAATATTCCTCATAGATTTACATCATAATACGAATTCCTTCCTGTTTTCTGATAAGATTTATGTAATCAGGTATAATAATTCATCATCTATTATTTCAAGAGATATGTAAAATACATAATACAGACAAAAAATGTATATATAGAAACAAAATATATTTGTTGTAAGTTATGTTCTTTTTACAAAACAATACGGTCTAATGTCTCTATTTATTTCGATTTAAAGTTAATTTAAAATGTACTCTGTAAAAGTTAAGTGCTTTACGCCATTGCCCTTGGAAAGCTATTTTAAAAGCAAAAAACGTCAGCGGTATTGGTAACTACCGATAAGAGTTCCTGAAACTCGCTAGGGCATTAAAATTGATGAAATTGGAACTACTACCTACGAAACAAATTGGTTTTCATGAATGTTACAAGATTCCCAATGCGCCATTATTACTTAAGATTTTCTTATTGCATTTAAATTCTTATAATATTACCTTCAATTTAAGAAAGGGTAATATATAACATTTAGTTATTCATTGAACCTATGATATCGTTTTGTTGAACAATGGTTCACGTTAATTTTATACAATAAAGATTATTTATAGTAATTTGGCTTTAAAATGAATTGTAGTAATCTTGCCAAGACTGTAGTAAAGAATGACGTTTTAAAGCAAATAAATGGCGCTCATGTAGGTTACTTGCTTCATATAGACGTTAGTACTAACCTACGTACAATGTTCAACTTAGCACAATATTTGTGTTAACACTCCTGGCAGTCATCCAAATCAAGCTTCGACGGGTTTCCCCGAGGTCGTCAGTTTCGTTACTATACGCCAAATTGATTTATGAATTTATTAGTATGGATTATGTCATTATGCCATTTGAAGTTATTAAAATTCATATTTTATGAAAAACAAATCAAAAAATGTTTTAATACTATAAAATAATACACTTAATTGCACGATCTGTAGAGGAAAAATATTAATTCCTGGTATACAGTAGCAAATTATTGGTGTCAGTGTGAAAATACATTAATATTATCAATGTAACATTCCAATTATGTACAAACAATACAAACTAAATTGCTACTTATTATTTTTATACATATTAGTTTTTGTATATTTGAGGAAAGGCTGTGATACAGTCACTTTGGCTTTTGTCTTACTTTCATAAAATATATTAACGAAATGTAAATAAGAGAGGATTTAGAGCCTCTATAGTCTTTGTATCATTAAAATCTTTGTATCATATATTTACACACACACGCACACACACACACGCACGCACACACGAACACACGCGCGCGCGCACACACGAACACACGCGCGCGCACACACACACACACACACACACACGCACACACAAGACCAATAAACGTAAAACGCAGGCATTAAACTATGAAGAAACAAATAAAGTTCTTTAATGTCTTTTCACAATAATTAATAACGGCATTAATAAGTACTTATGTAGGTTTATACACTGTTCAAAGAAATTCAATTTACAGAAAATTCAGCACTAGACGTTTCCCGTGTATTGGACGGTGGACGTCATGTATTTCCGCAAGTCCGCATTTCGAGATTGCGTGCTATTTTAGCACAAATGAAACCTCAACGCGAGTTTGCTCTAGTTAGAAGAACATTTTAAAAATTATATTTTTCCGTTCTTAAAGTGCAAAGGGACGATAATTTTCTATCCCTTCGCTCAATTACAAAGGCGATTCATTACATTGAGAGACCAGAGACAACTTAAAATATAAATCTGAGTGATTTCTAAAGATCTTAAAGTAATTTTGCCCAGTATTAAAGCATTTCTTTAAAATATAGATGCAAGCTTTATGTAAATTAAATATATGAATGCACAAAATTTATTTGCAAACGTACTTTTGAAAATTTTATATGTATTGAGAATATAATACTTATATATATAACTGAACCATAAATAAATTTCATAAATAAATATTGTTTTCAAACAAAATATACTTGCTATATTTACTTTAACTAAACATCATACTACTTTAAAAATAAATGTTTCATGTGCAACACAACGTAGACATGTTGGATTTGCTTATCACTGAAATTATCTAATCGCGCTATCTTTTAATGTTATAGAACGACGTGGGAATTAAATATTCTATCCTACAATTTTATACATTTATCTCGTATATTCGTTTGTTTTATTAACTTATATATGAGTTGTATGTCTACCCGTACATTATTTTGAACCGGTTAGGTATTAATTTTCAGTCTGAGATAGTCAAGCCTGTGAAAATCTTGATTAGAGATTGAAATTGAAGTTTCCAACGTATTAAAGTGAATAAAACCAAACTCATATAACAAATATCCTAATCAAGGATGACGTATTTATAGTTACCTAAATAACTTTCTGTATCCCTTAATGTAGGAAGATTACGATTTAGCAGAAAACCCCGCGTGACAGAATAAAAGAATATTATTAAATTCAGTCTAGCATTTCGGATATTTATATTTGTTCATAGAATTGTGAGTCAAAACTATTGCATTTCACTGTGAAATCGCGCCGCGTCAATCTTGATTTCAAATTAGAAAGTTTCTATACCGAATATCTTTATACATATGTCATTATATAATGTGCATCGAAAAGTAGAATCATATGTTTCTTAGTCTAACTTATTTTGACTCAATTTCAAATCGTTCAATGGGGTCAGCAGGAGTTGTTTACGGTTATCGGTCTACGGTTTAAAATATGTATTGGATTGAGACGACGCCACCTGTGTCATTTGTCACAGGTGATAAACAGGCGGAGAACCGTGTAAAATAGGTTCAAATCAATTTCCTCTCGAAACTCCTCGTTATCCCGAAATGGTAATGTGTCTGCCAAGATTTGTAATACTTTTGTAGAAACTCGAGGTTTATTGTAACTAGATATAGGACATTATTTTAAATATTATTTCAAAATGCGAAACTGAGTTCATATATTTTAGTAATTGAAATATTGTTGAATACTTTAATAAAGACGAAAAGATATTTATATATATATATATATATATATATATATATCTATATATATATATATATATATATATATATATATATATATATATATATATTTATATATATATATATATATCTATATATATATATATATATATATATATCTATATATACGTTGAATGATCTTAATTGGTACGTATGATAGGTAAGGGTGTAGCATAATTAAGTTAATACTGTGCTAAAATTACGTAAACATGGCAACTATTAAATCTCTTCTGTCGCTATAACTTAATTTTACGAAGGCGTATGAAAAACGTTTTATAACTACCTGAAAGTCATTTTTAGTAAGTACGTTAACGAGAAGTAATTGTTGTAAAAACAATTAATTAAATGTTATATTATATTCTTCGTCCAATGTCACTATTATCAAGGTAGAAATGAAATTTCTGAAATTCCTTACTTCTATTATTTTGCACCCTTAGTATGCACAAGCGTGGAGTGGTGTGCAAACTCACCCCCGACCCACTGTTGTTAACAGGGATGTACAAATAATGCAATATATAACGTATAGTATCGTTAAATGCTCCCAGAGGAATATCTGGATATATGGGCAGTGGCGTAGACTGGAATTACGCAAGACATAGCGCTTTGGTTTGACTTCTAATATTTCAGACTAAGTTATTAAATGACATTCCAGATTACCATTTATATATTATAACATCACACAATTACATATGGATGGATATTGACATGATTAGGTAAATTGTTTATTTTAATATAATATAAAACGAATAATTTTTTGTGACTTTATTTGCTAAACGCTATTCGATCATTCCTTATTTAAATATATAGATTCGTGAAAAGTTAATTTACAATTATTAAAGGAAGAAACTGATATTTTTTCTATCAGTTATTTAAATTTCGAAAGAAAAATAATTTTCCATTTTGAAGCATAAAACAAAAAATTATTAACTATTGAAAACAGTTAACAAGAAAAGAAAGTGTGAAATTTTTGTAATGTCAGATACTCTCAACTTATATTTATGGTAATTTGAAGGGCGCAAGAAGTGCTGCGACAGCTGGACTTAGTGATCGATAACATTATGACCTTCGTAATTACTAGGCATGTATAAGCAAGCGACAATTTTCTCTACTCTTATTGCGAATTAAAAAAATTATATAAAGCGATCTGTAAAAAACAGCGAAAACTACATAAAGATAGTGTAAAATACTTTGAAGCATCTACTTCAAATGAAGGACAGAGTTGTAAAAAGAACAAAACAAACTACGTACGGGTTAAATGTTTCCGTTTAACTGCAAAGAACTCAGTATCATGTAAACGCAAACACAAAAGGAGATAAAGCTTAGATAGTAAAGTAAAATACGTCTTGATATATCCAGCTCCCGGTATGTATGTGAAAGAAAGAAAATTAAAGATCGCAAAAAAATTTGGATACTCTATTCAAGCAAACTTTTAATCAGCTACAAGTCTATTGAACATTAAAATTGGAATTATATTATGTATGTTAATCTGATTTCAATAATAATAAGTAGTATTTGTGAGGTAGCTAATGGTAAATCATATTTCTTCGTAAATATACCTTAATGATTTTATTAAATATATTGAATAAATGGGGATACGGGAAAATCTAATTATACAAACTCAACAATTTATTAGCATTAAATATAAATAGCCATGTGTTATTATATATGGTTACGTTATATACGATATTCATGAATTTCTGACCTTACTTGACTTTGGATATAATATGCCTTGTAACCTATCAACAGTGAATCCTTCTCATTTCTCATGGCGTTGTAGCAGTATAACTATTTGCTGTATTTAAAGATAGCACTAACTGACCCAGATACCCGTAATCCCATTACCGTCTTTGGTTTGTTTTATCTGTAACTATTTTTATTTTCTATTCCCTTTATTTTGCTTTTGTTCAACAAACCAACTCTTCGGAAACAATTATGGATAGCTATGTTTGATGTCTTTCAATACATTTTGAAACAGTTTTCGGTATTGTAGAATTTTATAAAATGTCAGTAATACGACATTGATCAAATAATAACGTTCATCACGTATACTTTTGTTACTTTCTAATTAATGATGCAATAAACGGAAGGCCGATTTGCTACAATCGAATTGCTATACAGAAAAAATAATATAGATTTCTCATGTTGTATTGGGCATAACTCGAGTTTGCTTGAACTCCGCTTGAGGATAAATAAATAGACTTAAGAAAAGAATATTTGATCTTTATTTTTGGCACAGGATCTCGTTTTACCTAATTTTGCTTAATATATAATAAATTTGTATATGCGATAAATTCCGTCAAAAAGTCCCAGTACAGAGTTGCTACAAAGGTGAAGGTCATATCGTTCGTTGTGTAATGGCAATTTTACATAGCGTCCTCTATGATAACGTTAAGTTACGCTTAGTTATTGGAATTTATAAATATCTAAGCACTTATGTGCTTGTGCTAAACTATATTTGTATTATGATTGTAAATGAATCAATTTCCTATTTTAGTAGTAATACTACAAAATGCAATATAAAAATCAAATAATACGTTTAACATAATTATATTATTTGAGCAGATTTAATGAAACCTTGTTAGGACGAATCACCATATTGTATTAAAGCATTAATTAAATGTATGACCGGATACCGTTAAATCGTCTCGTTGTATATCACGCTTAATTGGCGCAAATGTTTGGTTTTTAAACTGAATCCGGCTCTCATCGTGTACACAACTCAACGGTCGTATCTCGTCGCTCCTCATCCATTTTGTTGTGATGCTTTAATTATAGTTCACGGTAATCTGTCCAATTAAGATAATCAAAGGTGACTTTTTTTTAAATAGTGATTTAACATTGTTATAGCGTAATGTTTTTTATATACAGACATAAGGGCAGATTTTTTTAAGTTATTTAACGATATTATAAAATTAAGGATCAATACTTATTTGAAGTAAAAGTCATATATTCAATTTTTTTGAATAAACAATATATGCAAATATAACCTGACTGCTTTTGACCCGAAGTCGAGACATTGCATGTTGAGTTGCACGCCGCACTGTGACCTACTAGAGTCTAGGGAAATGAACATAGTTTTAAATATAATCTTTTTTATTAGCTTCACGCTTTATTCGTTGCGGAGTGGTCAGAAAGGACGGGGCGCCTAACGCCGTGGTCCCTGCACACCTCTTTCGCCTAGTCCACAGTCATTAACCTCTTTATGCATGCCCTTGTAATCTATATATAATCATTACCCAGACTGGCAACCGGCAACGGCAGACACACAACCTTGTTGTTGTGGCGTTTACAGACAGATTGCGCCACGATGGCCTAATAAATAAAAGTAAATAATGTATATTTAAATAAATATGAGTTGTCAATATAGTGGATATAAGTAAAAGCTCACTAATAACTGTGTTTGCGCCCCACTCATCTAACAGGGACCATGACATTATTACATATATTGTACCTTCTCGAAAGACACAATAATTTTCCTTTTCTTGTTATGAAAATGAAAAATTCATATCACCAGAAACCTTTTTTCTTATATATATATATATATATATATATATATATATGTATATATATATATGACATATGTATATGTATATATGTATATATATATATATATGACATATGTATATGTATATGTATATATGTATATATATATATATATATATATATATATATATATATATGTCACTATCGCTAATTGTATAATTCCATAGTTATCATATTAACCCCACAAGTTAGTAATAAACTTTACTTTAAACATATTTTTGTAACCACTACGAACTATTAACACTAATGCATAATTGATTTGGCTTGCCCTAACGCATTCTCGACAGAGATTACACGCCCGGAAATGCCATCGACTCCAGAAGCGGTGTTCTTGCCCCTTGTTCATCACCTCTGGTACAACGTTCTCTTCTTCTCTTTGCAATGCAGGGCCGCCATCGAATCGTCGTACGACGTCCCTATCGCACAACTGATCTCTTCCTGCAGCGCTGTTGTCGCCACGACGTAAAATTGGTACAGCCGGTTCTTTTCTTCCTGCTGTAGGTGTACCCGCCTGCAATAGTGAGTGTACTGGTGTCTCGCCTCAATGCAGGAGGTACACAATTGGGCGATCACGTCCGACCGCCAGTACATTTGTCGTCGCGGAGGGCAAGGCCCGGAACGAATCCTTGATGCGTCGCAGATACCTGTCATTGTCCTCTGCAATGAGGTGGCAGCATCTTCTACAGACGCCGAGCCTTGGGGTAGCCAGGTCTGCACCATCGGAGCCTCCTCCAACAGTCCTACGTTGAGATACCTTAGTTGCCTTCGTAGTCCGCCTTTTCATGAGGTTAGACCAGAAGTCAACGGCACCGCTGGATGAGTGGAGATCTCAAATTGGATGTAAAGGTGATCCGAGAGAATCTCCATATCATCTCGCACTTGCCAACCCCTGACACGGATTGCTAGTGCCGGGCTTGCGAATGCTACCTCCACAATAGACCTTTGCAACCTAGCCTTTGCACGCATCTGTTGGTCGTTCTTCGATTGAGGGCAGACAAGCCGGTAACAACAATCTACTCTGAGAACGTCGTACCACGAGCAGTTGTCGTTGTGGAGCCCCATTTACTCTCTTGCTCGATTTTGCGTTACAGCATCTCTGCCGGACGGTATCGGTCCATCATTTCCCCCAAGCGATTTAAGAACTTTTCAAACCCCGCAAGAGTTTTATTGGGAGAAAAATAGATACCGATGAAAACTGTATGAAATCTCTTAGGAAGATAATTTACTTCTATAAACTAATTTTTAAAGTGTTTAAAAATACTAGAGGAAAGAAAATATAAAAGAAAGTGCGAAGATTCTATTCATAATGTTTTTCAAGTCTAACAGGATTTATACTACTTGTTATATTGTATTACATTTTCATGATTTTATGAATAGGAGCGCTTATCTTCCAAGTTGATATCGTAAAAATATACTAACATTGTATCGGGAATGGATGCAACTTTGAGATAATATGAGCTTCACTTGGATTTTCTAACATTTTTATTTTACTTACTAGGTCAGGCTGTACTTAAAGTAATATAGGCAACGGCTTTGTAAGTAACATACATAAAGTGGACGAAAATACTGTGACATAATACTAATGAAAACTACTACATACTAAGTACTGAAAAACTATGCTTTTAGTTTTATATTTAAAAATGGTAAATTTAAAGATGTAACAATATCAACTTTTTTTTTTTACTTGGAAATAAGTTATAAAAGAAAATATAGAAAAGCTTGAGCGTTGGGACTGGCACGTTGACCGACCCGCTCTTCGATTGAAATACGTGTCAAGACTCCTGATTGTGCTGCTACCACGCCCCGGGCACGAACATTGCTGCTAAACAAGGAGGCTTAATTAACTATTACTTGATCCTTCCATTATTTTATAGCTTGCTTCGTGTTTGTAGTTGTTACAATTAATTTCCGTGTAAAAAATATCTGTTTGTAACGTACGTAATAAATTTTCCTTAAAGCGGCAAAAGAAATGTCTTTACATTAGTTTCTCTCGAACATTGCAGGGTAGCCTGCAATGTAAGTTTATCCCAAACGTAAAGGCAAAAAAAACGTATGTACGTTCTTGTAGTAAATTATTGTTATAAAATTAATTTTAGAGCTTTGTGTTCTTTTCATTATCAAATACTATTTAATAATATTTAATTAAAACTACGGACGCAACTCAATTTTAGTATGCGATAAAGAAACGATTTATAGGTTGGATACGTTCTTACGCCCTATTTTTTGTTTCTACTATCGACCGTGTTTCCATTTTATGAAATTTTAGCCACTCACAGACTTTGAATGGGAGGCCCGAAGTAGGCACTTATTCGACCAAATGAATATACTGGAGCTTTTAAGGAAAATAATTGAAAAGGAACATTCCTCATTTTAAAAAAATGTATTTAGATGTTACCATTTTCAAAAAATGTATTTAGATGTTACCACTTTCTACTAACTTATATATGAAATATATAAGTTATTCATATATATAACAAGTGTTTCCCTTTTTTTAAACATTACCTTATGCTAAATTATAATTTATTAAGTATTATACGAAATATGTAGAAACTTATATATAATATTTACTAGTAATTTATTTTTAATAACACTTAAATCAATAAAATAATTTTGTTTCCTAAAGGATTTCCGCAATTTTCATATCCTATACGCAATATGACACATGTCACCGTGTTACTGAGAAACACGTGTTGCCGACTGTCGACTATTGAATATCGAGGCCCATCCCTTTATAAGGTCGTAATGCCATTCTATTCAGTTGATATAAAAATAACTCTAGATATTTTCACCTTCGAATGATTTTCCTTGTTTTTCAAAATTATTTCAAAAAAAATTGAATTTCATAAATTGTGTTTTATATAAAATATTTTAAAACATACCTATATTATCAAAATGATTTTGGTTGCTATAAATTTATATATACAATATATTATTAAACGCCACTGCAATAGCTTCACACTTTCCTCGCTTTCCGTAGAATTCGAGACAGTACGTGTAGAGCTGAGGACGCCGAGCTTTGCACCAAAGCGACGAAATGAAAATAATCATTCCCCCAAGTGAGAATCGAACCCACAACCGATTGCGTTTATAGTAAGACGCTTTCCCACTACGCTACAAACGGCCTGAAACATTATTATTTTACGATAGCTTTATTGCGCTCTGAAAATGAATAAATTATGAAAGTATTAATTAATATGGAGTTTCAAACAATCAATCCATTGGAGCTTATGCTTCTTATTTACAAAAATTGCTGTTACTGTTATTAAATCTCCAATTGCCATTGTTATGGAATATATGTACCTAAAAGTTAAGAGCTATGGTATGGCATTGCAGGCATTTAATTAAATATAATTTTCCGATTTTGCTTATCAAAGTGTTTGTCTTGATTTGTCCTAAATAATTTCAGCCCTGCCAGTATGTCATTTTTAACCGTAAATAATTATTGTATTTTTCTTATAAAAAGTCTGATGCTATGGGGTACATTTATTAACTTTTCTTCAATCAAAAACATAAAACATTGCTTTCATAGTTTTTTATTGAACTTGTTGAAATCTTATTATATAATTAATCATAACTTTACTGTTAGGAAACATTTCTGAAAAAAACATATAAAAATTTGAACGCAGTGAGATTCGAACCCGCGCCTTATGGATACCGTCCAAGCGCTCTCACCGCTAAGCCATGCGTTCTACTACCAGCTGCGTCGAAATTCTTATAGTTGTAACAAACGTATAAGAATTTCGACGCAGCTGGTAGTAGAAAGCATGGCTTAGCGGTAATAGCGCTTGGAGGGTATCCAAGAGGCGCGGTTTTGAATCCAGCTACGTTCAAATTTTTATACGATTTTTCAAAAATGTTTTCTAATCCTAAGTGTAGAGTAATACTTTAAAAATAGTAAATATTAAAATAAAATAGCAATCTCTCTTGTTAAATGATTATTTCTTAATAATCTTTAAGTAGTAGAAATTTGTAAAAATCTCTCTATAGAGATGCTAACAACATAAATAAGTCGTAACAAACATATAAGAATTTCGACGCAGCTGGTACCAGAACGCGCATGGCTTAGCGGTCAGAGCGCTTGGACGGTATCCAAGAGGCGCAGGTTCGAATCCCGCTGCGTTCAAATTTTTATACGTTTTTCTAAAAGGTTTTATAATCCTAAGTGTGGAGTAACACTTTAAAAACAGTTAATATTAATCATAACTTGATAGCCAGCCAAAATATTTTTTCTTCCGTAAACGTTTATATTAACTTGTATAACTTAATATAAACGTATAAGGCTTTACTGCGAGACAAATAATATTCTTACCTGTACTGGAAAAACTTAATTATATTTTTAGCCTACGCAGAGCACAACAAAGACGTACTTTATTAGTTTAATGTAAAATCGATAGCTTACTTATAGGCACTTATTTTTTATGTAGTTTCTCGATAATAACTAAATTAGACAGGTTGTCGGAAAAGTCCTCTTTTTTTTTTAAATATATTGTATAGCCGCAGAGGGGCTCCTTGACCTGAATTAGTATATATATAACTTTTATTTTCATATACATTATTATAAATGAATTTACTTTGATAACAAAAGAAATATTTTCATTATATTCTTTTATTTATAAAGAAGCCTAACAGATGTAATGAAAAATATATCGTAAAGCGATTCCCTACAATATTTCACATACCTCATAACATTTATTCAGTTATTTTATGAAAATAGGAAGATCAGGGGTTAAATTGTTACCCTTGTACCGTAATTGGGACGTGTTGGATAGCACGCAATGATTTTGATTTTCCGGTTTGTTATGAAAAACGCGATTGGGTTTCCCTACCCAGTAAACAACGTGTAGAAAAATAAAAATCCAAGCAGAGGAAAAGAGTTTTTACTCTACCTTTTTTTGTAAAACAAAAAGTGTCTATAAAAAATTACCAACACTATGAGCATAAACTATTTCAAAAACAGTGTTCGTGGCCGATTGTTTTGTGGTATATTGATTGAGGGCTTGTGGTATATTGAGAATATATAAAAACCTCGTTAGGTCTAACCTCATTAGAAAACCTCCAAACCACGAAAAAATGTTTTAATCCTCTCCCTTCGAACACCAAAATCTCTATTACTTAGAATCTTAACCCAAAAATCGAAATTCTTTATAACTATTTACTATTTTTAAAGTTTTATTCCACACTTAGAATTAGAAAACATTTTTAAAAAAATGTATAAAAGAAGTTTTAACATGACGTATAAGAATTTCGACGCAGCTGGTAGTAGAACGCATGGCTTAGCGGTCAGAGCGCTTGGATGGTATCCAAGAGGCGCTGGTTCGAATCCTGCTGCGTCCAAATTTTTATAAGTTTTTTCAAAAATGTTTTCCAATCCTAAGTGTGGAATAACACTTTAAAAATAGTAAATATTAAAATAAAATACCAATCTCTCTTGTTAAACGATTATTTCTTAATGATCTTTAAGTAGTAGAAATTTGTAAAAATCTCTCTATAGAGATGCTGACAACATAAATAAAATGTAACAAAACGTATAAGAATTTTGACGCAGCTGGTATTAGAACGCATGGCTTAGCGTTCAGAGCGCTTGGACGGTATCCAAGAAGCGCGGGTTCGAATCCCGTTGCGTTCAAATTTTTATACGATTTTTCAAAAATGTTTTCTTTATAACTACTTTCGTCTTACTTGGCGTCTTCCTTGATGTTATAGAGGTCCAACTAATTGATCCGGGTGGCGACAAAATACTTAATTTAATTTCTTTTCCTTTAACGATATTAATTTAACAGGAAGCTATTGCCTGCTTCGTAATCTTCTTTGTTAAATTTAATTAAAAGATGATAAATGAGCATTTTAATTTATATTTTATTTATAAGTGACTAAGTTAGCTCGGCTTCACGTTATTTCTGTATAGCCGATGTATAGATTAGCAGGACCTTTGTGGGGACACGGACAACCCGTATAAATTGAATAATGGCTAGCTCGCCTCAACTAAGTGGATTCAATTTTGGTCTACGTGCGCCATGCGAGATCATCTTGTACTTATATATGAACCACAACACCCGCTAGTCTCAATTTGGCTACCTACATACAATTTGTTATTATGTTTTTATAAATATTTCCTGTGGTTGACGCGCAACTAATAGTGGTTTGTTTTGCAGGCGCAAAGCGACGATGATGATGTCGGGCCGGACGATGTCAACGTCCCCGTTGAGGGCGGCTTCATGGACGAATTCTTCAGTGAGGTAAGTCATCTTTCTACATATTTTTCTCATATCTTTTACTTATACATTATTATTTTATATGACAATTATAGAGGTGATATTTAAATTTCTATTTTTTTTACAACCTGTTGTATTTGTACAACTAGTATTATTGTAAGATTTGTAAATTATAATCTTACAGTCCTTTAATTTCATTTACAATAT
Organism: Dryadula phaetusa; assembly: GCA_032432895.1. Taxonomy (NCBI): domain Eukaryota; kingdom Metazoa; phylum Arthropoda; class Insecta; order Lepidoptera; family Nymphalidae; genus Dryadula; species Dryadula phaetusa. Next base: position 254,484 of record JAOYRS010000026.1, read on the forward strand.
GTATAAGATACGTACTTATATACAGGTTATTGGATAAATAAATAAACATAAACGAATGTGGACTCCATACTTTTTTAATAAAAGATAACGTAGTTAATTTAACGTTGGCCATTATTAAATTCTCAAGCTAAAATTAGCACGCTATGAGAGTCTATTTATGTTTTCAATATCGTTTACGAGACATTGCTTAGCTGACATGGACTGAAATATTAGATTTACATTTATTTAATAAATCGTTCTACCCTTGACGCTGTAGATAAGACATTTGCATAAATCAATAAAGAAATTTAAATATGACATCTACCATTTGTCCGAGGAGTATTATAACTATATGAGATCTTAAGGAACCTTGTAAATAGGTTTTCAGAAACAATAAAATTTTATTTTATATATAACTACTAAAATTCATATTCTTAGGATCTTCACTAAAAATTAAACCAAAAAATAAACGACCACATTTCTCTCTTGTTTTATTTATATATTTTTATTATGTAAAATATAGATAAATTACAATCCGTTTTCATATTTCTCAAAATATGTGCACTTTCATAACTGCTGTTACGTAAAATGCATAAAATATAATTTTGACACAATATTTGAGCGTTGAACGTTGAGTTGATTAAAGCGCGCTACACTGTTTATTACAATTTGGATTATTTTATTCCAGCATACTACTAAGCTTTTATATCAGATTTTGTACGGTTCAATTTAATAAAACTAGTACACAAGTTTTTTAAGAGATCGTCTTTTTTCTACATTATTATATAAAGTAGTTTTTTTTTTGTTTTAGACTAGAACAGACTTTTGTCCCCTTCTGGGTGCTTTCGGAGTTGATGGCTAGAATCGAGTGTCTCTAAAGACTAATTTAATCGCTAAAGCTGTGCCCGGGTCTCATAAAAGATTTAGTAAATTAAACAGCTAGCCCAGATACCGGTCGGCTTTTTGACCTTGATAAGATCACTAAGTGTATATGTATTTTGGAATAAAATTATTTCTTCCCTGTATATTTTGTGAAGTAGTAAGTTAGAGAAATAACTCATTATTTTCAATGACATTGTAAATAAACTGCAATTACAAAGTAGCTGTACTAAGAATAAGTGTAACAAGTAAGGTGACTCTTTTATTAAGCTTACAGTATCAATCTTAAAAAATAACATTATTAACAAGTTTGGTTCTATGATACACATGTAATGTGTATTAAATGTTTACTCATATAGGCAACGCGCAGAGTAGATCAACTGCAACAACAGTCAGGTTTTCGCCATTCCATACGTTATCAGAACAATAACTATGCAAACTATTGTTCGAAAGTCACTGTACGCTTACGTTTGTTTCGCAATTTGTTTTACGCTTTTCCACGTTGCAACGACAATTTAAACCTTGCAACGCCTATATTGTGGTGTTAGATTGGTTATTTTGTATTTCTTGTTGTAGACTGTGTGAAGCCACAATTTCAGCATAATCAAAGATTTATACATGTTGTTGTAATTCTTTAGGTTTGTAGAAAACATTATTAGAGCCAATCAATCATACATTATTTTTTATTGTGAATTATGAGACGTTTCCCAGGACAGTAAAAATCCTTAACTTTCATTACTTTTCAAAAATCATGTGAACCATAGTTTTTAAGTATAACTGCTATTTAAAGGACATAACAAAATCCTCTTGCTAAACTAAATTGAACATCTCACGAGAAGTATAGTAGTAAGTAGTTCATGTACATAAACAGCTTCTCCAAAATAGAAGAACAACCGTAGTTATGTAATAAAAATGTCTGAAACAGCTAATTAACAAGTACAAGCAATTTGATCAGTAATATAGTGTGATGTACAAAATTTCAGACATATACTGAGAGTATTTATTGTCTTTTACCAAGAAAATATTAAGAAGAACCTAATTTCCGTTCAGTTAAAATTCTACATAAATAACTATGAGTTACTTTTTCACTTAAGTGTGGAAGTTTCACATATGACTTCGCTGCAAATAATAAGTATAAACCTTCACTGTCAGAAATTTTGACGCTGTATCGTTTTTAATCGACTTCAAAAATGTGAAGGTTATATTTATACAATTAATGCCTTCTCATGTCACTAAAGCATTTTAGAATGTAAGTTGAGATTTTTTTACATAAAAATGACAGTCAACCTTCTACCTATACCTAAAGTCTTCTTAAACCTAAAGTCATCTTCGTCCGAATCGATATGTTAGCTCGAATATAGACGGGGATTTGGGCAGGAGCGTTATAACATTATTTTTTATATTGAGTGGATGCAACTCTACCTTCATCAATAAGGCACTCCAATGTTATTGGAAAATTTTCTCTAAATAAGTAATAATTAAAAAAAATAAAAATTCGGCTGTAGTTAAAAACTAGGTTTTAAAATCCGACATTTTATTTTTTACTACTTTACTAAGTATCTAACGAAGTATCATTTGTCAAAATCAGTTCACGGGCTTAGCAGTTACAGAGGAACAAAAAAACGGACCTACATATTTACATACGCGGTTTAAACATAACTATGCTTTTGGCAGTCGGATGAAAAGTAAGGCAACGTTAATACTTTAGAGAAGAAGTGAAAGTCTAGGAATCTCAGAGAAGTACAATGTAGACAATATGTCCAAACTACAGCCGTTAAGAACACTAACAATGGGAATTGACAAAAGTTTTTGTTTTGTGATACCAAATTTATTTTACTGTACATATAGTTTTTGTAGTATAAAAGTTTAAATCAATAAATTTTCAAATGGTATTTTTTTACTTCAGTACAGTAAGATGTATGAAAGATAGCGAGATACCGAGTTGTAGGATCATTTAATGATTACACTTTTTTGTGTAGTGTACAAACGTTCGTATAAAATAAGAAAATATTTTCTTTTTATCTTGACCAATTTAGAAACGAAATATACCTAAAAATAAAAGTAAATATAATTTGTATATTATATTGCTGTAATAATTTTATAACATCTGACTGTTTCATGCCTCTTATCGCGATATGTTTGTATTTAGAGCAGTTGTCAAAATGATGAACCAGCTGGCCATCCCGATAATATAGTCGTCAAAGTATATATAAATAAATTTATTATATTTGCGTACTTAAAATTAAATTAATGCTGACAGTTTTAATATTAAAATATAACTTTCAAATATAACTTTTGGCTCTCTCATTAAAATATAACTTTTGGCTCTTTTGTGGAAATCTTTTTCAGTCAAATGAATGAGATTTTTTTATATAAATACAAACTCGTAGTATAATAAATCTTATAGCTCTATTAAATCAATTAACAAGTTGGTATAAACAAGAAATTCAAGGAAAATGACACTGGGTGATTCAGTTATAAATATTATTCTGCAACAAATCACTTTAGTTTGTTTCACTCACTTATTGTGAGTAGTTTTATCTAATATTCATTATTTTACACCGAATTTCTCATACGCCTCTTTCCTCAGTGTTAATTGTGTGAATTAATAATGTTCTCTCACGACGTTCATATGGAGATGGGGACAATTATCACGGTAATTGGTACATTTAATAATAATTACAACGCTTTACGATAAAACGTTAAGTGTAAATTTTAGACGATAACCAAATTAAACAAATTAAATGTCTCATCAAGTTAAACTGTTGTAGCAGTCATTTTAAAAAACCACGTTTGGTTGGAAATTTCAAAAAAATCTTACATTATGCGTGACTACATACACAATATACTCGTAAATCTTGAAACCAATTTTCCCGCGTCACGAACTATAGGTGTACTTTAATAAATCTACGGTGCTGGTTCAGGGGTCGGTCAATAAATGTATAGGGATCTGTTGACGCATCGTATCAGGGGAAATTTGTTGAATATAATGCTAATACTTTGTAACTAACTTTTTGACATTGCTGTACGGCTTATAATTTAATTATTTAGTTTTTCTGTCAAGTTTTATTGATCTATATATAATCGTAGACAATTTTCAAGTCTAAGATAAAATACTAAGAATAAATAACCTATATGTGCGGTTTTCATATCGCGCTTGCCCATTGTAATGAAATATTCAAGAAACATTCATTTGCATATTGCATGTATGTAAAATTTAAAAATAACGCACTAAGTTTGTATTAAGTTTTGAAACTACTCAACACGACAACGACACGACAATGGGACGCCAACAAATATAGAACGACGCCGTCCAGACGCCGGCTACACAACCTAGCTATGACATTACACACATTATTGGATGTTAAAAAATATAAGATGGATATTATTAATATGCCCTATTTAGTATATACGATAGCAGTTATAATTTTTTTTTAATTTTAAATATTACAAATTCAAAATATTTTAATCAGTTAGATATATAAGAACATTAACAATCGCAGATTTAGTAGAATGTGAGAATTTACGATTAATATATTAATAACGAAGACATGACGTAAAGCTATTTGAGTGAGCGTTTTGTGTTATCAGGCGATAAGTTATCTCTGTAATCTCATTAGTTTGTGACTCATGAGTAACCAGCGGCCCACGAACCTAACTCCTCATATCGACCGGGTCCTGGCCCTGAACTTCATGCTATTTTGCCTGATTACACAAGCAAAGGCATTCTAAGAAATTTATTATAGACGATGATCAAGGATTTTTATATAAGTAAAGACTTAGAAGAGTAAATGAAAAAAACAGATTTTACTGATACATCGCCTTTACCTTAGGCTGATCGTTGCCAGCTTCTTTACATATATCACTTTTCACTCCACCTAACTGGAGAGGCCTATGTCCAACAAGGATGGAAAGAAAATGGCTAATAAAGATCATGAACATTTATCAATATAGCCTGAAAGAAATATCTAAATGTATTTTGTTATTTAATACTTTTAAGAAAATTGGTTATAATTTTTTTTTTCAATTTCGTTTATTTTTTTGACACAGATTTGACTGTTTTTTCCCTAAATAATCATTTGCGTATATAAAGTAAATTCGATTTAAACATCATAATTTTTAAATAATCTTAAAATCTATTCGCATGAAAACTTAAGCAAGATGCATTTTACCTTTCTACGATGTAGCCGTTTACTTTGCGGTTGGCAGGTTGCCAACGGTTCCCTTAACCGAATTACTGTCTAGATAGTCCAAGCAACCCTCCTATCGGTTGTTGCTTTCAACCACAATTCAACTAATTTCCTTCCTGTTTGGAAACGAATAATTCTAGTCATGAGTGTGTGTACAAAAGGCAAATGGGGTTGGCAATTTACTTCAACTATTGTTTGCTTGATCTTGACAATAAATATTCTCGATTTTCGAGACTTAGTACAGGAATAACAAAAAAAATTGTTATAATAATTTATTACTTTACTATAATAATTTATTAATTTTAAATATGGAGCTCATCATTATATCAATTATAACTGATTAATGTAATTACCAATTACCCTTTCGTTCATATTCGTTAAATTGTTTTAGGTGGAAGAGATACGAGAAATGATAGACAAGATACAGGCGAACGTCGAAGAAGTAAAGAAGAAGCACAGTGCCATCTTATCAGCGCCGCAATCAGATGAAAGTGAGTATATGTAAACAACAATATGTATATGTAAACAGATGTAAACTTTGATAACATAATAGGTAAAATATACAATATTTACATATGACCGCACAATTTTCATATACCTATTTATAAATATCTTTTGAAAAGTAATATTGCAGTTCTGTGTAGTCGTTTTAATAAAATCCTATAATTGAGAACTTTATAGTGTGGGAGGATGGCTTATGGCAGTAAATTGTTTCTAAAAATAATTTATAAAGCTGTCTACGGGCGTCATTGGATTACGTTGCACGTTGCGTGGGATGAGAGGGCTGAATTTACTAGTCCTCCAATAGAGGGATTGACAATTGTTTACATATGTGGGTGTATCTAGTCTGCTTTCAGTGAAACAAAACTGAACCCAATACTTGATAGAATATTTATGTGTTAAATAAAACTTTGTTTAATGTTACAAGCCACATACAGCATATTCATTTAAATATATTGCATATGCATACTTCGTTGTTTCGTTTTTTTATTAGTTACTACTTGATATAGCTTGATATATCGATTTCAGATTAATTTTAGCTTTATCTGTAGTTTTAAAAAATGAAAACCAAGTTCACAGTACGTGAATCTCATTTCGAAAATAAACGAAGTAATCGTGTAATTCAAATTTATGTATAAATAAGCCATATCTCACATCGCAGTAGTTAAATTGATTAGACGTCTGAAAGTACATGCAAGGGTCTCGGGGGATATCAGGTTATTCCCACATCCGACTGGAGCGTCCGTAGGCTTGGCTGCCAATAAATACTTTATCCCTCGTTTCATGACCTGAATCCGGATTTTCTGAATTAACTGCGAGTTAGCTTTGTTTCTTGTGGTGTGATATGAATTCTTCTTTTATCCTTGAATCTGATTACACAGCATTTTGAGGCATATTTTTTATTTAATTATAATTTAAAATGTACTTAAAATAGTCTTTTGATCATGTACTAGGGTATTTAGTATCCGATTTATATTGTGATCAATTAATTTTTCATAAAAGCTAATAATACGATGGTGAGCCGCCTAAACATATAACATAGTATCTCAAAGTTTCACGATATACAAGGCTTTGTTGGTTTAGTTTGATTGATTTGCATGGTAGATTTGCATACACGCTTGCATAACAAATGTAAACAATGCAACATCTCTCTTGTTACTTTTGTATACTTTTGATAGTAACAATTGTTTACATTAATTAATAATAAACACATAATTAATACTCTTTTTATAAATACATTTGTTACAATCCTAATTCTACACAAACAATTTTTTTTAAACATTAAATTTTCGTATGAGTCATAATAGATGAATTTTTATTAACCATACATCGCGTTGTGATAAAAAATAAGAAATATACAAACATGAGATCATTATGAGGAAAATCTATCTATTATATAGACGTTTATTTTTTTAAATACAGGTTCTGTTATGGTATAAGCTGTTTGCAGCTGTTTATAATTAGCTAGCTATTCGTGGAATATGTATAATATTATATGTCAAGTTTATTAAATTACTGTTGGAATAACGGGTTATAAACAAATTGACCTGGCTTTAATTATGTCACATTCATTCATTATATCAATGTTCGTAATAGTGCTCTTCACACTCAGGTCAATAAATATGCTCAACCTAAATATGATTATTATATATTTGCAGATTTTATTTTAGCTTAAATTTTTAAAATACTGTATTATAACAAAATATTTTTAAATGTGTTAACTGTCGAATATTTAAATGTAATTAAATCTACATGTAATTGATCTCTAATATTATGGTGCAATACAAATATCTAAATCCGCCAATCTGTCGCATTTTTATATCTATTTACTTGTATTAGCATTTTGAAAATTATGTGAACTTATTTAAATGTTTATTGGTATATATTTTTTAAGATATAGATAAGACAAATATATAAACTGTTTGATGAATAATATGAGTCAGTTGTAAAATTTCCCGATGACTTAAGAAACAGTGACGAGATTTAGGACACAATTATTTTTACTTAAATTTTGTGTATAAAATTTACATTATGTTAAAATCTCATTCCGTAGCTTACTCGCGCGGCATAATTACGCGGAGAGGGCTCACTCGCATGATGTGTGTGACCTAAATTTCAGATAAAAAGCACAGCGTATTCAGTTTATTAATCTTTGTGACTTTTGTGTAATTTAACTTATTATTCTTTACAACTGTATACCTTTTTCAAAACCTAGTGTATGCCTAAACAATTTCGATATATTAATCTTTGTCAACAACGAAAAGGTCATCAATCGTCGATGTGCCCAGTAGATATTGCTTTCACTTTATGAATACATGAAATCAATAAATATATGAAAAGTCATGTAACATTAATAATTATACTATTATATTTTATTTATTGTATAAATTTCTAGTGTTAAAGGAAACGCTCCTCCGATTCAATATGATGGCTCAGTTTATATATTTCTATGCTGAAAGTTGTATAAGTCCCTAACAAGATTACATAATCCTATTAATGTTAGGCATGAATTTATTTCTACATCCACATTTAGAATATTGAATGGCCGTGTAAATATATAGGAATTTCTTATGTACTATATTATAGGCGTAGCTTATACAAGGTTGAGGTATCGATTAGCGAGGTGAGGAGAACTGCGACCTGCAGCAACCTCGACTTTTTTGTGTCGATTTTCACGAACAAAGTCGAGAGCGATCGCCTTAGGCATTGTTTTGTAATATTTAAAAAGATACTGTATTATAATATTATATATTAATTTTATATTTTGTAAAATTAAATAAATTATTAATATTAATTATATCAATTCTTCCTCTTTTCTACGATTCCACGTTTGTATAATATATTTATATAGATTAATTTAGGTATGGTTAGGATTAAGTTTGTTATTTAGATCTTATCTCATCTAAATTTTGTAAGACTATGTATATTGCTAAGATTGACTCTAAACTTTAGTATTTCTTACATTATGGTTTTTGTTAATTTTTACATTAATCGTTTAATACTCGTAAACGCGACTGATTATCGGTTTACGTTCCGTTCAGAGAAATGATTGTGTTCGGGGAAATTTTCCTATGTATTCTGGGAAGATAAAGCTCAGCGTTGAACTCCGTCACTTAACACACAATCTTGAATTTGGGCGAATGGAATTACTCTTAAGTTCTCTCTGTAGTGTACTAACCTGCTTTGCAGAATAAAGAGTGCTGCTCCTCTTTTTTTATAACCAAACTGCTGGCTGTTAGTACATTTCTTAACACTATTGAGTGCAAGAGAGTTTAAAAATGATTAGTGGTTTGACTAATTTTGCACCTACTTATGGTATTTATAAACTACAAATTCATTTAAATAACATTTTTTTTATTCATTTCATAAATGACAAATGAATTTCGTATAATCATTTTCATAGATAAGCAAATGGTAATTATACTCCCTTACAAATAAAACACTTATATTCTACAAATATATAACGGTATAGGCAAGTTTTTAATAGGTGACCTAATTGCGCAAGTTTTATACCATGTTAAGTCTTCACGCTTCTAACCCTAAGAGGGTAAACTTGACAAGTATATTCTATTATAGATTTTTTGAGATTTAACATTTAAAGAGAAAACAACGTTTTATACTTTATTCATAAACAAAATGGATTTGTTATATTTAACAAAGAGAAAGCCATTCGATCAATGTTTTGAATTGCGTAAGTGGGGTATGCGCGTTTATTGACAATTCTTACTATATGATGCATTCTTTAGTTTGTGTGTAATTTAATATAATATTTTAAGTACATTTGTGTACTTCAGGCAGAAATTATTCAACGGAGTGTCTTGACACTAAGTTTTCTCTAGCTACCCTTCTATGCGGGATAAGGCGTAAAGCTGCTTTTTTTTAAAGTTCAGGTTAAATTATAAGTAAGGTAACAAGACTAATTTCATTTGGAAACCACTTTTTAATACTTATTAAAATTGTGAAGTATTAAAAAGTTACTAGTTACATTATAAGTTACAACTCGATAACAATTCAGGCCATGTTGAAAGTTATTCATGGCAATACACAACTACAAAATATAAAACGCTAGCTAGGAACGGGCTCCGATTTCAAAGTAAAACTTATATAACAAGTACGCTACGCTTTTCGTAGTCTAACTATAGCAGGCAAAGTATATTTTACTGCTAATTGTATTACTACACTGAGTGCCCAGCGGAGAAATGGCTACGTATCGCATCGATTATTTATTTATTGCGCCAGTAATAAATTTGTTCAAATAAAAGCAAACGCAACTAAATTAAATATAATATTGGATATCCAATACTACGTTATTTCAATTATTTACATGTATTCATGATCCTAAAGTTGAGTTTATATTGTTATCACATATCGTTGTCAAAATATATGCATTATACAAACATGGGAGCATACAGTCAATTAATAATATGTACCAGTAATTCAGTTTTAACTTTCACACTTGCCAGTTGAATATTTATATTTAACATAAACAATTATTTATTGAATAATTAATCTATAAAGTTTTGTGAATTAGATTGGACCATCTTTTATCTCTGTTGTCACTAATCCGTATTGAATTGATAAACTATCTAATACTAGGCAAGCCTCACTATGATGAAGTTCAGAATTTCGGAAACATTAATTAATCAAGGCCCGGTACCACAACAGTGCATCTGTTTGAATGTATAGACTATACATTCAAACTTGCCTGCTAATGTTGTGCATTCATTATATATCTATGTGTTACGGAATATTTAATTAATCTACAAGTTTGTACGTGTATGATTGAATATGTATATTACTATAATATGTATTATAGAAAAGCTGTATTTATGTTTTACACACTGTTGATATATTTGTTATTTTATATTTTTTTGTAGAATCTAATTTTATTCCTAAAAATGTAAACACAATAAATTAATGTAATCAAAATAACATGCTATGTTTCAAAAAAGTAAAGCTTGAGATTTTACGTCATTTGAAATAAAAATTCTATATATATTCATCGTATTCGACGATATTAAACAACTGCAAACGTCACAAATCAGAAATTTCAACATATTGATCGCAGTGGGTACGCTGCAACAGACAGGCAATTAGGAATCCCGTCTGATAGCGTTGCCATTGTGTGGGTGTTTTATTATGCAGAAATATATTCATAACTTAGCCGTGCCGTGATGAAATATTGAACGGATGATCCCCGCACTGGTTGTGATGTTAGGCACGTTCTGCTTGGAATTTTTCATCGAATGGGTTTAATATTTGGTTTAGGGCACTTTGGCTTCTCGGGGAAATCGTAAATATAATACTACCTTCGGCACAAAAAAATTAATTGTCAATGATGCTTTATATACCAATGTTTTTATGTGTTTCTTGTAAACTTATATATTTATTACATTAAATAAATTCACAAAATAAATTTAAAGTCTATCCTGAAACACATTGCTCTCGATTTCCATTTTACACTGATATCTGGCTATAGCGCAAACTTCACATTATGTGCTTATATTATGTAGCACAATAAGCTAGATATATTATCCTTAATGTATCTATTACCTAGTCATTAAATACTCAAGTATCATTTATAGATTAAATCTTTGATATATAACGTAAATACCTTTAAATTACTGCTTTTAATCAAAAGTAACAATCAAAAGACCATGACCATCTCTAGTACCTTAATCGTTTATTTGAATTTCGTTCTTTTCGGTCAGCTTTTTACAAATCGTTAACGTTATTGTATTCCCCATGGCCTTTGTGCTGATTACGCTTTCCACCTACGTCCTTCTTTTTTATTCACGTTTTCAAACGATAAACGTGCTTTTATAAAATAATAAATGAAGTATAGAAATAATTACACTTTATATTATTTTTATTTTTAAATGTTTAATTTCAGAAACAAAGCACGAATTAGAAGATCTCATGGCCGATATTAAGAAAACTGCCAACAAAGTGAGAGGAAAGTTAAAACGTAAGTACTTATTTGTATTATATATATTATTCTTCAATATTTCATTTCTTATCATCACTGTATAAATCTCATTCGCAGAATTTTATTTCATTAATAGCGCTATGGACCCCCTGCGGTGCTATCTTTGTAATTATGTGAGAATAGTGAGTCAGCGTTAAAATTGTGTGACCAACTCTGACTAAGCTTTTAAAGCAATTAACTTCCTTGAGCGTAACTTAGTAAATTATGCAACATGTAAATAAGTGAGAAAGTGTAATAAACCTAAATTTCGCATCATCACGGACAACCCACAGACATAGAGCAGAACATTGAACAGGAGGAGCACTCTAACAAATCATCGGCGGATCTCAGGATAAGAAGGACCCAACATTCGACTCTCTCGCGTAAGTTCGTGGAGGTGATGACTGAGTACAACCGCACCCAGACGGATTATCGAGACCGGTGCAAAAACAGGATACTACGACAACTCGAAATTACGGGGCGCGCCACCACCGATGAGGAGCTCGAAACCATGTTGGAGCAAGATAACCCCGCCGTCTTTACTCAGGGGGTACGTTATTTTACATTTAAATACACCCACTGGGGACAATTTAACAATCCCGCCCATTTATTCTTCGTTAAGAGTCTAAAATTGACATACACCTGACTTCAATTAAAACTACCTTATTACATGCCTTATTAAATATTTGTCTTCCGTCAATTTACCTATGACTTTCAATATAAAATTTTCTATATGCATTTATTTTCAAAATCTCTTCCGTCATTTATTTTAAAATACCATACGTAATTCATCATATTTCCGTTAGTTTCCGCTTCAACTTTGCTTTATTGATGCAAATTTAGTTTCCTAATTGGATCATCTGTTGAGTATCTGTAACACTCAATTCAATCTCTAGTATAAATGGAATTGAGACCGTAATATGTTATATATGTTTGTCTTGGTACTCATAATACAAATATATCAACATAACATTAGATTTAAGCACATTAATATTATAATTAATAAATCCCATAATGTTATGTTCATTATAATTTAAAGTAATATTAAATCAACTTCTGAACGATGCTTATAATACTCGAAGCTTGAAAATTTGGAAGTGCCTATAAGAAGTGGCAAGAAAAAATTTCCAGACTAAATATTGAAAGATTACTCAGGCGCTCACCAGATAATCGCAACGCGAGGGTTCTTGATATTGCTTATCGACAGTATTTCATTTTTCAAGGCTGCTACTGAGATCAGAAATGTTTTAAGATTTTTCATTTCACTTCAAATATCTTAGCTTAAATATTGCGAGGATATTTTTGTACAAATGCTGACTTTGTTCAGCACTAACAATGGACGAATTGTTCATTGTTCCACATTTAACAACGTTGAAAGTTTGGGTTGAAACTATGAGCTTTTTTTATAAAACTCGAATTTACTCAACTTGTATTATGCCGATTGGCGTCAAATCCAAATTGAAATGTAACGATTTGTTTAATTAAATAGAATGAAAACTGACCAAAAATATGTTCGTATTGTAAAGTTAAATAAAAATGTATAGTTTATATACATTGCTGCTTAATTTTTGAAAGAATCATATAAAAAGATAATGTTATTGAAAATAGTATTACCGATGACCCCTAGTAATTCTTTAATTATCCCTTAAATTTTTAAATAACAATATTTTGATTAATGTTTTCAGATCATTATGGAAACGCAACAAGCAAAGCAGACGCTTGCAGACATCGAGGCGCGACACGCCGACATCATCAAGCTGGAGACATCCATCCGCGAACTGCACGACATGTTCATGGACATGGCGATGCTCGTCGAGAGTCAGGTCACACATACTAACCATTTGATTTTGATACACTTTACACGGGTTTATTTGACCGAAACCGATAGAGAATGATTACACTAGATACTCATTAAAATCTAAAATAAATCTTTTTTCTGTTTATCATCAATAAAAAATATAAATTATTATGGATTTCATAATTATATATATATATATATATATATATATATATATATATATATATATATGTATGTATATATATATACATATATACATATATATTTAATTTTTCAGCTTTAACTCAAGATAACAAATATACTATACTTGACATTGTGTCAATTATCAACGTGTTTATACAATAAATGTCAATAAATCAACCCTGTCCAGGAATTAAACTTACAACCATCAAAAATCAGTGTTATGCTATCAATCACAATTTATCTCACAACATAGCAAGTATATAATGGAGCATGTTTTGTTAGATTAGCCAAAAGTAAAAAAAAATTGTCTATCTAAATAAGCTCCCTATGGATACAGGGTGAGATGATCGACCGCATTGAGTATCATGTAGAGCACGCTGTGGACTATGTCCAAACTGCCACACAAGACACAAAGAAGGCCCTTAAATATCAGAGCAAAGCTCGACGGGTAAGTTGATATTACAAGTGCCGGTCCATTGGTTGCTAATGCGTTTTGTTTTGTTTGTCCTCGCCCTCTTTCCCTCCCCCGTTTTTGTTCCCATTTCCCCGTTTATTGTTCCAACGTGAACGTTCGATACCCAAACCCTCGCATTTGTTTTTGCGTCGATTCGGTGATTGGTTCACACTATGTTTTTATTTGACCTCCACATGTGCATCCACAAATTGGCTTTCACTGTTGTGTTACTAACTGTTCATGTAACTCGGACTAACAATCGATGGAAATTGGCTTCTTAACCTAATCTCATTATTTGACTGTGTATTACTAATTAAACTTTCGTTTTGGTGTGTGCGTAATTTGCCTTCTGTATATGGTGTATGGGTGTTATATATATTATAATATTTTACTCGTTCTTATACTATGTATCACGCTGTGCGTATCTGATAACAAGCGACCGTTTCGTCTCAACTAACCGTACTGGAACACTGGGCGTCTTCACAATTAACACGTCGGATTAACCGGGACTAAACAATCGTATGAACCAATCGGCCGCAAACAGTTCGTCCCGCGCGTCCCGTCCTTTAGCGCTAACAGGGCGAGCTGGTGGACCGCATCGAGCACCACGTGACCAACACCACAGACTACGTGGAGACCGGGCGCATCGACCTGCACAACGCATTCGACTATTTTACGAAGGCCAGGAAGGTAAAGCCTTACGTATATGAGGATACCAATGGGATATATAATTATGTCTAGTCTGTTTTTTTTTTGTTTCATTTGCATGATTTAAAGATATATATGTATACAGATCACGTATGATTTCTTACGTCAAAATGGTTTTTGTAGAAAATTAAAGTTGATTTGACACTAATAAGCTTATCGCAACAAATATTGACTAAGTAATAAGAAAGGTCAGTAATTATTTGCGAATGAGATCACATGTAAATTATTTTATTTTAACGCAACTATTTAATAATGATGATACTGACTTCATTAACTTTTTTGATGTAAGATATTCGTGATTTTGATTTATATAAAATAAATAATAAAATATCATTTTATTTGTAGGAATTATATATGCTATAAATGCTTCCATTTTATTTTGGCTTAAAAAGCATGTGCCATTTACATTGTTTTGTTTGTATGTAAATGTAATCATTAAAAAAATGAGATAAAATTGGTAGAAGAAGTTTGAAATACTATTACATCTATATTTATGACTATTATATGTTATTTACTGATAATTCTAATCTCATTTTTACGTGATTATAATTATATACTTGTATGTCATTTACGTATGTATGTGCTTAAATATTTAATGTGCTTTTGAACAGCGACTGTACTAACTGTCATGAGACATGGCTTAAGTATATTACTGTTAACATATTATAAATAAATTTAATAACTAAATTAAAACACAATTTAACATTATTATTTAAATATAATTTCTTTATGAAATTTTAATTTATTGATTTTTTATACTTTTATTTTAGTAGTAAGTAGTCATTTATTTGCAAATTTACTGAGTTATACCCAAGTATTTATAAATTTTATTAAAGTGGTAACATATTTAGCAAACATTTAGTTACTTAGAATTTCATTTATTGTAGTTATTTTATTTCTTTTTTTTTCTTTTTGTCATTGCAGAAAAAAATCTTCCTCATAATATGCCTGTTTATTACGCTGATTATTATTATATTAATAATAGTGCTCGCGATAGTACTGTGATAGACTGCGAGGACGGCTAGTGACGTCATCGGGCCTCAAATGCGATAGGACTATTTATTGGTGCAAATACTGATATTCATAACAAAAGCTTATCACTAGATGTAAGTGTACACTAGTATACGTGCGTTTGTTTGACTTTAGGGTACATAAAATAATTAATTTTGGATATGTATTAAAAACTAATATTATTTACTTGAAATATAAAAATAATAATTGTTTAAAACTTTTATGTACCCAATAGTGCTTGTTAAGTGCCAGCTTCTCGTACGAAGCATATTATTATAAAAAAAATATATAGAAAAAAAAATAAATCACATTATACACAAAAATATAAACTGATGTAATCAAATCATATAAGATGTATTAGTATCGATGGGTAAACACCAAAAATGGTATTAACACTATTTTATATATATTTAACAAAAGCTCAAATTGTTATTTATTTTTACTAAAAAAAGTCATGTCATAATATTATTGCATTTTGGCACTAAAATGAAATGAAAAAGGCATTTTTTGCATGTATAATAACATTATACATGCAAAAATATTACTATGACATTTCTACCATTTTCGGCTTTTACATGTTGGTATTTAATTCAAGATATAGGACACACCTGTCTTAAAAACACTCAACTCTTATTCTTGTTAAAAAAGGCATGATTAAATTTTGCCAGTTAAAGCTGTCAGCATTGCTTTTGATCATATCTTATATTTACCTACAGTGGTAAACCAAGACAATATGCCAAGTGCAATAAAAAGATTGTGCTTTAGATTTAGTACTATTTAGCATTTTATTATAATATTTAATTAATAAATGTTGAGTGTTGAATGTATATGAATGTTAAAATATAATAATTATATTCAACTATTGTCAATAAAAGCACAAAGTAGAGCCGAACAATAACTTTTATAAGTAACTATGAAATAAACTTAATTTTGCAAGGAATTTACTTAAATAATGTAGTAAAGTTTTGTAAAATATAACTTTTATTGATTATAAAAAAATTACAATTTAACCAATGCTTTAAAATTAAATTTATTATTATTAATGTTTAAGAGGCAGATCGATTTTGTTGTAAGTTAATTATTTATTTGATTTACATACGTTCAAAGCACAATATACGCCATTGTTTTTTATCTACATTTTTATAAGACCAGTATTGATAGTTAAGTAAATTATTGGTTCTGTTGGCTATATCTTATTAATGTTCAACAGTTGTTTTATTACAATTAGATTTAAAAAGATAGTTATATAAATAATGTTTAATATTTTTTATGACTGTTACGTGCATACCTCTAATGTAGATATAACATCGATATTTGCAACCTATAATCGATTATAATAATGTTAATTCAGAATATAAATGTGATTTAAATAATTTTCTTATCTGTTCAACTATATTGTGATCTGTTAATTAAATTTTATAAACTAAACAATTATTTTAAAGGTTTCATTTTTCTAAATATCTGTAGATACGGATCTGTTAAGTACTTACGTATAATGCTATTATTTTATTTATATCTTTTATAGATATAAAATTATTTATTACATACTGCAGTATTGTGAGAATACTTGCTTTGTATAAACGATTAATTGCATTTAATGGTTGTATTGTATGCATACCATCTAATAGTATTCAGAACACAATAAATAAGCCCACATTCTTTAAAATATTTACTATAAATGGTTTTATGGTACATTGAATTAACTGTGATTTATGATGAATTTATTTAATACATGATTGTTCTCGCAATCGGCGCTAGATTATTATGTAGCTTCAATATATTCTGTTTGTCTTTGAGGATTATCAGAAATGTCAGTGTTCATTACGACATTTACTTAAGTCCTATTTAACGCACCTCGTATTTATATGCTAAGGTCCTATCCTCAGCAAGTTGTTTATAATCGTTCGTTTTATTGAGATGTAAATAATATTATGTTTAGAAGTTTTGGAATTACATTTATTTATTTTATTTGGATTTATTTACTTTTTTATTTCACCCAACCCCACGAGGCAAATGACGCACACACGGTCGGTAAACGCCGAAGCCATCGTTGTTATTAATAATAAGAAACGACGCCGCGGCGCTGTCGTGGGCTCGTATAAAGCGTACTGTTGCATGTTGGCAATTCGGACCGACAGAAGAAGATCATGATCCTAGTGTGTCTGCTCATACTCGGCATCGTCGTGGTCAGCTACGTGTCCAGCTACTTCGTGTGAGCGCCGCCGCGCCGCCAGCCGCAGGTAACGCCGTCCGGCGAGCGCGGCGAGCTGCCCCGCAGCTCCCGCGCCCGCCGCCACACACTAGACACTAATGCTTTATGTTTATCCCTTCTGCAGAAGAAGATTATGATTATGCTGTGCCTCCTCGTCCTCGGGCTCATTGCGACCGGCTACGTGTATAGTAAATTTTTCGCCTAAACGATTCGGGGCAGGTGCGACGCCGATATATAGGCTTCCGTAGTGGCGATAGTTAGAACTTTTTACGTCATCGAGTAGATGTATGGTTTCGGTACATTCATAAGACAGCTTCTTGACAATCGTATCGCATTCGCTGACATTGGAATCGAAACGTAGACTCATGATTCGGATATGAAATTTGCATGCCGCGATCTGGGATAAGCGTCCCGGTGACATTGACTGTTTACGACTATTTTAAAGATTTATATCTATAGTAAGTAATGATATGAACGCATATGTAGGTTGAATTTTTCCATAATATTTGTCATTGCTACTATAACATGTCATTATCAGTACGTGGAAAGTGTACATTGATCGAAGTTGTTTCAATGCTCAATTCTTGTTTATTTGTATTGGTATATTGTTTGTTATTGGAAGCCAAGAAGTCTATATCGGCTGGGTAAATTTTATTATAAAAACGGATGTAATTAAGTTAAAGAATAATGTCACTGAAAAAGATACACATTCTTTACAAAATGCGTGACACATGCATATTATTCATCTACAAAAAACAAATTTCAAAACCAATTATTTTTCTAACTTATATATCCCAATACAATTTCCAAAGAATTCCTATCTAGTTTAAAATATATATATTCTCATACAATCTTCCAGCACTTTCCATTTTCTCTTTAGCACTTTTATGCTATATATTTTTTACGTTTATATTTTAAACCTATATACTATTTTCTATAAACCCACGTATTCCCACGCTATAATAATTTCCACTCTACACCGCACCGAAATTTATTATTATACTTGTGCATAAATCTGCATGACTGTTTACAGACGCTTCAATACAGTTATATACAACAACTTAAATATTATCAATAGTTTATATTTTAGCATATATTCTAGAAGGAACTTCTTACTTTTTTAAAAATTCATAAGTAAAATGAGTTTGTTTACGGGATAAGTTTATTGTAACAAGAATTTTGAAACGGTTTAGAATAGCCGTAGTAGCAACCGTATAACTAGACCGAAATAAGGAATAAAAGCCGAGTTTATTGTAATTGTAGACGAAAATGATATAGTCTTAGAAGTCGTAAGCTGGATTAGTGAACTTTTTTTGTGTTACTTATTACTTAACATATGTGTTTAAATAATTTATATACAATTTTGTATATGCAGGTACAATATATGTTTAAAAAATCAAAATAATAATGGTACCATAATAAATATTCGCCGATCCAGCAAATTAATATTTAAATACTAATTCCTATATTCCCAGAATATATGTGCACTATAATTATTATAATATTTATCCTTTTAACCAAAGAAACCTTAATCTACAAGAAAACATGTAAAACTTTACAAGTAATACTTTAACACAAATTACAATATAGTATTTAAGACTGCTCTAAAGCCAACTCTTAACTCTTCACAGGACAGAAGCAAAGAAACAATATTTGCAAATATCGTGGCTGCGTCCCGCGTGGCAACCAACACCTGTCTGCCGAATTCATCTCTAGCATACAATTATTATTTGTGTTTAGAACTCCTATCACTAAGGTTCAAATTATATAGTATCATCTGAATTGTATCGTCCCGCCGCGCCGCGGCAGTGCTTAGCTGTTAACTATCTTGTTGAATTTGGTCACTATCAAGTAATCACTGACCGTTAATTATTCCTTAAATGTTGATTCTAATACCGGAATGTAGTTAACCTATTTATACGTTAATTTTTAAGCGTTCTGAACGGCCTTTGCAACTTTTTTAACCCGTTAACTAAATAATGTTTGATATTATGTATTGAAACGAATAGGTGTCATGAATAGCTACGTGTTCAGTGTGTTACCGAATTTCACGAAACTACTGCCGTTAAAAATGTTGCAAAAATCCACACACTATTTATTTAAATGTTTATAAACAGTTATCCATAAATATTATATATAGTTGGTACAGAATATATTCGCGTAGTTCTTGCATAATGATGTTTAAACATTTTTCTGATATCATACGCATGCATAATGCAGGCTCCTAGTTCATCCCAATAATACACGATTAAGACATTGCCTGTGGAATTAGTCATATTTTTATATAATAAGTGAAGTTGGCTAAGCTGATTGGAAGCTCTGTGTTTCAGCGAGTACAGCCATGGTATGTCGGCCCATACCTGTGATACAATTAATATTCATTAAATCTAATAATATGTCATTAAAGTAATTACAATCAGTATTTTGATCTTATATCGTGGCGCGGATAGGTGCTACTCGTCTTCACGTATGATTGCAACGCGGTGGTGGACTTACGGATAGCCTACATAGACAGTAAGTGAATGAAACTTTTTAATGTAGACGTTTTCAAATTACGCAATTTTCATCTTTTAGAAAATGTACAATGTTCGATTCCTAAAAATTTTTAATGAGTTTAAAGAGATATCTGTATATGTATGTCCGCCATTGTAGCGAACGCGCGAGTTTGTGATGAGTATTTTGGATATTGGATTAATTATATACTCGGATGGCTCAGAGCACGCGATGATAATGAAAAGGCGGGAGATTAGTTATACACGGTTACTAAAATATTTGTTTCTTATAGAGACCTATAAAGAAACAAGCTTCAGCTTCATTTAAAGTATGTTATTTTTATTAAATTACGTATCTAAATATCCATTTACTCGAATGAATTATACATAAATTTGTCAAAAATGTTTATATATAAAATATGTTATATGGAGGTGGCACAGTCCCCGCCGTCAAAGCATATCTAGCCGCGTGCCGTCGCCGTAGCAATAATGTTCGACTACAATTTGTAAAATTGTTTTAAACTTTCGAATGTGTGATAGTAGATGCAGTTGTTGTTTAGTTAATTTTAACATTAATAATAATTATAAATTAATTGTTATTGTGAGTGTAACGTTTATTATCAGTAAGAGTTCAATATAGTGACTACAGTCAGTCGACGCTTATCCATCAAATTATAGAATGGATGGGAAGAGTCCTTGGTTTCATTATGTTTAAGATGCTCTTCGTTGTACAGTTATTACATAATGTAGCAGTTTTAGCTAGGGTAAATTTTTTAATAATTAAAATTACCTACAGAGTCTTCAGCTGTACGAGAATAGATATGGAGCCAATCCCTTCATAAACAGAACACGTCGTAGAGAACATTTACGACAATTTGAGCACTAAAATATTTAAATAATTAGCTTTTTTCCTATTATAATGATACATTTGCGTGAATATTAAATATTATATAGTGAGATTCCCTTTGCATAATATTACATATAAATATAAGGGGGCTCGACGATATAACGGCACTAAGTACGCACACCGTGCCCCGCTCCGTCTCGTGCCGACTCGCGATTAATGTGCAGTCGCATATAAGAAAACGAAGCAATGTTAATTTTAACATTAATAGCATAATTAGATTTTTATCCTTAAGAGTAGAATTTCATCTAGTTGCCTTCGTAATAGTAGAGAAATTAGGTGATACCTTTTTCTCATTAGCTTTATTATAAAGAGGTCACTCGCATGTCTCTATTCGCCAGTCAATTGTCTTGCTTGTTTCGTACGTCGCGTCACGTCACGCCGCGCCGCTTCTCGCCGCCGCTCCCCAACACGATCGCGAGCGCGTACTCCACGCGTGGCCCCGCTAGGTGCATTCACTCATCGTATTTAGCGTATATGCAATGGTCACGCCGCGAGGCTGTGTACCCGACACCAAATAACGATATTAAGTAATTCGCGATGCGTCCGTCGACTTTTATAGGTGTAGACGCGTACTTTCGCACAATATATTCCAAGTCTCGAAGGTCCCAGCGTGGCTGGATCCGTTATTGTCTCATTTGGAAATTTAGATGTAGTCATGACACAAATTCTAGTCAGCTTTCATTGATCTCTTATTCCGATAATCTTAATCGTAATCGCAGTTATATTCTTCTGTTACTAGTGTATGCTGTAAGTGAAGTTCTCGTGTTCAAATATGCCGACGGGACTTTCTGACGTGCTTGATGGTTTAGGCCTTCTCTAGTTTTATTGCTCAGAACGGAAATTCTTTGTAGTTATGTCGAACTCTACAATTGATAATGTTATTAAGTTCGGTGCAGGATATGTTTATCTGCAATATTTACAACTGGTGGTAATAAATGGTCTCATCGAGCCACGTAGGCGACTCCCGCACGCTCTTTCATGGTGTTTAATAAAAATTGATAATATCGTAATATACATATAGATATTTTCATAATCAATAGTATGCATATTGTTACTGGATTGCTAATTTTGTATACCTAAGTACACAATTAGTATAGTTTATATACTTATGTGTCAATTCTTATAGCGTTTTATTACCTTAACAGAAAATAGATAGTAAGTGTTAAAGTAATCTAAATATCAGTGTTTATTGAGCTGTTTTATTCTTATCTATTGTTTATTTCTCATTATTTGAATATTTTGAATAAAATATGCTTCAATTGTTATAAAATTTTGAGCTGTCTATGTGTTGTTCATCAAGCGAGTATGGTAAGTAATTGTATTTGTCTTATTCGAATCTATAGCCATAACGGAAGACTTGAAATCGTACCTAACTCTTCTAAAATATTGTTCTTGCTTCGTAAACTTATGGGACAACGAACACTCGGTTAATATTTATAAGCATATTTATATAATTAAATCCATTTGGAATTTCGAATTGTACGTACGTAATCACTCCTATGGTGCAACGTTCATATAGTATGTATCGAAAGTTTTATTCGTTACTTAAAGTGTTGCCAATTTCTATTGAGGAATTGTACAGTACGCGATGCTAACTTTTTGTCTATATAAATAAGATGAGGACTCTTGGTCATAAACCTCGAGGTCCGACTGTAGTGTCGCTAGACATCAATTTGTAGCGTAATTATCTTCACGATTCTCGAATTCGCGCTTTATTCTTTTGATCTATTGATGTTGCTTCACGTTGAACGATGTCATATTTGAATGAAAACAAATTAATTCACCCTAAATATCGTTGTTTTATACATGTTTAGTTTAGTCAAAATTGTTAAAATAGTTTAGAATTGTTCTTAGTTTTTGTTTACATATTTATATTGTATAAAAATGAGTATTTAAATAATCCCTCATTATGGAAAATTTCTTGTAATCTTGTAAAGGAATATTAATTATGGTTAAAATAATGTATTAACGAATTATTAAACAGTGAGGTTCTGGACACGCATTGTAAAATTCAAGTTAGATTGATTTTATAGTCATTCTGTATGTAGGTTATCAATCTGAAATTTTCTCATAATTATAAAATAAACGGTGTTTTCTGCTGTGACTGTGTTTGTTATTATCCTACCTTATATTTTACTACGAAAAAATATCTATCGTAATAAAAAATATTATCAAATATATAAATATTCTTTATTTTTTCACTCGAATTAATAAATGCTAAAAAACATTTGAATATCTTAAACACCGCATAATCAAAATAAGACGTTGAATTAATGTATTTTGCGCTTCGATCTACAGATAGTTGATCCAAGATTTATGTATAAACCATGCAGTCTACTCTGATATCTTACTTAATAACCTTCATAGATTTTAGCAATTTGCAGATTTACTTCAGCATAATTACTCTTGAATCCGACAAAAACATCTAATGATTGGTAATTGTAATTTTATGTCTTTTCTTACTCTTGAAAACAATAGTGCGTGCGACACTAGCGCAGAATTATCAAGTTGCAGGTGGATTGAATGTGAACTAATTATGATCTTGTAAATCCGTTATGACGTTCATTTTGGTACTTTAAAGCGCATTTGAGAGCTCCATTACATTAGAATTAACATTTAATATATAGCAGCAAGTGTTACTTTTTAAAGTTTGTGTTTTTTTGTTTCTCGAACTCTCAGATAGCAAAGAATTATTTGGGCAAATTATTACTACTAAGTGTCAAGTAATTAGTGTCAGCATTTTTAATTATTTCAAATTTCATAAAAAAATTAAGACACCAGGTGTATTGGGTTGCATCGATGGCACACATGTAACCATGGTAAGACCCTGTCAAAAAGAAGAGCATTTTATCAATAGAAAACATCTTCATTCTACGATTCTAAGAGAACGAAAATGACATTTCGTTATTATTACGCTAGGATTGTATTGACAATAAATTGCTATTGGCAATACATTCAAGAGTAAGCCCTAAAATGGAGAAATTGTAAACATCTTAATGTTTAACATTTTGTGGATGATATTTTAAGCCATACAAATCAGGCAAAGTATAAATTTCAATACTCTGTTTCGATAATAGACTTTGTTATACGATAATAATATTGGAATTGCTTACCACCAAACTCGTTAATTATTTCAAGACTAGAATATTTTTTGAAAATTTTATCTAGTATATTCTAGGAGCACATTATTAAATAAATTTATTTACTTTTATCTTTGTATTTGAAAATTGAAATAAAACTTGAAGAAAAATAATAATCTGTGAAAACAGTTTATTGTCTGTCATATCAAATTTGAAGTGCGGTAAATGTAGGCAACATTTGACGTTTACAATGACGTTCGTATTTTGTATAGCTTTGTGTTATATTACGAGTTGCTACTTTTACCTTTAAATGGTGCAATTTAGTCTTAAAATTAATTAACACAAGAAATAATATAAAAATCATTTACCAATATGAATGCACCGCCCACCTTCGAATCATTTTTGCTTTATGACGGAGAAAAAAAGTAAGTTTTGTCTTAATAATTCAAAAACTTCTCAGTCCTGCAAATAGTAATTTCACTTTATTATTTTAAAGGGTTCAGAAGGAGGAAGATACAAAAGTAACAAATGCCGCAATATTTACCGTAAATAAAGAAGATCACACATTAGGAAATATGATTCGCCAGTAAGTAAACGTATAAATGTATAATAAAATGCGCGTAGTGAAATAAGTATTTAATGTCTTTTTTAATTTTCAGTCAACTTCTTAAAGATCCAAAGGTATTGTTTGCGGGATACAAAGTGCCTCATCCTTTAGAGCATAAATTTGTTTTAAGGATACAGACCACATCAGACTATACTCCTCAAGAAGCATTTATGAATGCTATTACAGATTTAACATCAGAGCTATCACTTTTTGAAGAGAGATTCAAAGTAAGTAAACAACACCTTAATTTTTTTTATAGTTTAAAGTTCAACTTTTATTTGTTTTAAAAGTTATGAATGACAATTTTAAATATTTGATCTAGTTGTGTTTTATTGTCTAGATCTTATGTTTTATAATTCTTTTAATGATTCTTAAAAATAAAATTGAAATATTTTTTTAAATCTTTTCTTAATATAAGATTATTAACATCTTCATAAGGTGCTGATTGCTATAAATTACAATTTAAAATTAAAAGTTAATTTTACATTGATTTGTTAATTAAAATTTTTAAAAAGTTACTCTTTTTTTTAGGAAGCCATAAAAGAAAAGAAGGATGGTTTAGACTAGACGAAAATATTTAGTTTTGATATCTTATAATACTGTTTTGATTTTTATCTTTTCCATAAGATTGAGTAAAATAGTGCAGCAGTAATAAAAAATGACTTATTTTTGTATCATTATTTTTAAGCTATATAAATAAATAGTTATAGTATAATTATATGTATTGTTTTTTTACTCCCAATCAAAAAATAATTTGAAAATTTGTCATTTCATTTTCATATTCATCCCTTTAAAAATGCTATTTAAATTTTATATATTGCATTTATGCATCGAAATTATAGGCTTCTTAATGCTTGTTAAGTTTATTAGTCTTAACAAACAGAAGAAAACTATTAAATTCTCTTAGCAAACAGAAGAAAACTATTAAATTCTAACTGAATCGTAAATGTTGGTGAGTTACAAAAAGAAATTCTGTAAAATACAACTAAACTCTCTAGTTTGTTCCATAGTATCATATTCACGCTTTTATGCTGCATAGCAAGGAAGACGGGAAGCACTACTCCGCTTTTCGCTGAATTCGAGACATTGCGTGTTGAATGGCGGAATTCAACGCCGCACGGGTAATCGAACCCACACTTGATCTCATTTACAGTCAGAAGCTATATCACTGTGTCTGAACTGTTCTCTAAATTTATAACTAAATTGGGAAAATTATCTTATTTAACATTTATTTTTTAAATTTACACATATCCCATTGATGTTACACACCTATATATACAAACATAGACCAAATCTAATGTTTAAATATTATATTAATCCTATTGCTCTTTAATGCCAAGATGTCTCATTAAACTTACTTCAGTTTTTCATTTATGGTGCTTGAAATATCAGTAGAGCTCAAATCACTTAGACAGTTCTATGAATATTAGAAATATTTGTATAACGTGTTACATTTCTGAAATAATAAAATATAATGACGTAAATTTTAGTAACATTTATCAAAAATAATAAAAATATATAGAATCAGTGGATAATTCTTGTTAAATCAGTAGATGGGAAAGGAGGAAATATATTATTCCATATCCAACTATGAACTCTTAAACTAAGTAGTTAAGATAATCATTGGGATTATCTTAACAAATAAATATTTTAATGCAATCTTATATATCAAAACAGAGGTAAATTATAGGTACTGTGTATATTTGTATCTGGGAAAATATAGTGGGAAAATGGAGAATATTTTGTCTTCAGATTTAACTACAACATCTTAAGAAATTTTGTCACCAATTTATCTATCTGTAGATTATGATGTGTAAATACTAAATAATTTCAACACATTGTTCATAAATGACTCAAAAAGATATTTGAACACTTCGTTTTGTTTCCTTAACTCGAATTTGCATTGTTGTAAGCTTTCTTTTGCACCGAATTTTCTTTTATTTACTTTAACTTTTTTAGCTTCACGTTAAAAATCCTTAATGGAATAATAATAAGGCGCCAAACGTTACGATCTCCGCATAATTCTTTCGCCTCGCCCATAGTCATTAATCTTTTCATATATGTACAGTACAATATCTACGTCTTTATCTAAAATGTGCCACTAATTATCAATTGGATGCATAGCCAGTTACTGTGGTGACGTACTTAATAGATTTGAAGTTATAGACTAACCGTTCTTTTTCAAATTTTTGCGGTGTTTTGAGATCACTGCCTGTAGAAATGTACTAACATTTTGTCTCAATATTTATACCACGCCCTATTTCTCTCTCTCTCTCTCTCTCTGCTTTGTTATATGCAGAAAATGTATAAAGTTAACATATTTTTGGTAGCAAGCTTCCAGAAAATATATTATTAAATAAAACAACATAAATATATTGAATCAATTTATTGATTTTACAAAATTGTAACAATATGGAGTTTCTCTGGTGTTTTAATATAAATTGTAGTAGAATAATAAACCGTTAAAACCATGATTGTGATGGAAATAAATTGATTTGTGCCAAATTCAGTCATTTTCTCAGTATATATTATGTCCAGATAATGTATAAGAGAATTGATACCATTGTCCATTAAAAACGTGCTAAAATAACTTTAAAAGGTTTTTTCCTTATGTACAAATATTTAGCTACTTTCCATTAACTAATAAAACAGATACCATTTTCTGGTAAACAATAAATACCTAAAAGAAACAAGTAACATCAACAACGGTAACGTTAAAACTAAATTAAATAAATAGATTTTAAAAAGTTTCTTCTTCATCACAGTTCTCAGTAGCATGCCCAAATACTGAAACAAAAAGCAAAAGAAGATTACGCAAGCGAAATATAATACATACAGAGATAAAATAAAATTTGTAAAAGTAAAATAACAGCTTTTTACTAAACGCATTTGTATATCTACACGGTAAACAAGTTTTTTTTTCATATTGTGACTTTTAAAAATACAGAGTCAGTTTGAAATACAGATTCTTTAAACCACGCGGACGACATTGCAGGTACCTCTAGTATATAATATAATATACAACTTAAAGAGTCTAGTATATAACTTAAGAATCAATATTTTTGTCATTATGTACTACTAGATATGATCTTTCATAAATATTGAGACTGTACATTGTAGGATAAAATTGGATATTAGTTGTCGCGACAAAACCGCGTATTAAACACCACTTACAATTTTGGTACTCAGAAAGACCGATAGACAGATATATGTCTCTTTTAGGGTGTAGTTGCGTTCCTACACACAACACTTGTGGAAACACAATTAATAAAAGTGCGGTTTGTTACCGCTATTAAATATGTTCAATAAATTACCTTCACATATAGCGCAGTATGGCCTCGGCGGCGGCGGCGGCTTGCGCGGCGTGCCGGGCGCGGGTGCGGGGGGGTGGTCGGCGCCCGCGTCGTGCGCCTGGCGCGGGCAGTCGTCGGTGTCGTGCGCGTCGAACACGTCGCAGATGTCGCAAAACAAACGCGGCGCGACCGCGCGCGGCTTGCGGCCGTTACTGAAATTTATTCATTAATAGCTTACTACTCTAACTAATCTCTCTTATATTACCATAGTCATATGGTTTAAATATTTAGACACAATAATGGTGCAGTAATATACGTTTTTAAGCAAAATTGATTGTGAGTTCAATCCACACCATTCGAAATTCATTTTCATTTAGATTTTATTTAAAGGGCAATTTCTGTCCTTTTACAAAACACGGTGTTGAATACCGCTACTTAACCTCACACACCATATTAGGCTGGGAAAAGAGGCAATATTGTTACAATAAATGAGAAAATAGAAGACGGACTAGATTTTATTTCAAGTAAGGAAATATAACAAAAGAAAATAAATACAAAATACGTGCTAAGTGTATGTTCCATAGTGCAATAATAACAATGATAATAAAAAATCTAGATTTTTGACAATTAAGAGATACGTGAAAATAAAAACAATTGTTACGTGAGAGGCGGTTCGGGCGTGACGGCGGCGCCCTCCAGCGCGTGCACTCGCGCCAGCAGCTGCTCGTTCTTGCGCTGCATGTCCACTATCACAGAGTTCAGGAAACTCACTTGCCCGTCCAACATCTCTTTATCTTCTATTCTGTATTCATAAAAAACAATATAAATTATTATTAATTTATTTGTACACGACATTGTATAAAAGGAAAAATGATGTCAATAAATAAGAGATGTTTTATATATGCAATATATAAAAATAAATCACTATATTACAAACACTTAAAGAAAGTAATCTATACTAATATTATAAAGAGGAAACATTTGTATGTTTGTAGCGTTTTCACGTAAAAACTACTGGACCAATTTCAAAACTTATTACGTATTCCTAATAAAAATACAATAATGTAAGTCAAGGTGTGAAAGAGTAGCTATAAAAAATTATGGCGTGCGCTGCAAAAACTATTGATAAAGGAAAAAATAATGTTCTATAGTATTATAGATCGTATCAATATATACAAAAAAAATCTGTGATACCATATGTCCAACTACTGTAGTTATGACACTATAACTACTTTTATATTTAAATAAAGATCATTTTAATACCTGCAAAATACTTTTTAAATTATTAAAACCGGACATTCCATTTAAAAGATATAACAAAAATAATTAAAGTAATAAAAATATTCTCCTTTTTAGGTTCATACTTTCTTATATACTTTATTATTCTAGCCCTATTTATTATTCATAGGTATTTATTTTTTAATGCAGGTATCTATCAAAAGTTCTTTCTAAAGCTATCTTTCCTTACGTATAAATTACTTATTATTTTCTGTGATTTAAATAAAAAATTCATGGAATAATTATGCAGCGAAAAGAAAATCGCGGTACCGTTTGAAAGCTACGTGTTTAGTTAGTATAACTGAACATGTAGCTTTCAAACGGTACCATTCATACTTCTTTAGTAATCTTTATTCTATTAAATGTTAAATTATTTTTTATTTATTACTATTTAAACGATTAAAATTGGACATTCCATTCAAAAGATATGACGAATTCAAAAATATTGAAATGTCGAATGTAAAACCTACATGAACGAAATAATAAGATGTAAGGAGAAAGGGGCATTGATAACTGTGAATCAGGTCCCCACGCAGTGCATGTAACATAAATTGACTGTTAAGAGGTTTGAGATTTTGCAACACTTTATTTGTTCCATTTAAAAAGGTATTATCCAAACTACTTATACATTATTTTGTTGATATATTCATCCAATAATAAATAATCC
This sequence comes from Dryadula phaetusa, assembly GCA_032432895.1. Lineage (NCBI taxonomy): Eukaryota > Metazoa > Arthropoda > Insecta > Lepidoptera > Nymphalidae > Dryadula > Dryadula phaetusa. Next base: position 284,691 of record JAOYRS010000026.1, read on the forward strand.
AATAAAATAATAACTAGATATATAACATGAATATACAAACGTTTGAGATACATCTCCTTGTCCCAGTAGACCCATTGCATTATTATCATTTTTATCTCTAATTTCTTGTCCCTTTGTAGCCATTTCTTTCTGTAATAAAATCTTTTCCCTTTCCACAATTTCAACTTTGGCTTTTTGACTCTACAATAGAAAATAACAATAAAAGGTAAGGTATATTAAATATGATATAACTGTAACATAATTTGAAATAAATAAATAAATTTAAATAAAATGTTTACCTTGAGATCCTCCTGCAGCTTGGATATTAATTGGTTTTTATTACCAATTTCTTTAATATTATTATCTACGTCACTTTTCAGTTTAGCTATGACTTTTTCACTATTGACCAAGGCATCCGCACCGGACTGTCTGACTGCTTGTAACTCCAACGTAAGCTTTTCTAATCTCTCATCTTTACTTTCTTCATTATTTTGCTGAACTTCTAACAATTCTAATTTCTGTGACAATTCTAGAACTTTCTTTTCACTTTCTCCAAGTTTGATTTGTAATTTATTTTGATTTTCCAATTCCAGTGCTATTCTGTCTTTTGATTCTTGCAATTGCTTCTCGTGTTCGTGTAACTCCTTTTTAAGGGTTTGCTTAATAAGTTTACATTCTTTTTTGAACTGTTCAAGCTCGTCCTGTAATTTTTTGGTCAAGTCGGTGTAATTTAATTTCTGAGCATTGTTTATGTCTGTTAGCATCTTTATATCATTATCCGATTTAGTCAGTAATTCCTGTAAATCATTCACTTTTTCTTTTGTTCTATCCAAATCTTCTAATTGCTTGTTTTGTTGTTCCAGATTACTTTTTAATGATTTGATTGTTGTATTAAGAGATTCAACTTCACTTGTATATTTTGCTTTTAGATCAGCGTTCTCGCGTTCCAAAAGTTTAATAGACTCTTGCATTTTAACAGTTTCTTTAGTAAGTGTTTCATTTAATTTATTTAATTCTACTTGCTTTAGTTCTAATATAGCATTTTTCTCATCGATCTCTTTTTGAAGCTTGTTTATGTTTTCTTCCTGTTGCACGCTTTTACTTGAATCACTATTATTTTTTTCACCTTGGATTTTGATCAGTTTTTCCTTTTCGTCAATTGTTTTCTTTAGTTGATCAATATTAGAAATATTTTCTTTTAATTTTTTGTTTGTTTCTCTTAATTCATTTCTCAGAGTTGTTATCTGACTAGACGATTCATTATATTTATCTTCTAGCATAGATTTTTCGTTATTTACACCTGCCATTTCAGTCTTTAATATTTCTATTTGATTTAGCTGCTCTTTTAATAATGATTCTTCCGTTGAAGAATTGTTTAAGAGTGTTTCATACTGTTGCTTTATTGTAGTTATTTCTAAATTAGTGTTGTTTAGCTGCTCTTCTATTTTATTTTTTATTTCCGTAGTTTTATTCAAGTCTTCGTTCGCTTGTGCAAGTTGGCGATCTTTCTCAATAAGCATCTCTCCATTTGATTTAATATCTACTTCTAGCATTTCCAGTTTTAATGTTAAATCTTTGATATTATTTTGTTTCTCTTCAAGCATATTCCTAAGTTGTGTTTCTTCTAGTTTTTGCGCTTTGACCTCATCATGAACGGTTGCTAATTGGATTTGTAATTGACTTATCTCCTTATCATATTGACTTTTCTGAGCGTTGAGTTGCGTTGTTGTATCATCCAATATCTTTTGTAGAGAGTCCTCGTGTTTACGAGCTTCTTCTAACTTATTATTTAAGTCGTTTTGAGCTTCAGTCAGTTGGTCCACTTTTTCCATCAACTTGACTTCAGACGTAGCTCCTTCTGCTTTTAGTAACGATATTTCTTCCTTATACCTGTCAATGTCTATTTCCAATTTCTTCCGGATGGCGTCATGTTCATTATTAATTTCTTGTTCTTTCACTTTTAAAGTTTCGATTTGATTTTTCAATATAGAATTTTCATCAAGTAATTTGTCGTTCTGAATTTCTGATTCCGCTAAACGATTGCTTGTTTCATGTATCAATGTTTCAAATTCTTTAATCTTATTGTCTGCCATGTTTAGTTTGTCAATGTTTTCATCGACAGATCTAACAAGCTTCCCCCTTTCTAAAGAGAAGTCTTCTTGAATTTTAAAGATTTTTTGCTTAAACTCTTGTTCAATTCTTCCGCAGTTGTTAGTTGCTTCTCTATATTTATCTTTTAACTCTTGAAGTTCTTTTTCTGTATCCTTTAAATGTTGAGATAACTTGTTAAATTGTTCATTAGAATCAGTGGCTTGTCCAGTGAGATTTAAGTATTCCTGTTCTACTTTTTCTTTGGAATTTTGAATTTCTTCACATTTCTCTAGTGCACTGCTAAGTTGACGTTTATATTCACCTACTTCGAGCTCCATTTGGGCAATTTTAGCTTTTAGCTCTGTATTTATTTCAGTAATTTCATTCAAAGACTGTTTTAACTTCTTATTTTCTTCCTTTAAAGCGTTCAATTCATCGACATTTATTGTGAATTGGGTGTTCAGAGCGTCTAATTCAATTTTATTCTTATCTAGCACTTGTTTATGGTTCTCGATTTCTTTTATTAATTGTTCTATTTTAGAATTACGATCTTCAATTTCTTTTTTATGCTCTTCTGCAATTTTGCTATGTTTTATATTGAAACTGGCTGTTGTTTGTTCGATTTCATCTTTTAACTTAATTATTTCCTTATCACGTTCATGAATAGTTTGCTTGTATTCATTTATTATTTTATCATTACTATTTGTAGATGTAGTTGATTCATTTAGTAGTTTTTCATATTCCTTGGTTTTTGTTGTAAGCTCCTGCTGTAATTTTAAAATTTCAGATTTATTTTTCTCTTCCTGCTGCGACGCTTCGTTCAAAAAGTTTTCATATTCATTCACTTTTGTAGTTAATTCTTCTTTGACTCGATCAACTTCTTCTTGCAATACTTTGCATGACGATTCTTGTTTCTTTTTAAAATCTTCTAGCTGCTCTATATCCAGTACTTTGGCACTCAGTTCCATTTTTAGTTTTGTTATTTCCTTATTAAGAATAACTTCATGTTCTTTACTTGCACCCGTAACTGGAAAAATAATCAATACATGTCAATTCCATATTAATATATAATACCAAATTATTAAATGGCATATAACTGTAAGAACATGTAAGATATATTCTTTTAAAATCAGGAAGTGTCCGTATACGTCTTTATGTAAAAGCTTAAACGTAAATCTGTTCAAGAGCATAGCTTACCTTTATTTAACTCTAACGTTTTATCATCAACAGCCGCTTGCAGGGCTGTCAATTTACTATTAAGATCTATAACTATCTGGCTACTATCCTTATTTAATCTTTCTACATTTTGTTTTTCAGTCTCTAATTTCGACTCAGCTAGCTGAAGCTTCGCATTTAGAACTGATAGTTGAGTTTCGAATTCGGTTTGGGCAATAGCTATTTTACATTTAGCTTCGTTTAACGCCTTCTCAGACTCAGCTTTTACTTTAGTCAGTTCGTCTGACATACTTTTACCAAGAGAATCTTTTTCGTTTTCTTTTTCTTTTAGCAGGTCGTACGCTTCATCCAGTAATTTCTGTAGTTCAGAAGATAAAGCTGAAAAACAATATAAAATGTTTATTGTGCTGCCCAATTGAATGTACAAGTAATAGTATTTTCTTTAATGTTAAACTATTTAATATTAACATTTATAACAATCAACTGCCTGCCCAAAAAGCTGTAGAAGATGAAAAAATAATAGTGTTTTATAAGGTTCAATATTGTTTAGTTGTAGGTTCAATTTACATGTAAAAAAGTTTATATTTAAATTACTTTATAATCTCTGATCTGTTAAGACAAACGCAGCTTTCCTTCCCAAACAGCTCAAGTACAGTCAGCTCAAAAATTAAATTTAAAACTAACCAGAATTATTTATTTATTTTTCACATTTCTAACCCAGCAAAAATTTTAAAAGTATGTATTAAGCTTTCTGAGATAACTCACTATGAGCGGCCGCCAACTCCTCCTTGTGTTGGTCCGCGAGAGCAGTCATTTCGTGGGTGCGCTGGTCCTCGAGCGCCCGCAGCGCCGCCGACGTGGTCTCAGCGCGCGCCACTTGCAACGCCACTTCCGCTTCTAACTCACGGATTTGTTTCTCGCGGACTTCTTTTTCTTTCTATAATGATGATTGACATTGAGGGATCAAATAATTTTAGAAAACGTATATAATTTTGAACTTGACGTTCTCTATTGTCCTACGATTGTTTTTAAAAATAATATTTTGGCTACATTAAATTATATGTAACAAGCATATAAGAATTTAAAGACATAGAAAGCATAGGCATTAAGGTATACTTGGATGGTTCAAAAAACAAGTATTCTAATCCCGTTGCGTTCAATTGTAGTATATGCATTTTCTAAAAAAAAGATTTTACTATAGATTAAATCAGTTCTATCTATGCTCAATTCAATATATTTTACCTTTTTTCACAGCCAGTATAATAAAAAGATACCTCGTTATATCTAGATAACTTTCAAATTACTTATTACAAACTACGTTTTACATACCTCCATCGCTTCCTTATATTTCTGAAAAACAAAAGGTTAAAAATTAATCATTTTCATGAAATAAAAATATTTTTTATAATACTACATACATTATAATACTACTACATACATTGTAATCTTCTTTATTAATATTTTCTTCTTCATTTCTAAACATGAGATCTTCCACTTTCTGTTTCTCATCCTCAAGCATTTTGTTGAGTTTGTCAAGTTCAGCTTTCAATTTCACGTTTTCGTTGTTCGCCTAAAATAAAAAAATAAAAAATTGATTATCAGAATTTGATTTTCTTCTCAAACGTCACTTTTTTATTTCCGCCCTATTCTTTTTAAGTTAACATCGATAATTGAAGAAAGTATTGGTAAATCCAGAATATGATAATACCTGCGTTGCTTCTTTCTTGGCTTGTGCAAGTGAAGTCTCAACGCGATCCATTTGCATCGTAACTTTGACAACTTCTGCCCTTTCAAGTTCTTGTTCTCGCATAAGACGCTCGACATGTTGCTGTTTTTCTCTTAGGAGTTCCTAGGTATAATAATTTTATAAGTTATACATGCAATAGTCATTTCTATATATTTTAGAAATATTTCAATGACCTTAGTTGGTAAAGAATTGGAAAATTGGTGGATGGCTGATCAGCTACTTATTCTTAATTATACTCGAGAAATATTAATCATGTTCCAATACAAAACAATAAAAAACTTATAAGTTAAATTTATGTTACATTATTTATTCATTTCTTTTAAGAAAAGCACAAGCATACCTATTATTTATATACTTAATATTTAAATCAGATATAAAAGCTTCATTTTGAGTCTTAGAAACCGCTAAGTGTGATGAAATTTTATATAAATAACTGGTAGATATTTACCACAAATTAGTCATGCGACCTTGAACATAAATAACCATTGATATCGCATGTTTGAAGAATAAGTATCTACCTACTATGTATCTGTTTTGTTATCTACGCTAAGTAAATAGCAAGTTGAATGTCGCGGCACGCGGCGTCGCAAATTCTCTGTTGGCACCTAATTATCATTTACGTAAAACGTGTTTTGAGATTCCTTCCGTTAAAGTTTTAATTCATTATTTATTAAATGAAATTCGTTGATACGTACGTTTTGTCACCTACGGCTAAGATCATTACAATGCATATTAATCAAGTTTAACGTAAAATGGTGAGCTATTAAATTATTTTATTTAGTACAGAGTCTGAAATGAATGTTTATATTTACCTTTTTTATTTGCAGAAAAAGAATATCAAAATCATTCCGCTCACTACTAGTATTTATAGTAATAAAAACTATTTTAGCTTGACAACGAATTTATATGCAGATTTCGAATAACTTTTTTATTTTCATTTATACACATCGATTACTATTACGTACTGTTTGAAATGTCCCTAACGTAAAAAACATAGAATTTTGTCAATACAATTTGTTGTTTTGAAGAAAATTTTCTATTAATGATTATTATTCAAAATAAAGCTTTCAATTATAGTAAAAAACAGCTAATATCAATATAAGTAACATATTTAAATAGTAACTAAAATAATGAACATAGCCATATTTTAGTTTGTCTTGAAATTGTAAACAAATGAGCACATAGTCATAAATATGGTAATAAGCAATTAGGTAGGTGAATATAAACGCGTAGGTATACTCTAACGTTTACTTATTCACAATTGAGTCGTTCGACCGCACAAAAGGACATATACACGTTATGGTATCACATTAACACCCGCCTACTACATTTATGAGTTTTCGGTTAACGATATTTTACTAATTTGTACTATAAGTTCTAATAACCAGTGGAAAAATTGATTTTTACAATATTTTATAACATGTTTTAGTTTAGACCGTAGCGCATTTAAATAGCATCTATCAACCATATAGGCAGAAAGAATCTAGTGCCAAAGCACTCCGTTCCCCACTTTTCGGTCAAATCAAGAAATTGCAAATTGAGTAGCAGCCCCGCGCGCTTACATAACGGGAAAATTATACTAATTGATATATTACCCCATATGGGAACGAACGTACACCTATATTGTTTACAGTCAGACGTTTTCCAACTCAGCGTGGCTCAAATATATTTGACATTAATTTTAATTTTGTTAGTTTTTTAGTTATTGAATTGTAATATTAAAAATACATTGTATATTTTATATTTGTACAAAACTAAAGTACTACATATAAAATATGAAGGAAAGAAACATTATCAGCTTTATTATTTCAGTAAAACTAAACAATGCTAATTAAATATATTGCATCACTTTTAATCTTAACTGATTAACGAAACGAGAACTAAATACTTAACTAAGTTTTATGAACTAGGTTTTTATAAAACTGTGCCACGAAATTAAAAAATGCCGCAAGAAAAATGTATTCAAGTACGAAATAGCCGTACAAACGGCGAAAGCTCAAAGGCAAAGAAAATCTTTACGAAAAGAAAAAGAGTAAGCTCTCTAGAGAGCGATCTGAATTCTCATAAAATAAAGTGAGTAGTTTTCTTTAAGCCGAATTTTAAAAGAAAACCTTCATGTTTTAAGAGGAAAAAGATTTGTTTTTTAACATTTCTATATTTTTATACAGCTTAGGTAATTGGCATTTTAGCTCAAGTCATATAAATACGATTATTTAATAGGTAAGCAAGCAAACCCGTAACCCTACGTCTCTGTACACTTTATAAATAAATAATTTCACGCTTCCTCAATAAAGTTTGAATTGGTTTTGAGAGTAGACAGAATAAACCATGTTTGAGAGTAGGAGCTTTAGGTACATTTGGAATGCTGCCAATAGGCCACCCCTCTGCCTCGATCTGCGTCGACAAATGCAGACGTAATGCAGGTTAAATAACTGAAAGCTATGTAAGATATAAATCTCAAAATGTGGTCTCGTTTACATAACATGAGGTAAGTTTTATTGTTTACAAATATGTATAGTAATATATATATTGAACATCAGATTATTCAGCAGAACTTTTATCAGAGATACAATTCACGTTTGGAATTATATATACCGAATTTCTTCATATGAATGATACAAGTGTGGAAATAACACTTTGAAATATTGCAAAGTAAATTATTGTAATTTACATAGAAGTATTACTTACTATATGGTGCCCTTCACTTAAAGCATATAACCCATTACCAATTTTTTAAATATAAACATGATGTAGCTTAGTTTTCTCTCGTCTGAGTCATAAACATGCGTCAAGCAAATATACAGCTATTAGTGTAATAAAACAACACAATTAGGTTTAGATAGTATTTATTTACATTTTTATAGTAAAAGGTGAAAAGAAGAAAGAAACAGCACGTCCAATACACTTTATTAAATCGTGTTCATTCAGTATCAGTTAAATATAATATCCATGTTAACATACAAACTATACCATATAAAAGTTACGCTAAGTAGTACATTAGACTTGATTATTGAATAACTCATTTATAGAATGTAAAATATTAGAAAATATCCTAAACAATGGAATGTAACGTGAAAACTTACGAATATGAATATTATCAGAACTTACAGGCACTGGTAAGATTTTTATTTTTTTATAAATATAAATTAATAAATAGCTATAATATTATAAGTAATTTAAATCGAGAAGAAACATAAAACTTTTAAAAGAAATAATTATGGCAAATAAACACGAAATAGAAAATCAAACATTATCACAGTGTTGCCATAGCAAAGCTAAGCTTTTGTCTATTGATCACATCGGAATTATCATCTCTTAAAGGCTATTGGAACATGATTAATAAGCAGAGTTTTGTACTATAGTGTGCGATAATTCACAATAACTATTTTATTAAGTCATCTGTAAAAAAATATTCATTAATATTAATCTTTAGTATGTAAGTATAACACTTTAAAACACAAAAAAGGCAAAAACACAATCAATGTTGATTCAGTTCATTTACTGAATTTACATTATCCAATATCTACAGGCTTTCTATAAGCTAATTTTTCTTAATATTACATTATAGAAAATCAGTAGATTTCACAATATTTATTACATACTAAAAAAATATACCTTTACGCTTCAACTTTGTATATCGTTGCTGCAGATGCAGTATATATTGTCAAATTAAGTTATAAGAAATCCTCTATAGGGACGCGGTAGGAATCTTACACACAGACGTGTGCTAAACATCAAAACTCAATACTCTATGATGAAACTATACTTAAAACTTTAGGTAACTAACCATTGTTAATGAATATACATCCTTTTTGCGCTCTTCTTTAAATTAAGAAGAATCTTAAGGAAAGAAATTACAAAATATTTATTTTATAATAAATAATAAACTTTTATAACAAACTTAATATAAATATTCAGAAATTTTAAAGTAAATATAAAAAATTTAAAGAAATACGAATTTAAAATCGTGCATTATTTCAAGCATAGTGACGCCATTCAGTTTTGACGCATGACACACGCATGACTGCCTACCGCGCCGCGATAGTGGGGTACCGTACCTGCAGCGCGTTCTTAGCCGACACCGGGGTGGAAGACGCGCGTGGACCGGCTCGCTGTCGCGCGACGTGACGTGACGTGTGTGACGTGACGTGACGTGCGAAACGTGACGTGACGTGACGTTAGTGCGCATGCGGCGAACAAACAACACATATTAGCGCACTCAGTTCTACCGCTTGTGTGTATTTGGAGACGTCCATAAAAAATAACGACGTTGACTGACGTTTTCAAATACACGGCAGTATACTTTAAACTATGCTGAACGAAATAATATAAAATGAGATCTAAGTTTACATTCAACATAGTTATGATACTTGATATTAGTATACAGTGCAGTATCAACTAAAATGCAAACAAAAAATTAACAAAAAAAATGTAAACGATATGATTAATACTGTCAAGTTCACAAAACATAATACTGGCAAAAATAATATAAATAAATCAGTTCTGTAACTAGTAGTCATAGTTACATATTGCAAATGGTTATTGTCAATTGCAACACCATGTTGATTGGGCAAATATAGGATATTACTTCACACAAACCTGCCGTATGATACAACCCTTTGCAAGGGGCCTCTTAAACGTAATATCACAGTCAAATTATAATAAAAATACTATTGCAGTCTTATAACTGATGTTAAGTAAATACGCTAGAAGCACCTCAGAAGCAAATTTTAAAATGTAACAAAAAATGAATTATTTATAGTGATTTTAAAAACGAAATAAAAAATAAACTTAAATGATAAGAAAATAAGTAATGAAAAAGAAATTAACACAAGGGCCAAACCAAGGGAGTGCCAGCTACAGACCAAACAAAATTCAACTGAAACATGCAAACAAAAGCAATTTCTACTGCTACCATTACTCTTGCATGTACCCGCTACTATGAATTTCAAATATTACGTGATAGTGACTGTAGAGGACGGAAACTGGTATATCTAGTGCAATCATAAAATAGAGGGAGTATATGGAACTGAGTAATATTTGTACTATAATTTTAAATACGTAGCCGATATAAAAAGGAACACTTCAAATGTATACGACGTACGGATAAGTGAATTGGAATGGGGACACGCAAGAGAAGTGGTAGCTCTTTCCGAAGCCCGAAAAGTGATTGCGCGACGGCGGCAACTCCACGTACAGGTCCGTAGCCGGGCCCCGGCTGGCCCTCGTCACGGCGCCCGGTCGGCCCCCCCACCGGACCACCTCGCTGCCTCGAGACACCCCCGTGCTGCTCTTGGACAGTGTCCCGCTTGCACTGGACACTTCTCCGCTAGCGCTGGAGAGGCCCCCGCTACTGCGTCCACCGCGAGAACTAAAACTCATAGCACTCTCGGAGCACCGCCACGATTTAGGCAAAGCGACGCTTAACTCGGGTGTTTTATTACTAAATATGATATCATAATAAACGCGCGGTTGTGGCAACGCGATCAAAGCGCAACGATTTAATTCTATATTTTTAACGAGCAGTGTCTTGTCTATGAGACTGGCGCTTCGATGGGGCACGAGGGGCCGCGGGGAGGTCCGGGAGGGCGGCTCGGAGCGCGCGCGGGGCTAGCCTACCTGAGCCGACATCCTCACCCCGACGCGGGAGGAAGCGATCGAAGTTCCTAGCGAAGTAAGGGATTCTCGTGAATTCGAGCGTCGCAACGGAGTGGCGCGTCCGTTGCTATGGATAGCACAGGCGCCCGGCTTGCGATTCGACGGCGATCGGGACACTTTAGAAATTGGCGCGAATAATCCAAAACGAGATGCGCATTCGAAATATCTGAAATATCAACAAGTGATCAAAATAAAGATTTAAAAATACAATACTATATAACAGAGTTGACCAGTTTGAGTATTCGATCCGGATTTCTCGATTTACCTTTTCCCATCAACGGACCCATCGTTTTTCCCGAGAGGATCGTCGAGTTCTACACCCGCCCAGACACCCGAGGCGAACTCTGTCACTCCCACATAACGTAACGTTCCAGCTTTACTGCCTCGGCTACTTGATACAATTACTCGATCGCCTAAGCGAAGATCTCCGTTTGTGGTGGTAGAGATGGAAGCATCTAAAATTTTTTTTATGTTATAGTGTTTAATTAGTTAGCAAAACAGTACTTTTCATAGTATGAGAAAAGTATTTAACAAAAAGTAATTAATATAGTTACCATTATCTTATAATTAATTACTGATACAGAAATTGTTTAATTAATTCACTAATTAATATTTTCTTACTCATCTTACTGCTGACAACGCTTCGTACGCTACCATTTGGAGAGAGTGCACGTCTGGCCCTTGCGGAGCCAGAAGGCGGCCGTTCGAATACACTTCCGGCGTCGGATATAGGTGAAGCATCATGCGGTGCATGAGATATGAGGGCCTCTCGAGTGAGTCTAGTGAGCCGAGAAAATACTCCACGCTTTTCCGGGCACTGGAAGTAGCGAACTCCAGCCACTGACCCATCATTTTTACCTGAAAACAAGTGTTATTAAGAATATGCATTTCTTTTGCTTATGAGAAATAAATAAAGTATTTTGTCTTTTTTTGGCAATAGTAAACGTTGAAAAACATTTTAAGAATAAAACCAGTAAAATATTTCTTTATTCAAATAATACCTATTGGGTCGTCGAGCACAATACCGGCCCAATCGCCTGGTGCAAATTGTGTTTCACCGATGTATGCTATCTGGCCGGGCTTAGTGCCACCCACCCACACTCGTTCGCCAATTATAAAACTATCTGTATCCTCGGTTAAAACAACACTGTGATCTGAAATGTGTCATTGCAAAATTTTAATTTATTTTTTTATTTTGAAATGTGTCATATAAAATAATACGTAAAACTTAAGAGATTTTACAAAATATCTGAAGAGAAAATACACGAAGAAAGTAAGAATCCGTACAAAGATTCTATTTATAGTTGCTTGAATATGGATATCCCCTAACATTCTCTATTCTCTACACATACTTATAATGCACTCATGACTTGAATACGGCTGATGTAAGTGCAATGGCCATTACGGAACTATTTGCATTCCATTTTGCATATAGCTACGCTTTAGCATTACTTGAGAGGTGCACCTGTGAGCTTTCCCCTCGCGATACTCAAAGAACAAACTGCATTTGACATTTGAAGATGTGAGAACAATCTACATTGAAGTGCTGTACAATCACCAAGTACATGAAAAGCTGTACATTTAAAGCCCATCGAGAAACATTCTAATTGTGTATGTCTTGAAAGTTGATGTATAAATGAACATATATGAAAAATGAAATTGCTCCATAACAATATTATATGCTACTTTATTCTGCATCATTAACGTATTAAAACAAATTTCTTAAAATAATTAGCGAATATTAAAAAAGTGCTCAACTGGCCTCAACTAGATTTTCACTTCAAAAATGTCAACAAATAAAAATTTATAACGGCCGAATATGGCGTGTCACCGTATAAAAATAATTCATTGGTAACTTTACTTTACTAAGTTGAATGTTTTGTTAATTCATATATTCTTAATAATGTAATTATGGTCCGTTTGTTATGGAACAATTGGTGCAATGTTACTTACCTGAGGAGCGTCTCAGACCAGCCTCACTAAGACGTCTTGGATACTTCTCCCATAAGGCGTCCATTGATGTAATGCTGGATCTGCTGCTAGCTGTGACGCACACAAGTGACACAAACGTGCATTAGCCACTACTATCAGCACTCGACCATGCTTTCACAACAAAATAATTAATGTAGCTCACACAATCACAACAACATAAACATCAAAGTCATGTCGATAAAAAACGAAGGATATTAAAGCGTCGCATTTATATATTTTTTCTTTTAAATTGTACAATAGTGACAAAATTGATTTATAGCTTAATATATATGTTCTAGTACAATTGATCTAATTGTGAGCTTAGCTGTTTTACTGTAGCCGTAAATAATTAATTAAAGGAAGCTTTACGTTGGCGGACTTCTACTATTGTTTATACTGTACAAGAATTATGTAATTGAACAAAAAATATTTTGTTTTAAAACTATATAATATAACTTGTTAGAAGATATAAAAAGATATTTTTAATTTAGATCATACAATTATATATTAGATTTGTCGCATGCTAACATTTAATATCATACATCATCTACGTTAGTTAAGTTCAGAAATATTATTCTCTAATTATTTTTATTGGGTGCTGATAATAGCAGTTAGGCATAATATTCGTAGTCATTCGTATTTCCTCCACCTTTGTTTATCATTATAACACAATGCATCATTACTGCCACCAATGACCATACAAATACTGTTATTATGTACAATTTGTGGGTGTGCTTGTAAATGGACATATTCATACCACGCGTCTTTTATTGACAGTTTTATTAGTAAAGGAACTTACTAGATGCCTTCCGACGTGAACGCGGTCTCTCAGGCAAACTGCTGCTGACTTCGTCTTCGTCGGCTTCGATTAAATCTGATCCACAAACGACGTGCAGAAGCGTGACAATGAAAATGTAATTTGAGAACACTATGTATGTACATATACAGGTACAACATGGGTGATGTAATAATTTTTGTGAATAAACATACGAAAAAACAAAGCATGTTCATGCTTGGTACGTTTCCATGCAATGATAACATTCACCTATTTATATGTTTACTCTCATTGTTATATATCTAATACACTGTAGAAACTCACCTGACAAATGTTTTCTCGATGAATCGTCGCTCAACTTTCTCAAAGTGTCCGTAGAGCTGCCGTCTATGACAACAAAACAAAGACACGTAAAGCAAAACAAAAAATAACATGCAAAACATTACAAGTTACAAAATATAATAAACAACTAACATAGAGTACATTGCGTATGGTATAACGACACGAATGGATATTAAGCGAGATTACGTAAATATTTATGAAAAAAATTAATCTTTAACATTGTTGGCAATAAATATAGAGTAAAGTTTGTCAAAATTTATTGCGTTTTTTCTTGGAACTGCTTTATTTAAGTCAAGATAAAGTATGTACACTAACGAATCACAAAAAAAAAACTATTTATTGTTATAAAGATATGCTATAATGTAATAAAGCATTTTATTAATATAATTAAACAACAAATAATTAACACTGTAAATGGCGTCGAGTAATGTAAATTATTAATCTGATTTTGCGATATCTATTAATAGAAATGGAGAATTGGATACTTGCGTTAATCGTTGATAGGAAATGCTAGTAAAGAATAATCGCGAGATCGCTCGACTTGTATTGACGTGCGTATGTCCGGCACTGATCGACCGAAGTCTGATTAATCATCTGCGACAACTGCGCAACGGGCTGGCCTTGTCATAGAGCGTGGGCCTGGTAGTCATAAATCTGATCTAAAGCTGGCGAGGCTCATCACACTCCCTAACCACCTACGTTATTAAGTTATGCGGAAGAAAAACTATAGAGAAACTGAAATCTCTAACATATGGGCGATGTGCATTTTTATGATTGGATATTATTGAAATATTAAGGATAAATACAAAATAAAACCATTAGATTATGTTTATTTTATGTTGTTTCATTTTATATGCCAGAAGATAAACTATAATGTAAAATAAATAAAGATAATACATCAAACAATATGAATACGACTATCATTTTCCTCAAAGTTCAAGGTTAAATTAAATATTTTTCTATTAATAATAATGAAACATAAACAAGAGTCTATCCATCACAATAAGTACCTACTACTTGTTATGTCATAATATTGTCATCTTTTAAGTATTCTTAAGTTTCTAGAAAACGCCATCAACCACCGTGCATGCAATCGATTTATAGTTAAATAAACATGAAGTATGATACGGATCAATAAATACCACAATACTTTTTCTATATTCACACTATACAAGGCCATACAGGTAGTTGTAAAAGTAAATGTTGGTAACAATATTTATTCCAAGGTCAATCAACAAAAATGTCAATTAGTAAACTTTTAACTTTCTTTCGGTATCAAATTTTTATAAATATGTTTCACATATTCTAAGTTATACGAGTGTAAAGATGTATAAAAATTGTTTTATTGTTTCGCTAGCATATACCTACGTATGCATGACAATATTTTGATTATGTTCTACATGACATTTACATATTATATTTAAACAAGCCTTATTGTTAGGGTAATAAGCAATTCGTCATGTAGAAAAAAAATGAAATAGATCTGAGCGAAATATCAAATAGCGTTGTTTACAAATGCTAAAATAGGTATGCGCAGAAATTCAATATGTGGAATCAATCAGGTATTACAAGTAGGCAAATAAAAATTTGAATGGCATGACGTCAACACTGTTGTGACTTCAACTACACTTCGTGAGCCTAGTGCTATTTTCTAATATTTCAGTCCCCTTGTTCAATTTGTATAATGAAGCAGATCTGCGCACCGCACTCCACATTAAGCGGATCGTTTCATATACTCTAATGATATTAATCGAACGAATAATTTCAGTCAGTGCGTTTGTATTAAAATATTTTTATTAATATTTAACGAGGTGTAAAATGTATACTATGTTATATGTTGTAATTTACAAGATATTTATTATTAAAAAAATCATCACGTGAATTGATCATCATCCTCATTAAACTTTCGTTGAACAGTCATTAATTTCGTCAATTAAGGACAATTACGCGATTCGTTCTCGTGATCATACATCTGCATGTGGGATTGACGACAATTGATGCAGTACAAGCTGCAAGATAAATGCAATTTTCAATGGCAATTAGTCTAGATAAAACCTCGTTAAATGGATTCTCATCTACTGTAATATACTTAGATAATTAAAACTAACAATATAACAACAACTACAATCACTTCCTACACATTTTTTTAAAACGAAGTTTGTAACACAGCCAGTTTTTTTTCAGGGAAGTGTTGCGGGCCGATTAGTTTAGCACTAGACCTAGTAACTGCAAACCGAAATACATTGACCGGCCGACCGACCGAATTAGTCGCGATATGACTACCGCGATCTTAAAATCCTACAAATGAATGATAATTATTATAAAATAATATTGATACTATTTCAAATATTATCAGTAATATCTAGAACATGTTATTGATACTATTAAGATCTAGGACATGACGTGATAGGATATTAGGCCGTTTTAAACGACGTTTTAGGCAAAGTATGATACATACATAAAATAAATTTGTATCATATATATATATATATATATATATATATATATATATACATGTTATGTAGTTACAACAACGTATAGCCAAATATAAGGACATCATAGGAGGCATAAGGACGTTATGTAATTCCTAATAACGTCATCTAGCATAAGAAGCCAATTTAAGATGCAACTATTTTAATGATTCCAGTTTTATTTTTAATTGATATAATTATATGAGCTGCATCGCAGATTAAGGCCACGTTATCGATGTGTTAAATGTTAGCGGTTAACAGTATTTAATAATAGCATTTGAATAATTCAATATTAATTTACTACGCCCTTAAGGAACAGGTATGGAGTGAATAGTGATTGAAAATCTAAACACGATTGCCCCGGCTACAATAATGGGCCCTAATGAGTCGTTTTAATACAGCGACTTGCATGCTAAGTGGTAAAATTACTAGTGGATTTTAGAAAATGCCTTAGTTATTGTAATAAATATTTTAATATTAAAGATATATTGATTTAAGTACTAAGTTATATAAGATGTATATGCAGGGTAACTTGAGAAATAAGGAAAAAAGAAATGGTAGGCTAGAGATCAACACTCGTAATGAAATTCTTTGCCTGAATGGTTCAAGTGATCGAATAGCAAAATAGAAAATGTAAGCAAGCGAGAATCTATAGTGAGCTCAGTAACTAGATTCCCATTATTCCCTTTTAAAGGTCGTCAATGTTTTTTTTTAAATAGAATAACCACTTTAATGCTGTATTAATTATTTGAAATATGCGTTTATGATAAATAATGATTTCGTTAATTTATTTTAAATTAATCAGAGCATTTGGTATTTTTAGGAAAATCTGTAATACGATAAATTTATTTAATAAATAAAATTTGTAAAGCTGGATAAATTTCCGAATAACCTTTTTAGTTTCTTCGATCATTACAATACGAACAATGGCAGTATATATAGCATCCAACTGAGAGAAATAATATGTTTGAAGTGACTTTATATAGCAAATATGATTTGTCTAGTAAATTCTAAGAAGGAGTGTTTTATATAGAATATGGCATCTGAGAAATATAACAGTCACGAAGCTAAAGATAAGCGTTAAGTCGTCTTTGTTTCAGTCTCACGCCTGCGAGTTACAGCCTAGATTATTATCTAAGGCAATGATAAATGCAGGTTCAAGTTAGACGGGAATAAAGCCTTGACTCTCTGCATAAAGAGCACAGCACTAAAAGTGAAACACGTTTCTTTGAACTGTGAATTCCTTTTTCTGCTTGGCATAGGCATGTTGTAAGACATAGGCATCTATACTTTATTAAAAATTATTGCCCAAATATAATTTTTATAACATCTTATTACAGGTACTTTGTCGACTAATTTTATAAGATTTTAATAAGCCTCGTGCCCGAGATTATGCTGTTTACCTACATAAGTAAACATGGTGACTCAGCCCTTGCTTAATACGACGGGATATGGTCTTAAATAGGAAAGAAGCGGGTCTCTATATGTAATCGTTATATAGTGTCACAACCAAGAATGTATACAGACATGACGACGTTATAACTGTTTCAACATACTTTGTAGAAACTGGTATTAATTCCAGATAAGGGAATTAATAACATGTTTTTACTAAAAACGAATTAGTATAAATACTAATAAAGCACTGTTTTCATTTTTCCTATGTAAAATTTGCTTTGTATGTGTGTACTGTGAATGTTTTAATATATAAATAATGAGATGAAACTGTAGTTCGCTATGCGTACAAATGGAAAAATGCATTATATTTTTTATTATTGCCATTTGTCCTCTAAGTCTGAACTCGAAATTATGTATAATATTTATGGAAAAAAAATTTGTTTTACATGAAGGACATAAGTTGCGTAACAATACTGAAGATAGTCCCGCAACAAAAAACAGTCTTTAAATATCTTAAAATGCTACAATAAACAAACGATAAGTTTTAAATAAGAAACCGGAGTTCCCCAACTGTCCACCTTGAACTTGTAAATGCGTCTTGAAGAGACACTGACGTAAGTGTTTAGTCAATAAAGTAATTTACACTATGCCACCTGAATGTATCGCCTTCATAGTAAATACAGTGAGCATTACATAAAACTTGAATTAGCATTGTATGCCGGCCTCATTGGCTCTTGCTTGTTACCGTCAAATCATACGACTATGATTTATAAGATGTGGTTGGTGGTTGGTTGATTGCTGTGTTCTTTTATAATAATAAATTTATTTTATTTATCCATGTTTTAGTCATAAAATTAAAAAAATATAAATAAATTGTCTAATAGTAACTTTGCTACTATTTATTGCATTTTATATTATTTGTTATTGTTGCATTGTATATTGAAATAAGAACTGCTAAATAGTTTCGATAAGATAGTGATAATGTTTTGCTTTATATTGATATATCTTAATAGATACTAACATTTCATAAATATTTAAACCATTTTATATAGTAGAAATGAATATTTATAAAAGAAATTTTCTAAAATAATACAGATAACACAAAAATATTTAGGCATGTAAAGGCCACTAAACTCGAAGAAATATTTTAAAACCGTTTGTATATCAAATAAAGGCAAATCTTCGGTAGCGTATCATAAATTACTATTTAAATTACCTGTCTGTCTATACATAGGAAAATGTCTCAAAATAAACAGTTAATTATAATATTTAACTATAGCTTTAAGTTTATAAAAGTTATTTTGGACGCCTCCGTTAAATACTTGTTTTGGTAAGATATGACAATTTCCAGCAAAGAATATGGATATAATAATATAGGACATGCACCTACTCTTTATATTTAAGCGTATATAATTTTATAGTCTATTGTTTATATTCTCAGTTAAATATATTTCATGTATAAAGCACAGTGTTAGATTTTGTAACATGAAATGTAGATTATGTCCTAGAGCACGCCATATTTTTAAAATGAGCTGTAAATTTAGGATAAAAATAAGATTAAGGAGACATTCTCTCATTTCCTTAGGCTCCCCGAATTTATAGTGCAGGTAAAAAATATCACAATTATTTGTGACTTTAATAGTAACCATTTTAACCATCCTAGGCTTATAGTAGGATATTAAAACAAATCTTATTTGAATATTAAATATTTAATAAAATTAAACCGATATATATGATTAACAAATAACAGTGACAGAATATGTAATAACATCAGATTAAATGACAAATCTATTCGCTAAATACAAGGCATCAGGCACTAACCGGTTGTTAGCTAATTACATAAGTATAGTACGTGCGACTGATAATAAATGCGGAAATAGAATGCAGTGGATGGGCGGGTCACAGGGAATATTCAATAAAGTCTAGAGTCTAGACGCTATGGCGTCTATGCTAGCTATTATAAATAACATAAAAGTATACAATGTGTTGGATAGACTTTTAAATGTAGGAAAACATTATGTTTGGCGATATTCCAGATAATGAACATTCAAACTTTTAGTTCTTGTTACAAGTTAAATTGTATTGATTTAAATATTTTTTTATAGAATCATAATAAAAATGTATAATAATAACGCATGAATAGTGTCTATAACAATAATTTCCCATGGGAACATAGCTATATTCTTATAGTTATGTTCTCATAGTCCCGTGTGATAGTTAATTTTAATGTAATGCAGCAACTGTATCGCCGTATATGCGCAGTGCAATTCTCACAAAATTTTGAACTTTCCTACACACTCACACCTACCTACTTGATACTTAATTTAATGGCATGGCATGGCATGGCATGTCAATAAAAAAATACTATGTTATATATAAAGTTTATATATAACATAGTATTTTTTTATTGACGGTGCCTTGGATATCTAAAATTATAATGTCTAGTAAGGTAGATAAAACAACTATATTCTGAATATTAACAGTCACTCAAACGATATTTTTACTCACAAACATTATACGACCCAGCTCCGACAAAATGGCGTCACATGTTGTTAAAAACAATTTCACCAAAATTTTATTTTTAAATATTATACCACCTAAAGGACACTATACGAGAACAGCTTAATGGTATTTTTTCTGCCATTTACGACATCAAGTTCCAATCAGGAGAAACAGGTTTCCTGATGACTCACATGGCGCCGAGCACAAAAAGAATTAATATATGCAGGTGCAACATATATGCATGTAATTAATAGATGCTTTGAGTAAGGAGGCGTTCATGACTAATAGGTAAACGTTACCATTTCTATTATTCTATAAATATTATCTGATACGCCACTTAGTTATTGATAGCCAATATCGATTAAAGGAAAATGATGCGACATATGTTTCGAGTTTTTGCGTTTAAAACAAATAACAAGTATATTGGCGTTTTTTATCATTGAGAATATTGTATAAATAAATATATACAAGAAGAAATGAAGTAAAGCTTTAATAAATTAGATAGATCTAGATAAGGCTAGCCTAAAACAGTATTTTATTTAGAGATTAATTGATGAAACTATTTGATTTAAGCCGATACGCTTTGGGAGAATCGATGTCGCTACATTGTAGATGTGTGAAATTCAAAACTGTCGTCCAAGGTTACTTAAACTGATATATTTATGTGGCAAAATGTACCAAACAATGAATATAGTCAAATATTTATATAACAATCAATAGGTAAACTATGTAGAACGATTACTAACCTTAAGATTACACCTCGTTACATACGTAATTAGGAGCTATTGATAATACTTGCGATAAAACCGCACATCACACAAGTCAGTCACGTAAAGCTTGTGCAGGTTACACCTGCTCTGCAGTTTTGCCACGCCTGAACGACAACAATGCCAAGCCAAGTAATCGAGCAATTTCGAAGCAAGCAGCGCATCTCCGATAAGGATAAGACACGGGAAATAAAGACATCGGATGTAAATATTTATCCTAGGTTAAGACTGGAATGCACATGACATATTTTACCTACAAATTACTATAGTCAGTAACAAATATTTTCTTTGAAACGGAAAAACTAAAAAAACACGAATAGGTAGATGTTCAAAAGGACGGCTTCACCTTCAACGACCTACACCTTGGATTTAGTCGTATGATTTTTATCATGGCTTAGTAGAGGCACGACTATATAATGTACCTGTTGTATATTTATGTTCAAATCGAATAAACATCGAATACAATTAGGCATAGCATATCATTGTTGGTTGTAAAGTTGTCGCCCTATGCCAATAGAAAATTATACTATAATGGATGGTATGTAAACAATATCATATAGTTATAACCCTACTCGTTTTAACCACAGTCAATATTTTTTACACACAACTATACTATATATATATATATATATATATATATATATATAACTATATTTTTTACACACAACATATATCAACATAAACATCAGTGGAAAATTGTCCATATAACACGCCTCCCATTTAGTTACAGTTTGAAAATTATAAATAAATTATATTTATAATAAATATAATTATTTAAAACTGAAAAATAACCTTAAAAAGTACAAGACAATTCCAGCGTAAGACATTTAATATTTATTTCCAACGCCGGCTTGCATTTAAAAAATTAACCCTTCACCACTGATAGATACTGAAAGATAAGACACTTAGAAAATAACTCGAAAGAACGGTTTAAAATTGATGAATAAATTTAAGGGGCATCATAAATATTATGTGTAGAAATCTTGAATTTAATAATCTGTATTAATAAATAATACTTGTAAATCTGAAGACATTTAGATAATATAAGAAGTAAAGTTCAAACAATTCATTTACGATTTATTATTGTCAACTACAGCTCATATCTGATAAGGCTTAGATGCGGTTACACTTACGGTTATGTGGCATGTCATAGTCGTGATAGAACACCAAACAAGGTTGAGCTATTTAAATACCACTAATGTTAACTCCTCAGGTACAAGGGTCAGGGTAAGCCTCTTACAATAATGGGCCACTGATAACATGAACAACCAATAAAGTAATTATTACTAAATAAGTAAACTATAGCATTCAAAAGTAAAATATTAGTACACAAATGCAATGCAATAAAATATTAGTAATGCCAAAAGGGCGTTTAATAAAGCAAAGCGCTCGGTATAGTTCAAAGGAGAATAGCAAGGGAGCTTCGCTTGCGCGCCTAAATAAATGGACACCTATAGCCATAGGTTGATGCTATTAATATATAAAATGTTCCGAGGCGAGGGGTGATTATTCATATAACTTTAATGGATTACTATACAACACCGTAATAGATTTATTTTTATTTATATAATTTTATTTGAGATAATGCATTCGTTTATGTAAAAGTAACCGGCATATTTTACACTATTATTATATGTTGTCTTAGTTCATTATATAAGAATAAATTCAAATCACTATTACATATAAGGATTTATAACCCGTTTCTATTACGATTGAAAACATAGTTATATTTATAAGAAGAGATTCATTGAAAATTATTTTAATTGTAATTAATAAATTGAGAATTGAGAATTTGAGAAATAGTTACCTCATGTAAAGGTAAATTTGTAGCGATTTTCAGTATAAAGATATCATTGCGGAATTGAGTAACAATGCCGTAAGTAATAATGTATGTTGCTACTTCACAATAAGTAGCACTTCTAGTTCTAACCATCACTAACGAGTTATGAAGTAAAGAATTGGTTCCTAAGAATGTGGAGTACATATATTTATCAGTATTGTACATGTGCAAAGTGCAATTAATAAAATGATTTTGATATATTATGCACAGAGTAAATGATAAAAATTAAGACATGCATTATTTATGAAGCAGCGATTAAAAAACCGAAAACAAGTTTGATAATTATAAAGAGTAACAATTTTACACGAATATGGTACCTATCTCAAAATCAAGGTTAGTAAAAATTACAAATATTACGAATAACGTTACATTTAAACAAGAGGATTATGAAAACTTACCAGAAAAGCTAATTTTTGTTTCGACCGGCATCTTAATGTAAAATAATATCCCACGTTTCTGTAATAATACGAGAATAAATTTTCCCTCGAAATATTTCTAATCTGAAATTCGTTTGAATTCCTATTATTTTGTTTATATATAGTAGATTTGTAGGTCCTCTTTTCCGTAAATGTCAATACGCGTGTTTCGCTCGCTAGCCGAGTGTGCACTGGCGGTGGCCAAAGCGTCCTACGTGCGCGCGTCCGTCTCACGTTTCTGATACGAGTCTTCTATATTATTTCAGCATCAATTGTCCCCTATCCTCATCGGGATACTTTTCATATATCTCGATCCTTATTTTCATAACATTAGAATTTCAATTTTACTTTATATTCACATATTATACACCAGTACGGTTTGCCAATTCCACTTCGTTTCACTTGACAACATATAGAGTTGAGAGGTTGTGTTTGGTTAACAAATATAAAAATAAATTTAATATAAAAAATACATATATTTAGAAAGTCTATAGTGTTTACTATTTCATCAAATGTATTGCAACGAAATGTCTCAAAATAAATGATAAGGCAATATTATTTTAGGTCAAAGATAACAATCCTCGGAACTGTGAGTGTACATATAGAACAAGGTACCTCTTTCACTTTTATAAATTTTACCAATCTACTCAGTATAATTTGATAACCTAACATTACCGAGGAATCTCATTTGTTAAAACACTAAGAAAATGCTATCAATAGTTCAATACATTTTTGAAATAGAAGAAGAAATACATTTTAATATCTTTAAAGTATTCATATAAAATCAGTATTTAACTAATAATAAGCGGGCTCTCATATATACACATGAGATAAAAAAACTAAATTCTTACGTAAAAAATATATAAATTGTTTTTCATTTCATTCGCATTATAAACGTATACAGCTGACAAGTTCTTATCAATTTTGTTATAATCCATACCTACAAAGTTAGTATGCAAAACTCTGTGCAGAATATTCAAGTTATTAAATTATCAAATTTAAAGTAATAGTCAGTAAGCAAAGTGTACAAAAATTGGGAGTGAATTTGAAATATTGTTATATTGCGAACTGACCAATAAACCTAACTATTCCTTGTATAATCGACAGGCCTTTGTCCAATTTTTCAATACTTTTACTTCAAAAGTAAATTACCTTTTAAAATCTATATAACGATCTCTATTGTATTTCCTATTTAACAACTTATATAACTAAGAATATGTTACAATCAATACCTAATGAGTTATTACAGCAAACTCTGTGCAAAGTATAAAAGCTATTAAATAAATAATATATTTGGAAATATCAATAATCAATTAATTACCAAGTATATCACGATTTTTAAGCAAAAATTGAAACTATTTTTTTATGATCGACAAGCTTTTGTCTACTTCTTAATATTTTCGCTTTCTTTTCAAAATTTTCAAGCTGCTATTAAGTAGTGATTTAGCATGAGAGTACATATTAAAATTCCCCAGGGACGGGATGGAATACCGGGATTTTATGTCATAATCGACACAAACGATGTTACAATATCTACGCAATTACCTACATTTTAAATACTCAACCGTTTAAATTCCAGTTTAGAAAATCTTTAAACTTTAAAAGAATATTAATTTCTTCTATTAATTACGAAAATATGCTGTTAGACCTTTTCAATAGGAGAAAGGAGAAAGGGAAGAAATGTCTATTAGTCAAAAAATGCAAAAGGAGATAATAGATAAGGTACCAACTGACACATTCGAAAGCTATAATTACAGAATTAAACTGAAGATAATTTACATTTTATTATTAATCATTATAACATAGATTAGTTATTACATTCACTCGCCTACATAACTCAATTTAGATGAAAGAAATAATGATGTATTGTTTTTTGATAGAGCGTTAAGTAACCGATTGCGTAAATTTAAAATACAAATTTGGTGATACTCTACAACTGTGAGAGTACGTACTTATTTATGTGCTTGAATGTTTTTAATTCATAAAGTTTCACACGGTTGTGTCAAGAAAATAAAGTAGTCAAAAGTAAGCTGTTTTATGTAAAGTCTTGAAACCAGCTTAAAGACTTTCGCTTGTAGCACTTTACCTTGCGAAATATTTCCAAGTTACAACATACACACAACATACGTTAGGATAAGTAAAATGTTTTGTTATTTCCAAGAAGCACTTAAACGAATATTTTAAGTAAATTTTGTATTTAGTAATCGATAATGGTATCATAAATTCCCAAAAATTTGTAAGGCTAATTTAACATAAAATATTACCAAAATTTATTATTACCGCTCCATAATAACATTCACCATAAAAATATAAACAAACAAATTTACTTATGGAGACTGGAAAGCTAACATTAGATTATCTCATCATTAATATTGACATAGCCCGGAGCAGTGACCTGTAGATCGGAATTCAAACAATCCTTGACTCGGTCTGTTCACAACGGAAGGCACGTACGTAGACTACTTTATTCTTTAGCCGGGGATTAATGTCTTGAAGGAAAGAGATTTCATAATAGTTGTATGAAATATTGCAATCAAAAATTCGAAACACCACTTAACAAGGATACGAACTAGAACATGCCAGTTTATTTTTACTGACTCTAAATGCGTTATTATAAATAATTGATTAAGTATGAAATAATTTCATTATTGAAAAGATATTTTTAAACTTTAAATATATTTATGTATTATATGTTGTGTTTATAGATTCGCGCTTTTATCCCGCATTATGTTATATCATATATCATGGCAGGGTAGACAGAAAGACTAGTGTTAAAACACTCCTTAATTCACTTTCCACCAAATTCGAGACATTGCGTGTTGATTAGTGGAACTCAACGCCGTACTTTGTCTTACCAGAGCGAGGAAGTAAAAATAATTTTAAATATAATCACTAATCCAGATGGAGATCGAACCCACAACCGATCGCGTTTACAGTCAAGCGCTGTTACACTACGTCACGACCGGCCTCTAGTTATTTTTATATCTACTCAAAAAAAAATATCTACCATACATTTATTGGATTTGTACCATGTTAAATTATTATTTTAAAATCTAATATATATCACATAGAACAAATATTTTTAAAAATATTATATTTTGCTTTAAGTCAATTTTAAAACAGAATACAACAAAAAGAAGTCATAATTACAATAAGAATAATTTTAGTCAAAATTTAAATTAACTAATCGCAGGAGCTATTAAATATTCATTTATTTATGCTTATTGTTTTACTTTACATAACGAGATGCCTTTCGCATATAATTATTCGCAAGCTTTTACTTCATTATGTTAATAACAAGTAGGTCTGCTTGAACGTGCAAATGACCATATCATTGTCTCATCACATATTACGACATCGTACGATTGTTCGAAAACAATCGCTTTATTTGGTGGTTTGACAAGCGCAGCACAAAAATTAAAGTATCATGTGGCCGTGTGATTAAAGTTCGCATTTGTTTTGACTGCGATGCACTGATGTATGACTGTTGGCGTATATTAAATATAAGTGCGCCACGTATTTTCTTAAGTTGCGCCACGTATTTTTCATTAAGCATAATCAAATAATTACGAAATGCCGTCGTCTCATATTTCAGAATCAATAATACAGGAAAGGCTTCATTGTAAGTGTAAGGGTGCGGGTCTTCACGCCTGCGTCTATCAGGCCGGAACCACTCGCCGTAATGATTTCAACAGACTCGTATTACAGGAATATCGTATCGCTGTACCAAATCCGGTATCCGGTGAAAGAACAGGTTATTGGAGTTATCTTTATGTTGACGTCACGTGTAAGTATTCGGTATTTCTAGATTTTCTTCCAACAGCTAAGTCACATGTCTGCTAAGAAGCTTCTTTTTTATCATTCTTAGCATACGAAGATATAGCTACATTATATACAGAGCTTCGACGTACATCAGAAGATTGTATATCTTTATTGGCTAAGCGTATTCAAATCCGAATGGTATTGAAAAGCGTAGAGTTTTGACAGACAAATTTTGTTAGTACGTAGTAGTAAAATACAATTTTTATTATCCATAAAAATGGAATGTATGGAACTTTTCTCTTTAGATTGATAGATGACAAATAATAACATTACATTTGGTTAGACGTTATTATATTATTCTAAGTCTATTATATTATTATACCAAGAAAGTTATTGTATTACTATGCATTTGCATAGTATTGCATATTTACTTATGACACAATAATATAGTTTGTAAATTGTATGATACAATAAAATACTGTGAATTATAGGTATTAATCAGAAATGATCTTTGTGTTTTAACTTGAAAATGAGGTTTTTCAACATTACTAATTTGATAATTTTTTACACATAAACAATTGACAGTAAAACTCATATCAAAAGTTAGTCGCTATTTTTATTTCATTTAAAATTAAAAATGAAGTATTATTAGATCGGTATGTACCAACATCTTCTTGAATTATTTTTATATATATTTTATATCTGTATCAAAATTATTATTATTGAGAATTCATATTCGTAAATTCATATGTATATAGAGTGAAGCGAAAAAAATCATATACGTATATTAAAAACTAATAGGTGCCTACAAAATAAAAGAGTTCTCTATTAAGTCTTCTTACCCGTAATATATTATACAAGGATAATCCGCCAATTTCGCCAAGTTTTTATTGTTTTTCATGGGCAATATTTTTTTATGTTTGGCAAATAAGTAAAAGGACAAATAAATACTTGTCATTTTTCTGAAGTAAATATCCCAATCGACTACAAATTACATTATTTAAATAAAGTTGAAAGTATAACATGTAAAGCTAAATACAGTTTCAGAAGTATAGAATTAATTACGTAATCAATGACGTAGAGCGATTAGAAAGAAGTAGGCTGTATCCGATTAGGTCTTTCCTATACATAGTACAAAAGGGGACATGTAAATAAGTTATAAAAACCCATATCAATGAGTTATTACTTACGACTCGCCAAGGCTATTTTTATTTATAGATTTCTTTATAACCAATAACTGCTCTTTTACGTAATTATGCAATATTTCACATAGATTCTAGTGGTTGGTTTTTGAAGTGAATATTACTATCTATTGCTAAATGTATTGAATACCGTATAGAATAGACATTCGATTACAAGTGAAACTGCAATGCTAACAAGTCACGATGCAAAACTACACAGTCATTTCAATTTATTTGTCGTTATTATGACCTTAAGAAATTTACTAGCCGTCGTAAGCGTTTCTGCTTATAAATCGAATTACTAGAAATTACTTTGGATTACTGTACCGAATAGCATTCGTATTGGTTTAAAAATATAGGTAAGTTTTAAATTATACATGTAAGGTCCGTTCTATGTTATAAGTAACCTTTCAACACACAAAGAATTAAGTAAAATGTTCAAAAGTTATATATTAACTAATAAACAGAATTATTTTAGATTATGGCAGATAAGTTTGAAAAATTAAAACACTAAAAAGCCGACGTAATTTTTTATTTAAAGGTTGTTATGATGTAATATAAACGTTACTAAATAAGTACTGTTCAATAAATTTAGTAATTTATAATGACAAGCCTTATGTTAATTGAGTGCAGGTATTATAACAAACATGAATTCCACTCCAAGGTTATTCTTAAATAAGCTACAGTAAATTCGACTTTGATGCAACATTTTAGCAAGTTTTCATTTTTAGCTATTATATTATAATTATTGTATAATGTTATGCAGCAGGTCATTTTTGGTACGTTGACATGCTCTAATATAACGATTACGCATCATCGTGTTAGCTGTGATAGTATGTTTATTCATTGCACAATAATAACTTACATCATAGTACTAAAAACAATAGTGTTATTGTCCAAAACAATATATTTTTATCAAACTTGTTAGAATTCAATATAAAAACGATAAATATTAAAAAAGTATAAATATTAAAAATTATCGTTATCAAACGTTTAATTAAATTTATGGTATTTTATTTTGATCGTTAAATAAATAAATGATGAAATGAAATAAAATACTTATTTTACAAAGTAGTGTCAGGATCAAAAGTGAAAGTATAATAAACATACAAACATGTCCACAAAGTAGTAATTTTAATATTTTGCAACAGTGATTGTCATACAAAAAAATAACACATATTCAAATTTAAACATTATATTCAGATTCACCTATTCCAGCTAGCATCAATAGTAATTATATAATAAAGTAATAAATTTATTAGTCTACGTTTATTGATATTTCTATATACCTACAGGCATACCATTATATAGATGATATGAGATTGACGGATGGTTTTATTACTTTAATATAGATACAAATCTTAAGTATTGGTGTTTATATGACGAGATGCAGATTATTAAAACAGTAAGGAGTATCGTATCTATACGTCCGTATATATTTATTTGATATAACAAATATCAAAAAAATATAACTGCAATGTTTAGTATTATATAGTAAAAACTATTATTGTAGCCATTTATTGATGTTAACGTTACTTAATTAAAAAACAATTAAAAAACGTTAATTAAAAAACAAAGAAATTTAAAATTTTACTGTTTGTATGTACGTTTATTAACGTGTATCTCGGAAATGTTTTAAGCGATACAAATGCAGTTTTCACTGTTATATTTTGGTAACTTTACATTAGCATTAAGTGTTTGTTTTATTTAAATCCTTTCATAAATAATAAAGTTATAGTAATATCAATTTAAGCTACTATTTTCAACAAAAAGAATACAAAAAAAAACAACTATTTTCTTAAATTTGTTTAAAGTTAACTTTTCAATTTAGACAAATCATAATTTTATATATTTATTAAATTAACTTTCTCATGCCGATGAAGTCGTATATGCGCAGCTTTATTTTATATATGCCTACGGAATAATTATTATAGATCGTATTTTTAACTTACGGAATGGCGTACACCTCACCTGAGGTACTCCGTCAGACTAGTAATTAGATAAAATACACGTGTAAGAAACTAACCGACGTAAAAACAAAAATGAAAAGCCCGCTAAAATTGTAAATTCAATATTTAGTAATAAACATATTTTTACTTAGGTGCTTTTCTTATAAATCATAAATTTATATGAAAAGCACGCACGCAATTAATACTTTTGCATGAAATCTATTGAGATACAAGTGCAATTATGAGGAGACAAAAGCATCGGCACGGTGACAGCGCATAATGGAATGTGAATAAATGGATATTTTAACAAAAGAACAAGTTTAGAAAGTGCCAAAATAATAGCTGAAGCAAATTTATGCGCGCAGCAGAAAACTTAGTAAAATTTGGTTTTTAACTAGCCAATTATAATCAGTAAGACTTGTATCTTTTAACCTTATAAATAAATAACTCCTTCAACTTGTTTGTATAGCTGCACCGAATATTTTTTTTTGAAAAGATGAAGCAGATCACTAAATTTTTTTTTAGCTACACGCTTTATCCCGCACAGCAGGGTAGACAGACAGTTTACCAGAGCGAGAAAGTGTAAATAATTTAAATATAATCACTCCCCCGAGTGGGGATCGAACCCACAACCGGTCGCGTTTACAGTCAGACGTTGTCACACTGCGCCACGACCGGCCTCACCTAAAATTGTAACAACTGTAAATATTTATTATAAAATAACCATGGATTTATTTTAATATTTCTAATGAAATAGTATAAATGACACAAAGTCTGAGAGACTAGATATAGTATTTATATTATAATTATTATAGATAAAAAAAGCGGTTTTTGTTTGAAAAGCGTAATAGATTATTACTTTAGTAATTGTATTGTAGTAGTGTACTTTAAATGATAGAACCCATGTAGTATTATGCCCTATATATCATGGTTCACGAGTGGCAACAGCGGGTTTTAATCTAGGGCAGCATTCCACTCTCAATTGTAGAAGCAAAGTGAATCGCTTTATAGAAATTGCAAAACCTTTCACAAAAAACAACCTGTTCTTTAATAAATTTGCAGTCTATATACTAATAGATACACAAAATATTTGAATTTCGCCTATTGTTGTCCCTTAATTTTAGAAATGTTATCATTTTTACTTGGGACTTCATGGGACAAAATATTTAGTCGCCCAATACATTGATATACAAAATTGACACATTTAAAATAACTGCGTAACTGTGTGCGAAAAATTGGTAATACGTACGAAACAAAGTAAGTTATTTTCATGACAAGAAGCTATAAAAGAGGTACCTTTGATAAAACGGCCTCGTCTATTTCGAATGTAATGTTTCTTTTGTCTTTAAGGTACCCTTAGTGAGAACCTTGAATTTAGCAGATAACATAAGACAACGTTTGGTAGAGGATTTAACCAGTACCTAAAGTGTAAAAAGTGGTATTTATTTGATATGTACGGGCAGCATTGTCATTTACTTCGAGACAAATCTAATTACACATTGACAAAAAATTGTCACCTGCTACATGTTTGAAGGTTATGTCTAGCTTTTACATTTGATTTTTGTAACTATCATAAAATAATTTTCACGCTTTAGCATGCCAGTGGTCATTGGAAAACACGATCTGTATTCATCGTCAGAGAAAGTGATTAATGTTTTCAGACATAATAACGGAGTACACAAATATTGCATCTTGGTGTACTTACATACATACATACAAGTTATTATGAATAAAGTTATGTGGCATCATCTACGTTATGTAATTACTTAATCTTTTGTACACTGAGTTTCGACCATTTATGGCACATAAAATTTTTAAAATTACCGTCTGATTATAGAAATTTGTACATTTCAAAATACTGTTGTCGTTTATAACAATAATTTCTAATTGTATATGAAAAAACAATAATTATATAAAAATACTGTTATTCTACACACATAATTGCTATACAATCAATTAGACAAGTATGCTATAACGCTACACTTCCTATTAGCTGAGATGAAGAAACGGTATATTATTATGCAAATAATTCAACGAAGGTCGACTCCGAACCAGTATGTAACTAGGTATAACAGGATGTCACTTTTTATCAACTCTGATGCTATTGATCTGGGTTACAAAAAACAGTAAACAGCGAGTGTTTACTTTCATTTCGAACTGGATCGCTATCTCGCTATACAAAAATAAACGTGATGTTAAAATGAGTGAACTGCGTAACGAAAGTCAACTAAGCCGGTAGTTTTAACAACAATATAGTATTTTTAAAATTATAGTTAAATATATATTCAGTTTTATATATATTAAAATACAAATAGACTATATGTAATTAATTTTATAGTTTTACATACTATTTCAGATTGCGTTAAGTACCTTATTTGAATTTTATATAATATCTTAAACGATGAATGGTTCTATATGTATGTCCTTGTCACGACTCTTATTATGTAGTAAGATGCATAACGTCAGTGACTTCTAAGAATAATCTTGGAGTTATTTTAATGCAGCTGTACTAATGAGTGGTTTATTTTAAAAATATATATGCGGTGAGGTTGATAAACTCGTAAACCCTTGACTTTAACGAAAATGGCAAACGCCCGCATCAACGGCACGAACATTTTTATTGTCATTATCACGCATATCGAAGAGAAATCGACGATTAGCCACGAATTGGCTGACGATCAATGCGTACACTTACTAGCCGAAGCAAATCGAGCACAATTTCAAGGTGAAACTCAATGGTAACCATGACTTGTAATGGTAAAAATATTTGACATGCACATTACTTTCTCTTTCAAATTCTCTATCGTAATTGTTTATACGGCAACAGTTTAAACTATTGCAATGCAAGACGAAATATTGAATCTTTTCTATATTGTGATTATACGAAATGCAGAAAGAATTAAATAACGGATGCTCTTTCTGACTATTGCGGTACAAAGCATTAGGCCGAAGCTGTATACAGTAGTTTTGATAAAAGACAGAACAGTTGTAAAATCTTTTCAGATCATTCTCGTTTGATATTTTTTAACATCGAAATTTCCCATACACTTATAAGAATTAGTATGTATTCATACTGTTATGTATACAGTCGGTATCAATATCGCAATAGAAATAAAAAGAGGGCTATAAATGAGCAAAAAAAATATAATAATTATTCACTTAATTTAATATTTTTTTGTTAATATCATTAATTAAAACTGTATAAATTATTTCGGAACCAGTTTATTAATCGTGGTCGGAGATCAAGGGGCGCCTACATGACGTCGAGATTTAACATTTAAGGCTTACGACAAACCTAAGGCCTGAGGTCACCAATGTACCTCACCTTTATAAATAAGATGAGATGATGTAATAGAACATTGGCAAATGTATAAGTGCTTTATAGAGTATATATAATTTTATACATGAAATGCTTACGTCATATTATATATTTTTTGAATTTTAAAAATGTTTATTTGCAATTTTACCTCATTCTCAATTTTAACACACTCAATATAATGTAAATTTATTATTCTAATCATACTCATATATAAAATTTATTCTTTGCACCTAGCATGGATTGAATTATATTATTTATGGTTATTAAGTTACACGAATATCTCATTGGACTGTAATTTTACTAATATCAACATTATTTATGCAGTCAGATAGTGCATATTAAGATAAATTTTATTTAGTACTATTCTATAATAATCCAGTAGAATAATAATGTAAAATAAAAAGCTTAACATTTAGAATTATATTAATTAGTATTGTACTATTAATTTCAGTTTAAGATATCTTTAATTAAATTAACTTACACTCTAATAGTTATAATCATATTATAAATTAATATTATCTTGACTTATTCCCTAACTCAATTTATAACTCAAATTAATATATAAGTAGTATATTAATATAAAATTAAACTTCACTCTAGTTATTGAATAATGCCAACAAAGTTTGATAAGATATAATGAGATTGACAGCTGCAATGGATAAAGTCAAATCCATGAGCTCTAATGAGTTCACAACAATTTATAAGCCAATTTGAGTTCTGCAATTGATTGGAAAAAAATTAATTAAGGAGTACTAGTACCAAAATTACAACATTAATAAAATAATGGTATTGTCAATTGCAGTTTGTGTTTTCAAATTGTATAAAAACAATATAGTCATAAAATTAGTTGTAAGAAATAAATTTTATATAACTTACCACTTCTTGGAGATATAGGAACTGCAGGTTTTGGTGCGCTGTTAGAGCATAGTCGTCCAATTTTTGTTGGTGGTTTCAGACCTGATGGTTTCGCAAATGTTGATGGTCTTGCAGTTTCAGACTTTGGTGTACTTGAAGGAGCATTACTTATTACTGATGCTGCGTCTGATGATGTAGAGGACGGAGCAGGAGGGTGTGATTCTTGCTGTATTTCAGTGTTGTCATCCATCTTGATGCACTTATTACACTTTTTATAAAGATTTTTCGTGTTTTATTTCATCAAATCCATATTTAATATTAATGAAATCTAAGTATTCAATGCCTTAATAAAAATAACACAAAAAACATACGACGCGTCTGAAATAATCTCATGAAGTAACGACTAATAAACTAAAAATACCTCAAGTTCCCGCGCAATAAGAGGACATGCAATCTGGATCACGGCCATAACGCAATAAATGTAAATAAATCGTATTCACATTTTTGCAAATTTACATTGTTTTCATAAAATAATTAGCGGTGTAAAGCATTCACGTGTTTTTTATTCAATTTAATTTAATAAAATTTACTTTGTTCTCTGCAAGCACTATAAAGAAAATATAACTGCATACCTTGTCTGAGGAAATAGAGCACAAAAAATGCTTTCCGTGACTTAAGAAAAACTCGCGAAATTTTTACCGCTCATCGGTCCAGCTGAGCTTGACAACGTTATCACCACACGAAAATTGACACATTAAATTTAAATAATTACTTTACTTCTTTAAACTAACAAGCATATCAACGTTGGTACTAGATTCAAAAAATGAAGAAGTAACGTAAATTATTAACGACTACAAAACTAGAAAATTAGGAACATGCTCACACAACATAAAAAATTACTACACTCATGATACAAGACACTGTTTTCATATACATTGCAGCATATGCTACTTGAAAGGTGCTTGAAAGTACGACAGTCTCTTTAATTTTTTAATGTTTGCAATACATTGCTCGTTATTAGGGGTTGCCAAATACTAAATGGATATATATGTTATTTCAGTTCCGAAACTAAATATTTACTTTAAGAAAGAATCCAAGTTAATAATAATAAAAAAATCGGTTTTTATAAAAAGTAACGTTACAAAGCACGTTAAAAAAATTGTTAACAAGTATTTTACTTAAAACAATAATATTTAAGTCAACAACTATAATTAAATTGAAATAACTATTGTATGTTTTCAATATGTGAGTATTAAAATTTATAGTAAATTTTATTTTTACTTAGTGATAATACAACAAGTATTATCGCTAATTAAAAATAAAGTTTACAGTCATTGCAGTATTTGAAATTATCATAATTTTATTGCATTCTTCCGTTATGGTTAGGCAAAATGCGATGTTGAGTTCGCCGCTCGATTTTGGGCGATAAAGCAATCAACGACGTGTCTTGAAATAGGTTGTCTCTGACTATCCAGTTATTTGAGTAAAAAAAGTGACCTAAAAATATTTAAAACTATTAAAATAATACAAATTTTTGTACAAAATGTTGTTTAGAAAGACATTTTTACAAAAAAGACTTTGTATATTACTGTTTTCGGGTAACGGATCCACCCCATTTAAAAGAAATAGGTATACTTATTATAATCTGTGGAATAACCACAGACTTACAAATATGCCAACATGATTAATGTCATTTACATTTGTAAAATGTTGTAGTGTGTGATCTGTCAAACGTCGTTCAAATGTGAGGCGACTCAAATTACAAGATTATCAGAAAATAGGAAACACAATTTCTTAGAAAAAATGGTTTTAACACTTGTATAGTTGTTAACAATAAAAAAAATGAAACTCGTCTTTAAAAATATCGATAGAGATGGCAGCGGGTACATTACATAAATTATTCCTAAATTTGAAATTTTAATACTTTTATCTAAATAATTATTAATAAATTTTATTTTTGCATTTAATTCTAGTTGCATTGCTCTTATTCCGGAAGAGTCGGAGGATATGTGGCATGCGTATAATTTGATAGCGGAGGGCGATGCAGTTACTGCTTCCACTGTTAGAAAGGTGCAAACGGAATCTTCTACTGGATCCTCTACAAGTAACAGAGTGAGAACCACGTTAACAATAACTGTGGAGACAATCGACTTTGACACCCAAGCATGTGTGTTACGACTTAAAGGTCGTAACATTGTGGAGAACCAATATGTCAAGGTATATAATGCTTCTATTATTATATTTAAGTTATTATAGAAATTTAAATAATTTTATATTATCAAACCTTAACTAACATTATTTATGTAATATATTTGACTCTGCAGATGGGAGCATACCATACATTGGATTTGGAATTGAATAGAAAGTTTACTTTACAAAAAGTATTATGGGATTCTGTTGCTTTAGAAAGAGTAGATATGGCTTGCGATCCAGCTGCCTCAGCAGATGTTGCAGCTGTAGTGATGCAAGAAGGCTTAGCTCATGTATGTTTAATAACTCCCTCAATGACACTTGTGAGGTCAAAGATAGATGTCACCATACCACGAAAACGCAAAGGATTTGTACAGCAACATGAAAAGGTTATATTTTGTAAAATGTTATTGGAGCTTTCATAAGATAGACATATTTACTTAAATAATATTTTTGACAGTACAAAAGGATTTCTTTTAAGTAAACAATTCTTCATAAATTTTCATAATTAAAATCTTTCTCCAACTTCTTTCCTAATTATATTGAGATAACTTACAATCTTAAAATTAGAATTCAGTCTATATTCACTAGATCAACATGGCAGTTACTAAAAAGACAATAATTTAGAACATAATAACATACAATGCTAAAAGACAATGCATGATGTTGAATTTACTATCTAGTGTACAATGTTTCGGTTTTGGATGGAATGGTGTATCTTGACACTAAGTTGTCTCTGAATACCCCTGCAATATAGGGTAAAACATGAAGTTGTTTTATAACATGCTATTGAATATTAGATACATCAAGGCAAAGTGCTAATAGATGCTAATTGATATAAATAAGTGTGATTAAAAATATATTTAGTTGCATACATTTTCTCTGACATGGTTAAAATATTTGAATCTTCTTAAGTACATCATTTAATGACTTATTGTAGTTAATAAAAAATAATATCAACATAAAATAAATATAATCTGAATCTCCATATGACATCCCCAGATGAATGCTAATTCAGCAATTTTTTTTAAAGTTGTCGAGTTTGTTTTCCTATTAAGTTTAGTCAATATATTATCTTTTTAAAGTTAACACTATTTGTGAAATGCTGTTTAATATTAAATAATTAAAATTTACAGGGTCTGAATAAGTTTTATGAAGCTGTAATGCAAGGCATTCTGAGGCACATAGATTTTAGTATAGTAAAATGTGTCATTATTGCTTCACCTGGCTTTGTAAAGGACCAATTCTTTGATTATATGATACAGCAAGCCATCAAGACAGATAATAAATTGCTTATTGACAATAAGCCAAAATTTTTGCTTGTTAAAGCTTCTTCAGGTTTTAAGCATTCTTTGAAAGGTAATAATGGATTATAAGCATTTCCTTTCTTTTTGTAAAAGTAATATTTTTTGAACAATTAGCATATTGGAGCACTGTGTCTTCACACTAGGTACTTCCTTATAGCACAGTGCTATGTAGGATAAAAGTGTGAAGCTGAAGCAATTGCATATAATAAATTGATATTGGCTATAAAAATAATACAATGACCTACCAAATAATACCTAGAAGAGTGAATGGGATTAAGCATGAAGCTAGTAAAAATATCCATTTGTATTAGTTAATAATGTATAAATTATTTGTAACTTTTAGTTATGTATACAATGTAAAATTGCACTATCAAATTTTAGAGTTAACTATATATTATTATGTTAATATATTTAAGGATTTGATGCCGTATGCCATAGTACAGGTTCAATAGTACAAGTATAGTGACTTTCAAAAAATGTTAAAGAAAATTGTAGCTATTAATCTTAAGGAATAAATTGTGAAAACTATTATTGGTGAAAATAAATAAACTTAAAATAATAATCAAATCAATTCACTTTGCAGAAGTGCTTCAAGAGCCAGCTGTTATGAATAAAATATCAGATACAAAAGCTGCTAGTGAGGTGAAATTGTTGGAAAGCTTTTATACAATGCTACAGCTGGAACCAGCAAAGGCATTCTATGGGAAGAAGCATGTTGAAAGAGCTAATGAGGCTATGGCCATAGAGACACTTATGATATCTGATAAATTATTTAGGTAATTAAAATATTTATATTATAATAGATAATTGGAAATATTCATAGAAATAACACATGTTGTAAATGTACACTATAACCATAACAAGGACTTAATTTATTATATTAATGACAAAAATAAAATATACTAAATGGACAATATTTTTAGGTGTCAAGATATTCAGAAACGAAAAGAATATGTGTCGCTGGTCGATTCTGCAAGGGATAATGGTGGAGATGTGAGGATTTTTTCAAGTATGCATGTGTCTGGTGAACGTAAGTAAAAATCAAAATAAATAAGTGATTATTAAAATTAAATACGTAAAAATAAAAAAAATATATAAAAAATGCAATACCTTTTTTAACATTAAACTGTGATTATAAAATTTTCTATTTCTAAGTGTTTAGGACCTTTTTAAGTAATTTGGCAAATTATTTATATTTCTTATATCTTTAGCAAAAT
Source organism: Dryadula phaetusa (assembly GCA_032432895.1). NCBI lineage: Eukaryota > Metazoa > Arthropoda > Insecta > Lepidoptera > Nymphalidae > Dryadula > Dryadula phaetusa. The sequence goes on from JAOYRS010000026.1 coordinate 323,601, forward strand.
ATAGCTGTATTTAAGTTCTGACACTAGAATTTTACATGAAATTTTGGTTGCTTTTAAGTAATAGTCTAAACAAAATGTAACATTGCATTATAGAAATTTATCTATTGATGTCATTGCATTTTAGAATTGGATCAATTGACTGGTATTGCGGCTGTTTTACGTTTTCCAATGCCAGAGCTTGAGGACAGCGATGGAGATGAAACTGACTCAGATTCTGATTGAAAAAAATAAGAAGAATAAAGGCATGTTTTATTTGTTACAATTACTTGAGCTGTTGTTTTTAAATGTTGATATTTGATAAATTAAACATTTATCATTGTTATTTCTAAGCAACTTTAATATGGTGGTTCTCTATAAGCTGCATGTATATATTAATGTACTATTTCACTATAGATTTAAATGCAAAGGTCTGATTTATATATTGATGCTACATGTATTTGTAATGTATTTATTTAATTATTGAAAATGGGAACACCTGAGAAGAATTCCAAAAATATAGTGAGAAATAAAAGATAATTTACAGAAAACTGTTATTTTATTTGAATTCTAAGCAGATGCAGCTTCAATAGCTTGTATTCTTTGCTTGCGTTTTTCTGCTTTCTTGCCTTCTTTTACTTTTTCATCATGAAGGCGCCTTTTCTTCCTTAACAACCATATTTCTTTCTTTCTTTTTTCTTGACCAGCTTTCATACTCTTGTACAAGTTTCTATGCTTCTTACGCACAAGTTTTTCTCTTAATCTGAATGCTTGTTTGTCTTCAATTTGATTTTGATATGGATTTTCTTTATGTGGCACACCGGTTGTGACAGCCATTGCTTTTTTCTAAAAAACAATTTATACATTTTAAAGCCAATACCTACAGCATGGTAACAAAACTTGAAATTTATTATCATTTCTCTTCTCTGGTAAAACAAAGGGCGGCATTGAGTTCGCCACTTAACACGCAATGGCTCTATTTCGAGCGGGAATCAGTCAATGCAGTTTTGACACCAAGTTGTCTCTGATTACCCTGCTATGCAGGATAAAGTGGAGTGGAGGCCTAAAATATTTATTAATATTATATAATGAAATAATATATGTATAATACATGAATAAATTAACAACATTTGTGGTACTATTGGCATATATCTGTGAGAATTCAAATTTAGAGATTGTTTAGAAGAAATGTGCATATGAGATGCACCTTTAACATCTATTTTTGAAAACACCTCATAGTTATATAAAAAGAAGAAATCTTTTAATAGTAATATGAGGTGAGTATTATATCTTAAGTGGTTTACTGCATATTTTATATTTAAGATGGGATATAGATGATGGGATATAATTAATATCTATTTATAAGGGAATATCCTTTATGGATGTTCCCTTATAAATAGATATTAATTTATGATGTATGATATAATGTATAATCATCACAGCTAGTATGTAGAAATTATATAATTGAATTCAATTTTCACTTTACCTTTTCTTTTGCTAGTTTCTTCTTTTCAGGATCCAAATCACCATCTTCATCACTCTCTGATGAAGAGTCCTGTTCTACCTCTTGTTGGTATTGTTTAGTAAGAGCCTTTTCTACATCTTCTTCACTTTCCTCCTCTTCTTCATCATCTTTATCTTCATCACTTGCTTCTTCTATGTCTTCATCTGAAGCATCATCCCCTGAAAATATTTAGAAATTATTTCCTGCTTATTAAGTTTTTCTATTAATATAATACAATAAAGATATATTAAAATTAAAAAAAAAATAAAGCAAAATACTTTAATTTACCAAGTGGTTTAAAGTTAGGATCATTAAGTTCTCTTTCTTCAGGTGGCATGTAAACTTGGTCTCTGGTTTTATCAACAAACGGTGATAAGTGAGGTGGCAGCACTGCTCCCATCAAATATTTATTAATTGGAAGTAAGGTCCTAGCATTTACACTGTCAAACACCCATTGTGGTTGAATATAATATCTAGATAGATATTGTTTGTCCATACTAGGTCTATCAACTATTTGATAAGCAATAGATTCATCTGACTCGTCAAAAGTAGCTCCAACAAAATGATCTTTGTCCCAAGAAACTTCACCTCCAAAACAGCGAATTATGAATACTAGGGGTTCTCTAGGGACTTCTCTATTAATGAAAAACTTGAGTCCTTTAAACATTGTTTTGAGTGTTTTTACTTTTTCTGCCTCAAGTTTAGCTTCTTCTAATTTTTGAGGGTCGGCATCTTCTGTATTAAAAATGTCAATTTCTGGTAATTCTTCTGATTCATTTGCACCTGCAATTTTTGCTATGGAGAGGTTCATGGCAGCAATTCTCTCAGCAACATAAGCATTTTCATCAACAAGGTCTCTCTCAGTTTCAGAATTGAATGCACTTGTCAATTTAGGAGGATACACTAAATTTAGTGAATGATAGAGCTTGAAATTGACAAATCCCAACATCATAATGTAAAATTCTACAAATGTTGACATAATTTTAAAATCCACTTCATCTTTGTTTTGAGGCTAAAAGGGGAATAAAATTTCATCAGCATAACATATAATAGTTTAGTTTTTAAAATATTGTTTTGAAATTTAACAAAGTCTTTTAAGTGTCATAAAAAAAGTTATTGTTTTGTTTCTTTCTTCAATTTTTTTTAAATCAATATTTAACAGTGAGCTGAACAAATTTAGTTGTAATCTAGTCTTGTAGCAATAGAAAATGGATAAATTATATAGTATTGAAATAATTCTATGTTACTCTACTAAACATGTAGACATATGAACTTATTTGTGTCAGTTTAATGTAAATTGTCCATTAGTTGGTTGTCAGTCAGTCAGCCATAATATATTGCAAATATTACTTACTTGGAATGAGAAATGATGGGGCACAATCCATGTTATTGTTTGTCCCTCAATTTCTGCTTGATAATAATAACCTTTCACTGAGACAAATACTTTACGAAGGGCTTTAGCTGCAATTACTGCATGCATGAATTCAACAGTTAACCTTCTACAGAGAAGGGACTGATCTCGAGGCACTTTCTTAAGTGATGGAAAGGTACTGAACAAAAAGCAAAGTGTTAAACAGTCATCTAAATCTCTAAGAGCATCCACAAAAGTGGGATATCTTTCCTTTACTATATGATCAATGTTAACCTCGGGATAGTCTCTAAAATATTTTCTCATTTTCCGATATTCTCGCATAGCACGAGCTTTGCGGATTTTTTGTTGGTAAACCTGAAATTTTTATCCTTCTCATTAGAAATTACTTTTAAGACATAAGAAATACTATCAATTAAAATATGTGAGAAACACAATTAATAAAATTATTTATTAAAATATGTGGAGTGTATATATACTTAGTAAATGAATCTAAGTTATTCACCAATTAGTTTCTTTTACTGAAATTAAGGGAATAAAATTTACCTTTAAATCTCGTAGCTTCCATATTATTGGTTCATGCAGCAAAAATTTAATATCTTTTGCGTGATAAAGGGTTTTGATGCCACCAGCACCTTTTTGAGCTCTTTTACGGTTTCGAGGTTCTCGAGGATAAATTCCTTTTAAAATACATATTCGTCGGAAATCTTTTAGAGAAAGTTGAAGTTTTTTTAATGCTGCCTTTCTTGTTATAAACTGCGCTCCTTCACCAGAGGAATACTGTAAGTGTATTTTTTTGGTTAGTTTGAGTGTTGATAAACACGTGTTATTTTTTGGTTGTTATAAACGTACCTTCTTCTTTTTCTTGGAAACCATATTTTCTGATTACTTCTGCTTGTAAACGTAGTTTATTTAATTATTTTAAGTATATTTACTGTAAATTATTTATTAAATAGAAAGTCATAAATATTGCGCTGCATGCGCAATTCTTCTGTCGACTTAAAGGATGACGTTTGACATTGACAATTACCAGTTGATACTCTTTACTACAGGCTAAGCCAGTAGTTCATACAGATAAGTATTTTTACATTAAACATATCTGTAAGAGTATTTTTAATTCATACAGATAAAAATGGTTGTAATTGAAATAAAAATTGCTGAGCATTTATTTAAATATTTTTATTCCTTAAATATTACAAGTAATCTATTTTTATAGAGCTATAAAACTTATAAAATATAATTAGGAGCTTTCGTTACTAGTATCGCTTGGAGATGTTGCCGGATTTTGATTTGATGGATTTGACCATGCATTAGGATCCATCATTACATATTGATACGGATACGTATATGGATGAGGCCATTGGGGAGAAGGTTGTTGTACGAATGTTGGAGAATTCTCTTCACTATTGTCAATGTCCTTTAAAGCATTTATTGCATTAGCAAGTGCTGATATCATGTAGGGGTAAAAGTATGGGGAATAGGCGTGAGCAGGTAGATCTGGACAAGGGGTGACATTGGAACCTTCAAAAGATGTTGTCTGCGAAGGAATGGCATATGGATAAGGCGTTAATAAATTACCATCTCCTCCTGGTAAAGTGTATGTGTATTTTACAGCTGGACTTGTTATAACAGCTTTCTTTTGACTCGTAATCGTTTCTTCATTTGGTAAAGAGCTTCTGGTCAGAGTTGATGATAAAGACACAGGTACGGTCTTGGCAGTCTGTTTTTGTTTAGATGTAGGTAAAAAATTAATTGGTTTATCGGTTAGCCATTGAGATTTTGTCCCAGAATCTTCAGTCGCTGCTACGTACAGGTCTCCTGTGGTACCGTCTGTAGATGGCTTAACATATAATCCGTGAACTGGTTGTAAACGTTTCGAAGCATCTAATAATAAGTGACATCTTGCACAGAAAATTAATGCAAATATTAGAATAACAGATATTTTTCTAAACATTATTATAAAACAGTCACTGCTTACACAACTTTTCGATATTATGTGAAATATGGATTTATATTTTTCTTTATATATAACTAACTATTCTGCATTTAGATAACGTTTTAAAACCTAATCATCCTCTTAATGTATCTTAAATTGAATTAAGACACGTTTTTGTCTGTTATTATCATAAGGTTAGAGATAAGCAAAATCACATACTTTTGTGTATAGTTATCAGAAAAGCAATTGAAATCTAAGTTTTATATAGCTTTTGAGTAATTTGATCTTGCAATTGCATGAACATTACTGAACTTGCAGAACCGTGTGTTAAAATAGTATAAGATTGAACAAAAATAATAATTTTTACTTTAACTTTCCGTATACTAGGTAACTTAAAGTTTCGTATTTTCCTAGGTGGGATACGACATACGCCAATATAAAATTTAAAACTTAATATATTTTTTTATTTTTATGTGATTAAACTGGAACAGAAAGTACGTAGTATCAAGATACTCGGTACTCAGTTTTCCGCCAAATTCGAGACATTGCGTGTTAATAAATACTGAGTGCTATACATTTTTTCCTTATTTGTAAGCGCCACGGACGTGGGTAACCCGTGTCTTTTGTCATTCTTTTCTTTATTTTTCTTGTTTATTTTATAATTGTTTCTTTCGCAACAGTAAGTATAATATTTGAATGCACAATTCAATTCTGTGATCTGTCTGTCTGTGATCATACCACTCAGTTTATTCTTTAATGTGGTCATGGCTTCTATGTCCCTTTGAGAAATGTTCTTAAGTTGTAATCGATTATATAAGTTTTGAAAAGTCGTGTGACGAATCTTCCAACTGCATTCCTCATCGATGTACTACCTATATGAATCGTCGGTGTATCTTGCACTATACATTTTCATGTATAATATCATATTTTTCGCATATATATTTACGTTACATTGTTATGTCAATGTAAAATATACTTTAAAATATTATAAAAAGTAAACTATAAAAGTCATGTTTTACTTTTCGTATAGCAAGATTGTCAGAGAGAGTGTAGTGTCAGACATTTTATTATCAAATTTTAGCTCGAAAAATGAGACATTAAGTGATGGGAGGCAACATTCGACGTGGCGCTTTTGCTTTGTTTACCCTGCTATGCGAAATAAAAGCGTGAAGCTTGCGAGAGCGGAAACATAAAAATGATTTAAATACAATCATTCCCACGAGTACAACCTACAATAATTTACAAAGCATACAATCTCACTGCTCCACAATGGATTGAAATAGATAAACAAACATAATTTATTACTTTTACAATAAATTCTAATATCTACAATAAAATCAAAAAGTGTTTAAAAACGGAGAATTTACTAACATGTCAAAGTGTCTTCATATTGTACAGCAACAACATACTTTATTAGTAACTTGTCCTCTGTTTACACCTGAACGAATAACAAAAATAGGTATTTTCGTTATCTGGCCAAACTTATATACAAACAAACATAAGACATAATATATACATATTTTATACTTACATATATCTAAAATTATTACAAATTCTGGTCTTATAATTTTCTTCATTTTCAATTTTAAATATATTTGTTTTTTCTAAAACTAAATTATAATAAAATCCCATCGTAAAAATATTTGGTTACGTTATGTTTATAAGAATATTTCCAACTTTTTTATTGTTATTATTTTTGATAAGAGTTTCGATACTATTTAGAACTTCTGCGTGTTTACGGAAAAACGAGGAGTTTTCTTTATGTGGATGGAAATGTCCAGCAACATGTCTTAATTTTCGGTTGCTAAGTAAAATTAGCTTTCTATGTCCGAGAAAATGGGTGTGTAGAGTGGGATGCCGATGCTCTTCAGGATATATCAGAGATGAATATACCAAAGATTGTGTCCAAGTTCATGACTGTTACAAGACAGGTAAGTAAAAATTATTGATAACTGGTTAAAATTCATAAGTAAAAAGCATAGTAGTAGTATAGTAAGGTAAACAGAGAGAACTTAGTGTCAAAATACTTGTAGTGTTTTATATACAGTTTGATGGACGTAATTCAACACTTCCCTTTTGGAATCGAACCCACATAATCGCGTTTGTAGCGTTAAACTATCTCTTGATGACTCGACTTGATGACTTGATGCTTAAGTACATTTTTAAGTAACATTGAACAGTACGTGATTAAATGCTAAAACATACTTTATATAATTTTTAAAACCCATAAATGCACGTCTTAGTTACAAAGAAGTAAAAGAGTCAGGAAAACAATTGTGAAATTGATACATATGTTTATTTATTTAGGTACCTACTTTCCGTCGAAATATGGCGACGGAAATGCAAATTTGTTTAACAAATTACAATAACAATTATATTTTAAACTAATGTTTAACATTACCCAAAAAATTCGGAGGATGGGGATTTGAACCCGCATAGATATATAATTTCCAACGTCAATTTAGTTAAAATTCAGCATTAAGTTCAACTAATGTTCTAAGGCCAATTCACGATTTTAACATATTTTATATGAAATTATTTTAAACAAATTAATAGCATATATTTTGGTATTCGAAAATATATTTTTGAAAATTTTTGAAATGTATTATTGAATATTAAAATAAAAGTAGATAATCCGTTTAAAATAATTTCGATAAACCAAATTATTTAAACTAGGACAGATTCGATCGGTCACTTAATCCTTACTTTATAAAATTAAATAACATAAAAATTGACCGCAGTATAGTAAAAGGTTTAGCTCTACGTGACGTAATGTGGTTATGGATTTGATTACCACTCGAGATATTGATCATATTTAAATTATTTTCATTTTTCTGATCTGATTCAATTCCACTTAGCACGCAACATCTGGAGTGGCGGAAAGCGATGAACGGAGTGACTTAACACTAAGAGTTTCTCTGCTAAGCAGGATAAAGCGTTAAGCCGCTTTATTACTTTAACATAGTATATAAAATATAATAATAGTAATTTCTGCAGTATGTCTTCTGTTCAGTGGCATGCAAATTTATGATCATTTTTTGTATTAATCATTTGGAATACCCTTCCGCGGGAAATACGTAACGCTGACTCATAATTACTTAAACACGTCTTATCGTTATGAAATTTATATGTATGTAATCATCTTTTACGTAAGTTTATTATTTTTTAAACGAATATAATATTATGATAAGTATATTTATATAATTAGTTATGTAGGATTGTATGTAATATATACAATGTACATTTTTAAGTAACTTTATTACACTAGTAGAGCATATAAACTATATGTACATCAATATATGTTCTTTCAGATTTTTATTTTTGTAACGATTGTCTGGAAGAGATCATCTATGAGCATAAGGTCACCTTTACATAAAAATTGTATAGTTCTATTTAAATTTATTTTTATACATATTAAATGTAAAAAAAATAATAATAAATACACACCTTAATGTAGGTAAGTAATGTGTGTTCTCTTTTGATATTTTCGATTTGCTTGCTTTTTTGCCTTCATGAGTACAAATGTATAACATTTAAAAAATGCCAGGAAGACATTTTTTGATTAGAAAACCTTTATTGGAATTAAATATGAATATGGCCGTAAATAATTATTTACCAAAAATACGATACAAAAATACGGTATTATAGATATGATCCCTCTACATGAGACATGAGCCCTCGTCCAGAACATGGTAACAACAATTCCAAATAACAATAGTAAAGAAATATTAACATACGTAACAACAATTCCAAATAACAATAGTAAAGAAATATTAACAAATAAAATTAAATAATATTTAAGTTCTTTGGTTAAGAAGGTACTATTAAAAAAGGTAATAGTTTGACTCATCAGAGTGTAATATAAACACTTATAAATTATTATTTTGAATAATAGTTATAATAATTGAATTCTACGTTCTTAATTGCTTGTATAGATGAATTGCGACTAGTGTTATGCTGATTTTTTTCATTTAACATGAGATATATCAAAAATATTGTACCTACAAACAATATTATTATATTGTGTAGACACCTCGTAAACTTGAACATTGCATCAAACGCTTTAGTCAGCAGCAATATTTAGTGACGCTGAAAAATTAGAATTATGAATATAAATGCAATACTAATATATATTTGACCGAAAAAGTATTGCATAAACATGTATAAATATAACTTGAATTGCGGACATGGCCTTCATTTGCGAAAACTTGAGATGATGAAGGTGTTAGTTGCGATTTGTGTTATCATATTTGTATTTAGTACGAAGTCGTCTTCAACACCAATTGGCGAAGATGACCAAATGCCTGAATATATGGAGTACGATAATAGACAACCAAGTTATCAACGGGGACAAAGATTAAGTGAAAACTACTATGCTATAACGCCGTGCGCTGCCGCTGCTGCAGCGAGGTCGTTTTCTCCTAATTTATATCAAAACAATCCTAGGTTTGTACATGGCACCTATGATTATGGAAGTCAAGGTTTAGGACATATGTACCGCGCTGAAGACCCTTACATCGACAATATGGAGTCCTTAAGTTTTTCAGATATGAATGTTCTAGAAGAGGCACCCACGAGCAGATCAAATTACAGAATAGCTCCTTCATCTTTGTTATTAAAGGGTTCAAATATTGCTAGTTTGAATAATCACCTAGTACATCAAGTGGCCCCTGCGGTATATGGAGTTTTTCCAAATGGAAACACGGGAGGTTGCAATGTCCCTCTTTTTTTTAGTTGTACCCCATCCGTCGTTTCCGGTCGAGTAGCTAGATCTGAACCACAGGTTTATAATACGCCAGTGATTGGGCATCCAGAGACTTACCGTGGTGTAACTGATTACCTTCATGGCCTTCAAACAAATTATGCCGAGCAAGTTGTTCATGACCATATCACCCCAGTTAAAAGTGACACCATTATGGCAAAAGAGATACCTACATAAAATTTATGTGTTAAAAAGTTTTTATTTTTACTATTAGTTTTTACGTATGGCACATATTGTTCTAAATATATAAAGCCAAAATGTATAAGTTTTGTGTAAACTGCTTTAATTTTTATAAATATTAATTTTTATTGTCTGTATTTTTTATTTTTTTCACTTGAATGTATATATCCTATATGTTTTGTAATTTTAATTTACATTAATGAATAATGTATAAGAACTTAGGAAAGTGATTCAAATTCCTAAATCATTTTAATTCAAACAAATTTATTTGAATTCCATTATATAAAATCAAATGTTTGGTAAAAAATAGGATATAGACATCAACTTATACTTATTTATTTAAATGTACACGTACTTATTTGCTTAATCATTAGAATATTTAAAATGTATAGGTTCTTTATAAACAGCAATGTCTCAAATTCGTTTAGAGAACGGTGTGTTTTGACATGAGGTCCTCGCTAACTACTCTTTTATTTCTATTATAATTAAATTTATGAAAATTTGCAATAATTTTACAGAAAAATGAACTAAATCATATTAGGGTCAGTCATCGTTATTGAAATGAAATTACATTTGATTAACATTCGACAGATACTCTTTGAAATTAGTTAAGTATGAGTTAATATTTATAATTTATACCAAAATTTAACACTAGATTTACCAGACCCGTAATTTTGACTGGTTTTGCAATTTCAATTTGAAATAGCTAATGCATGTGACAGATACTTACTATAATGATATCATTTGCAGTTACAACTAAAAAATATATGAATGCTACATTTTTTAAACATATTTCTATCGAATACATTGATTAAAGGATGTAACCTAGTGCAAATGAATACTTCTGAAAGGATGTGATAAAAAAATATATAAATAAGATCTTTGATCTAAGCGTTATTTACACATTTTAAATGTAAGTATTTTAATCGCATTAATCGAGTATATTTTGATATTCGAAAATACATTTTGGGAAAATCGGATGTTTCAAATACTTTAAAGTAGTCCGTGGTCACAGGTAGACTGAAGCGGTATCTGTCTGTTGGTTGATACTATGAAATGAAAAAAAATGAAATTAATATTATTAAAATGACTGGATGGTGTGTAAGTTGTTATAGAAGATACTAATAGTAAGAAATGAGTTTGACTAAATCTATTAAACTATTTAATTATTGTTTTACAACAATTAAAATTAATTATATAGCAGAAGCTTCTTTTCTTTAAATTAATAAAAAAAAAATTTTTTTTTACAGTTACGTATAAATTAATGATAATAAATATTCGTTTTAATAATGTGCTTTTTAATTGTACCAAGATCATGGGTAGGATATACATTGCCTAAGCAACGTGTATATTACACACATTCACGTAAGTTTGATAAAAAGTTATAAATCAAACACATGTTAGTGTGTGTATTACTTATTTTATTATTTTGTATATTTCAAATTGAAGGGGTCGAAGTTTTTCCTTTGTTAAGTAAACTAATTACGACAAGACCTCTATTTACACATGATAGACAAATAAGGTAGGTATATGTATATTCCACGAATTTGTATTTTTCTTCGAAGTCTTAGTAAATAAATACATAGTGGATTTTCCAATCGATACATTTTTTTTAATTATCTATTTCATTTCCTATTAATTTCCTCTTATAAAACAAATGTAGATAATGAATAAGTATATTCATTTACGTCATGTTTTCTTTTAAACGTAGGTACGATAAGCAGATTTGTATGTAATTTCTAAGTATATGTTTATATAGGAAAATTTTGTATTATAAAAGAGCAGGTCAAAGTCAATGAGTTCCATTGACTTTATTGACCTATGTCCTTTGGCATTGTTAACCCAATGTGATTGCTTATTTTAAGTTGTTCTGTTTTTATCAATAAATTTAATGATGGCTTCTTGATAATGTAAAATAAACTAATAAAAACAATGTTGCAGACCTATATGGATAGGATAATAGGAGTATGAACTAATCTACTCGAGGTACTGATTAATAAATAATATTATCTGGCACACAGAAAAACCTTGATCCTTAAATTTATTATTGTTAACAGGTTTAATAAAAATATTTAAAAAATTGAAAATATAATTTACAAATAAACTAGGAATTTTTTTTCATGATGACGAACATGCTTTTAAGCTATTTTCCATTATTATAAAATATTTTTTTAGCTTCACGCTTTTATCCCACATAGAAGTGTAGACAGAAAGTGCCTAGTGTCAAGACATTTCATACTTTTTTTAAAATATTAATTCTCGTAAAATAAAGACACTATTTTATATATGTATGCAGATATGCTTTTGTATCATATTAACGAAAATGCAGTGTTCGCTGTACGTTCTAATTTCAACAATAATATTTTGCTTCGTCGGAATTACGTGTGACATATTTATGAAACCCTTAAGAATTTCGACTAAACAATGTACATAATGAATAATGTTTTCGATTTTTTCGATTAGTAAAAATAATATAAAACATATATATATATATATATATATATATATATATATATATATATATATATATATATATATATATATATCTCCTACGTTTATCCCATATGTCATTTTACTCGTTGTATTTTTACATACATTTGCTCCAAATAAAAAAAAAACTAAATATGTTCAGAAGCATTCATAAAAAAAGAATAAATCTTTAACATTTTATTATAAGTCATTTAACAAAAACTATTTGTCTTAATATGGTATATAAGTGATCTTAATTGTGAAACATTTAAAGTACAATAAACACTTGCTTCCTAATTAAAAATTATGTTTTAATAAATGGTTTTATGGTTTTGTTGATCCAATACGACAAGCGAAACAAATTTTATTATATTTATCAACAAATATTTGCAAAGAAACATTTTTTTTTATATATTTATTTTATTTTTTTGAAATCTACTTATTTTTTTGGTTAATTAAAATGTAAAAACAATCTTAATGTGATTGATTTCAACGCAACATTTTTTAAAGGGTTATAATATTTTGCAGGTACTTTAATTACTTTTTGTTTGTAGCTTTGGACGAATATACGTCGTCTAAAAATAAAATTATATAAAGGGTAAACAAACGGAATAAAAGAATATACATTTAATATAAAATATATCGACACTTTTGCAAATCAGTGCTAGTAGTTAAATAGTAGTGCAGTATTTAAAGATGGATCTGACTGTAGACAGGATGGGTTTGACAAGACAACGTGCGGTCTTAAATTTCGTCGCACGCGGTGTCTCGAATTCAAGTAAATTTGTTGTTGGTTGTTGACTAGGTTCTCACAGATTACCTAGCTATGCGGGATAAAGGATGAAGCTGTATTAGAATATATTAGACGATAACATATACCTACAAAAGAACAAAATATTAAATAAGACAATTTTTGCGTAACTTTAGGCGAGGTGGCTTAAATCTTTCGTTATACTTGAACATACTTTAACGCATTTCTGGCCTTGAGACTGACAAATATTTAAGCGATAAATTCCATTGTGTTCCATTCTGAGACTATTACTCGGTGGAATATATTCTCATATTTTATATCACTAAATTAAAAAAAAAACTTATAATATTTTTATTATAAATATTATGTAGACTGCATTCCCCACTTTCAACTGAGAGAACATTTGAGCCTGTTAACTGGCGGAGGTCACACTTTATCATTATAAAGCGTGTAATGCATATATATATATATATATATATATATATATATATATATATATATATATATATATATATATATATATATATAATGCCCACTTTGCATTAATTCCTGAAAAAACATTTACAGTGCAGTGTAAATGCAAAGGCTGCAAGAACATAAAGTAGATAAGAGACATTTCGTATCCCGCTGCGTTCAAATTTTTAAACTTTTTTTTTAAATGTTTAGATAAGTAACAATTTTTCAAATATTTTTAAACTTTTTTAATATGTTTACTAATAAATAGCGCTACTTTTGAGCAGTACTCGTTTCACGGAATTCTTGATTTCTGACACATTTTCATAAATAATTCATACCAATATCGGCTTTATACATATTTAGATTATATATATATATATATATATATATATATATATATATATATATATATATATATATATATTTTCGAAACGATTAATTAAGATCAAGCTAATTAAAGAGAGCCCGTCTGATTGAAATCGAACCATTTTTCTAAATATAAATTAGCCTTGACAATAAAAAATATGAAGAAAGAAGTATTAATAGTTCTATTAAAAACCTCTTGGAAACACTATAATAGTATTTAAATAAATTGATGTTAATAATATATCGGGTACATAATGTATATAGGTGTATTAAAAATAAAATAATATTTGAGATTAAAACACTAGCCTTAAGATTGATATTTATAATGTCAAGTATTTTGCTTCTAAAACATTATTTTCAATGGTAAAAACTATAATATAGTGAAAATAGTAAGTATTATTTAATAAAAACTACTCCACTTTCCTCCGAGTTCAAAACATTAAGTGTTAAGTGTGAAATAATTTAAATATATTCATGCTCCCGAGTGAAAATCTAACCCATAACCGATCGCGCTCACAGTCACACGTTATCCCACTGCGCCACGACCGGCCCCAATATTCGAGTAATTGAACTTGCTCGAATATTGTGTTAAAGTTAACAAATAAGTTAAGTGAAGAGATGAAACGCTTAAAAACATAAGTAAAAAATATTTTTATTTTCTAAGTCTGTAGTGTCACTTAAAATTAATTTAATATTTTTTAATTGTGATAAAGACATATTTTTATGTGCACATTACAAGTCTCATTAAATTTTAAATATTTATTAAATTTTCAATTATTTCAGTTTGATTATTTGATACTGTGTTATTTATATTAGAAGGGATTCAAATAAAAAAAAAAATTTACGTTATTAATTTATTCGTATTAATATGATTAAGGAATTAAGGAACAACGTATAAAGAAATGTAATAATAACGTTAGGAAATGTTATAATTTTAAAGTATAATAAAGTTAAAATTATAAATTATTTTTCTTAATTAATTGTGAACATTTTAGTTACTAACGAAATAAAATATTTCTGACATGCGGAAGACGCTACATTTGTTATGTACATTAGGCACGTTTGTTTTTGTTGTATCCGCGAAAGCGCTAAATGACTTTTGTATAAATGGCGATAGTATTTTGGTTTTTGTATCACATAACATTAACAGCACAATGAAGACTGTTATTTTACTGTGTTCTCTGGCAACATTTGCTACAGCTATTCCTACTCTCATTAAAGGGACTTTCAACGAACTAGAAGGAACAATTCGTGAGCCTTCAGCAAATATAAAACGTGAAAAGAAGTCACCTCTTCATGATTCGATCCACGAAGACATACCAGACCATGAAAAAGAAATTTCACCTAGTAATACTGGTTTCAAATCGCATATTGTCGCTCCAGCTTTTGAAGGAAGAAGCCTAGGTTTTAAAAAGCCTTTAATTATTAAGAAGAAATTTGGGTATCATCTTTACAGAGATTCCGATGAAGAAATGGCATATGCAGATCCACATGAACATTGTAGAAAACAAGTCAAAGTGAAATTATGTGACGACGAGCCCAGTATTTACAGTAATAAGTTATCGAAGAATACGAAGTCAGCTGGACTGGATATTACAGGAAACGAAGTAGAACATAGTATTAAGATGGCAAAAGAAGCTGTTGAAAATTTGCAAAGAAATATTCAAAAAATGGAAGAAAGTTCAATGAAATTAAGAGAAAACTCTAAAAATGATAATTTGGCTACTGATGCTGAAGTACAAGACGATATAGAAACAGCTAGAAAAGCTTTAGAGCATGTAACACAAAATTTTGAAACATTAGAATCAATGGAATCTCCAAAAAGTGAAGATAGCTTAATGCCAAAGTCAAGTACCGACGAGGAAAAATTAGCTCAATGGAAAGAGGCAATTGAAAATATTCATAAGAATTTTGAAATTGCTAGAAACATTGAAGACGCTTTTAGATTTGAGTCTCTAAATTCATATTCTTCTGAAAACGACGCAACAGTAAAATTGTTAGATAGCGAGATGTCAAAAGTAGGTGAATATGAAATCCAACAAAAATCCAACGACGAACGTTTGGATGATAGTAAAAATGAATTAAAGAATGATAAAAATACATATGAACAAGAGAAATTTGAGTCATTACATGATTCGCCAAATGGAAAATCAAATAGTCTCGAAGAAAAACAAATTGAAAATGATGATGATATATTCACGTCTTCATCTAACAATAAAGAATTTAAAATAGAGCTTCATAGCGATAGTTTAAGACAGGAGAAAACTGCTACAGATTTAATAAAGGACAATATGGAGAAAGGAGAGTTGATGAGTGATGAATCTAAGATGCTTAACCTTGACGAAGAATTACCAAAACTAAAAAATGCGGAGGACACTTCTGAGGACCAACCCCATATATTAAGCGCACTTAATACACCACCAAGTAGTGCTAAAAGTGCTTTATTATCTGCGTTTGAAGAGTTAGAAAAACAAGCAAGTGCTGAAATTGAGAATAAAGAAATTTCTAATTTAGCTAAAGAAGCCGATATTGAAAATATAAATATAAGTGAAAACATTGATCACAAAACTATTCCAAAATCAAGCGAAGGAACTTCAGATTTTCAAACACAAGAGGAAATAAAAGAAATATTTGATATCAAAAAACCAAATTCTGATAACATAGAAGAATTATTTATGTCAAAAGAAGCAACTAACACTGATAAAATGTTAACTGAACCTACAAACACGGATATCCATTACCTGCAAGAAAAAAATACTGATGAGCAACAAAAAGATGAGAAGCACCTTGCTTTATTACTTGATAGGGAAAATCCCAATGAAATAAAAATGCGTGAAACTTTGGATATTCCTATTTCGCAAAAGGAAAGTAAAATGCATAATAATGAAGAGGACATAAGGGATGCTTCCGATGAAAAAATGACTTCAGATAATTCATTTACAAATGAAAATATAAATTCAGCTCAAAGAATCACTAGTGAAGATATGGATGGACCATTTAATTTGCGTTCTGTACAAGAAAAACATGTTGTTATTGAACAAGCTTCGTCGATTACGCCAATAAACTCCAACAAGCAGCAAACTACGAATGAACTCTTAAGTAATTCTATGACAGATCATGATAGCATGAGTCGAGCAATGACAGAAGGAACCAATATATTACGTTCCGTTCAAGAGAGTGGAAACAAAGATGATTCTATACCGACAATAAAAAAATCTTTTAGCGTTCAAAAGGAACATAAGCATGAAAAAACGAATGAAGAACAAGATATTATTAATGAAAATAATAATCTCCATAGTTTACGTTTTACCCAGGAGAACAACTTTGAGACGAAAAATCAAAATTTAAAACATCAACAAAATTTAATGAATGAACAAATAAACTTGAGAATGGCTGAAGATCATAAGAAAGGTGAGTCATTATCAGGAATTCAGACATTAAATAATTTACCTAATCTTGATTTACTTAAAGGCTTTGATGATATAGATCCAAAATTTAAAACAGTTGCAGCAAATGAAGATAAAGAATCACCTATACCAACAAAAAATAATCCTAACCAACAAGTTAATGCTCATAATGGATTATTTAACCTGCAAACTATGGGAGACTTAGGTATAGAACACGAATCAGCTAAAAATGCGGACCCACGAGAATTCAATTTCATGCATTTCTTTCCTAAAGAACAAAGCGATACTCTACCTCAAGAATTTAAATCCGCTTCTACTTTTCATAACGATAAGAATCCATTAACAGCGACTAACAATAATGAATTAGATATTAACCAGAGATTATTTAATGGAAAACAAGGCGTAAGAATGACTGAAGATTCAAATATAGAGGATTTTTTGAGTCAAAACCGTAATTTACAAATAGCTCCCGTTAGCCGATGGTCGGAAGACAGACAACGAATGAGTCTCACATCACCTGGTTTCAAAAGTGCTACAAGTTTACCGAATGAAAATTCTTTATTAACAACTTCAAAAGGACCCGAACATTATAATGAAGATCAAATGATCAAAGAAAAAACAAACATGCGAATGAATGAAGGTAGATACACAGGGCAGCAATACAATTACAATAATAATCAACAAATGTATGATATGCAGTCAATGGCATGGCTAGAAGATAAGCAACATAAACATTTGGCTCAACAATATAGTCATGTACCCGAATATAATAACAACCACTTTAGGCCTTATTTGCAGCAACATGGATATACACATATGAACAGACATAATCAATTTGAACTAGACAATAACCACGATCCATTACCGTTGTCTTCTAGAAATCATGATAACGTGCATTTAATGAGAGACAGTAAGATATCTGAGATAGATAGCTCAATGCAACCAAGTAGTCAAATGAACATGAGAGACAATGGACAACAGTGGGGTCATCATCGCAGTATGTCTAGAACTGCTTTTGGAGGTTTACCGATTGCTGGAGTGAGTCCCGGTACTGTTGGAGTCTTTCCTACCGCAAACACTGGTTGTGGTATTCCGTTGATGTTAAGTTGCTCTCCATCAGTGGTATCGGGCAGCTTAGCAAAGGCACATCCAACTATCCCTGCGTACAGATCTGACGATGATATCATGTTCTATACTAAGAGGGACGCTAAGAACGTAGATCATACACCAGTTAAAATACAGAGAACGCCATTCAATCATAAATCTGACTTAATTTTAAATAAACAATAATTTTGACTTTGTTATTATTATTTAAGATTTAGTACTAAATGCATCACAAAAATCGAAGTAAATTGAAGTTGTGTATTATATCGTGATTTTATTATGTATATAATGTCACTTTAACGTGTACATTTTTAATATAACCTTATCAATCACATTTTACAAGTGTCTTAAACAAAAAATATATCGTCTCTGTAGAGCAAAAACTCATCAAGTCGGAAAATTGACAAAACGAGTTATGAATGTCAATGTCAAAATTGCTTTTTTTTGCTTATTGTCTAAATGTCTTATATAATTGCTTTCGTTTTCGTTTTACGAAATATGAAGCATATCTAATCTAGTACGTAGATCCTATAAGGTAATGAAATAAATAATTTAATTAGTTGATTATTTATTTCTCATTTATGTAAAGCTCAAATCACAAATTTAAAACTAATGAATTCCTTTTTCACTTGTGCCATTAATGCAAATATACTATTTTCTTTAAAATTTACTTATACGATTGGTGATTTTTTTTAATTACTTATTCATTAAAACAATTAGTTCAATTTTACTTAAGTCTAGTTATTTTTATTCAAAATAATATAGCACAGAGTAAATCAATAATCATTGTCGAAAAATAACTAAATCAGAAATAAGTCAGACTTTCCTTAGATAACAATTAATTACTGATTTTTTGTAAGCTTTGTAGTACAAAATTTATTTTATTTGAAAAAAACAACAAATGTATGACATTTTCCAAACCTTACCCCTCATTATTCCAAAATCGAAACTAGATTTTTCGACTTAGTAACTTTTTGCCCTACAGGGAAGATATATAAATTACAAGAAATATTATATTATATTTTGATTTTTATATAGCATGCTGTTATATATGACTTACTTAAAACATTATGAATTATATTACCAATTTTTAGTTATTTAGATATCTTTATAATGAAACTTTCATAAATAAAACATACTTCAATGGTAAAATATTTAATAATAATTAGTATAATAATAAAAGTTATGTTTGATATTAGATTTTTTAAAAGAATTTTCTTAATTTAGAAGAAAATTTTTAGATAAGTTATAAATTATACGTAATTTGTGAAGCTATCTTTTACAATCACATATCTATTGCAAACATCTATCGCGATAATGTTGTTGTGTAACATTATATGTACATGCATATATAGCTTGCAATGAAATTTCAATGTAAGCTTAAGAGTTCTTTTGTATGTATTATATTAATAATTATAACATTGTAGGTTATCGACGTTTGTTCCCATATAATTATGTGAAACTTGTGAACAACTTGTCAACTAAGTATCTTAACTACCGGGTTGCCTAGGACTGCTCTGCTATGCGGGATAAACCGTGAAGCTGTAGGTATAATTTGTAGTAAAAAATTTTTTTTAGTCATATAGTTTTGTTAGTTCCTGAATTAAAAAAGAAAAGATTATTGCGTTTACTAATCTTAACTGCAGTTATTTTTGAAACACAATTTGAAATTGTTTTTTTCCTGAACACATTAAAATTTCTGCGTAGCAGGAATGAAACTCGTTCTTTTTAGATTCAGTTCAAATGGTAAAATTGAAACATGTGTTTTTCGCTTTACGTCGCAATTTGTATATACTTGTTAAGACTTTTTTGTTCTTGTTACTAGCGCTTGCTTTTTTAATCCTCATATATGACTACGTTATAAAATATGAATATTTTTGAGTTAGTCACAAATTTCAAATGTATAAATAGATAAGTAAAATTTTTTGATCATCGTGTCAAGTGATACTTAATAGGGAAATATTTGCCAATCGTAATATGTTCGTAAATCGATTATTAACTATAGTTAAGAATTAAAGGATTTATAAAATGAGAAAAATTATAATATTTTCCGTTTTCATTTCTAATTCACAATAGGCATCAGTCAGTAACAAAATATTTAAATAATGTATGCAACTTAGTGTAATGTGATATATTTGTTTTAATATGAAATTTGATCATACTGGCTTTAAACTATACTACTTATAAAGTAATAAAAATATTTCTTGAGCTAGAAATAGTCATATAGTCGTAATTATGAAAGTGTACACGATGAACCACTGTTCTTACTTTATAATACTAAATGTGCTGCAGATTTCAACATGGTTTACATCAGCTAATCTTTTGGATAAGCCTAAAACTAATATAATAGAATCATTCTCAGTAGATAATCAAGTTGTAAATAATGATAATGAACCTGGCGATCTGAAAAAATCATTGCCTGAGCTATATAAGGACTCGGAAAATGCAGAAAGAAATATGTTATCTCCAGAACTACCGCCACCAACGGCAAATATAGCAAACGAAGATTTTGTTTATCCATATGCTTATAGTCCAGGATATAATTATTATGATGTTAATACTGATTCACTCGGCTCATTGACACCGAACATACCAGATAGTGGTTTTAGAAGAAGTTACAATAAAATACCATATATTTACCCCGAATGGTTTACATCTTTCCAACCATACCCAGTAAGATATATACCACCAGTGTATTTGAAATATTACTCATTATTACCGCAAGATATGGTACCAAATTATGAATTGACTAATGTTCGTGCCCCGAGAGTTCTTCGTTCAAAAGATGACTTTTGGGAACAACTAGAAAGTGACTCTATTATGAAAAATATTTTACCAACTATGTCTGTGCCATTTTTACGTAACAGCCCGCCGGCACCTTACGAGAGAGTTTATTTACCATATGCGACCCGTGATTGTGCTTTGCCAATAATGCTTGGATGTGTACCAAAAATATACTACGCTGATAATTACGTGACCTATAACCGAGAGGCGGATCCAAGGACGGATATTTATGCAGAAAAATTAAACTTGTAATGTAATAAATAAAGTTGTAGTAAATAGATACTACAAAAGCATCTGGAAAATTTACTGTCATAACTTTTTAAGTTATTTTAACGCTTAAAATATATTATAAATTAGTTGTTGTTGAAATGAAAGTAAAAAAGTGTGTCATTTAATATGTTTTACTAGAAATAAATATCTTTAGAAGATATAATTTTATTAAATTTACATAATTTTATTTGATTTTTACTGAGTACCTAATACGCATTTTCAAACTCAAGCTTTGTATTATGAATACTTTTTTCGTTAAATCCTTATACCAACCCAAACTGAAATTATGTACAAATATATATATAAACAAAAAAATCCTTTTTTTTCCTTAGACATAGTAAAATGTCCACCAGGGGAGGTGATGGGAAGGAATCTACAGTGTGTAAAGCGTCACAAGGTGTCGTTTCACAACGATGAGCAATGGCAGTATTACGGAGAAACATAAATATGTGGACAAGTGAATACTATGAGAATGTCTCAAACTTTTGCTTAAATAAATATGTAATTTTTATACTTAGTGTTGTTATTTCTTTACCTATTAAGTATTTATTATCTTAAATAATATTTGTTTAGTATATATCAAGTAGGTACTTCAGAGTGGTCAAACTGATGATTACTGAATTAATTTTGTTTGTTTCTTTTATTCATGGTCAATTTCTCCTAACTTAATCTGTCTAACAAGTAAAATATGCCTATGATCAAATTGTCAATTTTGAAAGAAAATATAAACCCCTAGAAAATTTAATTAGACAGTGCTTAGTAATGATTTTTATATATAAAAAGTATGTATATTTACCGGTATATAATTCTTATTTTTTACATGTCAAATAGCGCTTTGCAATGTTTTGTTAAGCACTGGAAATTTGAGCGAATAATAAGCACTCTTGACAACGGTTAATAAATATTTACCTAGTATATAAATAATTTACCTAGTTTGAAGTCTATAAATAAAACTTTTTACTTTACCTACATACATAAAAATATACATTAGTAAATTTAAATGACTTTTGTAGAAAAATATTTTTTTTTGAAAAAAAAAAATAGAGTAATTAGTGTAGTTGTGAGTATATAGTAGTTTAAGAATAGAAAAGACCTTTAAAAAACGCTAAAGCAACTAAAAATGTAAAAGAAATAAATTATATTTGTAAAATAAAAGTGAGTTTTAGGTAAAAAATTCATCTCCAATCACTCAAGCTTAAATCCAAAATCTGATGATTGTTTAAAACGTGTCTTAACAATAAGCAAATAACAACAGATAAAATAAAGTTATTATGCTAATATTGCAATAAATTTTTCCATACGATACTCGTCTCAAAATAAAAAAAAATATTGCATTGTTTGCTTTTTACACAGAATATAAGATTTCAGTGATAAGATTATCGAGAATCTATAGATAATAACTAGGATGTCTTTATTTGTGGTTTCAAGTAATATATATATATATATATATATATATATATATATATATATATATATATATACATACATATATACATACATGAGGCCGGTCGTGGCGCAGTGGGTCAGCGTCTGACTGTAACGTGATCGGTTGAGGGTTATATATATATATATATATATATATATATATATATATATATATATGCCATAAAGATGCAAGAATTTAGCGACTTATAGATTTGTTACTGTTATTTATATATTTTATATTTTTTTTACGTTTACTCTTTTATCCCGCATATCTGTGGTAGACTGAAAGTACTTAGAGTCAAGACACTCCGTACTCAGCTTTCCGCAGAATTCTAAAACTCGCCCGAGTGGGAATTGAAACCACAAACGATTGCGTTTACAGTCAGATGCTATCACACTGAACAAGGATCAGCCTTTATAATTTCTTACGACCGCAAAATAACGAATACCATCCAAGCTCAAGGGGCAGATATACGTACAAGAGCATGATCCGACTGGTTACCGGTCTTATATAGCAGCAAATGTTGGCCAGCACTATCTCGGTACATTCAGGAGCTTCAGGTCACGGAAACGAGGACGCTAAGGTGGACGTGTGGTGTAACGCGGGCTCACCGCATACGTAACACATTTATCCGAGGTAGTCTTGGAGTCCGTGACGTAGCGGATAAGCTTCAAGAGCGTCGCCTGAGATGGTATGGACACGTTGCGCGCCGGCTTGAGAACTCTGTCGGACAAATTTGCATTGATATGTCCGTCCCTGGAGTCCCCGGACGCCCAAGGAAGCGAATGATCAATATGAGAGCGAGCGAT
Source organism: Dryadula phaetusa (assembly GCA_032432895.1). Lineage (NCBI taxonomy): Eukaryota > Metazoa > Arthropoda > Insecta > Lepidoptera > Nymphalidae > Dryadula > Dryadula phaetusa. The sequence continues at coordinate 347,170 of JAOYRS010000026.1, forward strand.
ATGAGAGCCAACGGACTTACCATCGAGGATGCCAAAAATCGTGCAAACTGGAGTAGGTTAAGTGGGAAGACCCTAAATGGCCGGGACAAATGCCAGAGAGAAAAAGAATATACCCATTGAGATTGAGAAAATGAAATCAAGAATATAGCGTAAAAGCTATAGTATTTATATTGTCAATGTCAATTAAGTACAAGCAAAGTCACAATTATTACTAATCAATATAAGTATATTAAGGCTTTAATAAAAAGTTATAAATTCGGTTGTTACGACAATTATGCTTGTAGGTAAGATAATATTTAAATTGATTAAATAAATAAATAGCCTTCAAATCTAAATAATCCTTATTTACAAAGGGAAATACTGTATCTAAATTCTAGTGTGAGTTTTATAAATTAAGAACAGGTACTACTTTTGATAACATAATAAATTATTTAAAATTTAATAAGTAGACAATACGGTACCTTGTATAAAACGCCATTTTTATAAAACGTCAAAACCGTTGTCTTACCGAAGTACCTACTATTATTGGAGGTACCTTCGGTAGGTAAATAATCAGTATATACCTACGTGCAAAAAATGTCTATCTAAAAAAATGTAATTTTATTAATACCTACATTACTTATTAATACCTACATTACCTACATTATACAAGTTTTATTTAGTTTTCCTTTTAAAAATATTCATTTTTTTGTCGAAGACTCCTTTTTAGTTTAGGAACACCAAATCTTATTTTAAGTGGATTTTAGTGTTACATACACTAAAATCCACTTAAAATAAGATTTGGTGTTAACCTTTCCTTTTTAGAGATAGTTCAATTTTTTATATATATATGGAAATTTTACGTCAAAAGACACGATTGTAAATAAGCGATTCTAATGAAACCACTGTTGGTTCTTCTGTAGTGCGTTCGTCATATAATGACTAACTTTCTGAGATTTATACGAAGAGCCTGTTTGGCGTCGCCGAGTAAACATAGAATGACGTACACAACACGTGGTGTTGATAACGTTTTCATATATTAAAACCGTACTAAGTCATACATATCAGTTAAGATATTATAGCATAGTAAGCAAGAGGAACAAATTAAATTAACATGAAGTTGCTAATGTGCTTAGTTCTTGTTGGCATTATTAGTATATGTCAAACAAGAAACATTAATCACGGTGACAGCTCAGAACGTAAATTCGTATTTGAAGATCTAAATATAGAAGATTTACCAGTTGTAAGTTTCTTTTTAAATAATAATGACTTAGTCTTATTTATATTTTCGTTTTATAAATAAAATAGAAATGTTCTTGTAATTGTATTTTATTAACTGTTCACGACTATTTAAACATGCGAGTTTGGATATGTTAAATACCTGCCTTCGGCATTCTTAACAAATAATTAATAAAATATACTTGATTATACGTTTATTATACGTTTTAAAAAAAACATATAACATTAAAATAGTTTCATTTTAAATGTGTTAATTATTTTCTACCGTACAGAAGCTGTCGTTGCGTAGCGAATGAGACAGCGACTGTCTATGAAAGTGTTTGTTTGCCGATTCCTTTCCCACTCGAAGCATATTTTCACTTATTCGCTCTGGTAAGACGAAGAGTGGCTTATATATATATATATATATATATATATATATATATATATATATATGATATTTCTATTTTTTTCATTTTAGGACGTCATTTACTTCAAACCAAATAGGCTCGTTCCAATAAACAGCGAATCATTTTTCAAAGTCTACGAACCTTGTCAAGATGGATATAAGCGGGACTTCATTGGAATATGCAGAGAAGTCTGGGATTAAAGATTAATAATAAATTATTAATATATAATTTCGATATAACTAATGTGATCTTAGTTTTAAGTATATTTAATATTTCTAAAACGGCTGGATCGATTTTTGAATTATAAAATAAAAATCCAGATATGACAAATTTCAGGCGGACCAAGTCGCTAGTGTTAGGGACATCTATGTAAAGTACATTGTAAATAAAGCGAAGGATTTTTTTATAAAGTTTAAATTGTATTATTTTTATTCGCAGCAAGTCAAATTAATAAAACAAAACAACAAGAAATCTGATAAAATATATAATTGATTTAACAAAAAAATACAAACAATATTTAAATTAGATATAAATAAGAATTCACAAAATAATTTCAACCCAATATTGAAGTTACGTTTTGTATGACATTTCGAAAAAAACCGAAAAATACTTTTTAGAAATACATAATATATTTTTATTTAAGCCCAAAAAGTAATTGAAATAATAATGTAATAACAATTTTACATAAGAGATGCGGGTGGTAGCGTGACAGCGCCGTGACCAGACAGGGGGGAGGGCAGCGTGGCGACACCGCGGATCCAAGCGCCGCGCTCACAACAAAACGACTCTACATTACTAAGAGCCCGCATGTAAATTGTTGTAACACCACCTAGTAGTCATTCAAAATTTAATACGAAATGAGAAGACTAAGTGTCATTAAGCAGAGAGTTCCAAGTTTAATTGATTGAAACCGTAATAGGTAATATTTTTAGCTAGTTATTTTTAGATAATTTTTTTAATAAACTGTAATAAGATAAAAAATAGGGCATAGCCTTGTTTAAAACACTATAACAGCTGGTAAAAGAATAAAATTATTATACGATCAATGTTGCAATAAGTACTACACACACAACATTTTAGAAAAACAATTAAAAACTCACCGCAACAGGATTCAAGCCCACTCCTCTTAGAAATTGCCCTACTCTAGTTCTGACTCCTAAGTTATGTATTCTACATCCGATTGTGTCGAAATTCTTATACATTATATACGAAATTCTTACATTTTTTGTATCTCTATATAGAGATTTTTAAAGTGGTCCTGTCCAATGATTTTAAATAACTATTTGTCAAAAGGTTTGAACGCAGCGGTAAATAATAAAATAAATAATAAATAGCATTATTACTAAAGCGATGCTAGCAACCAAAATAAGTTGTAATATGTATATGAATTTCGACGAAGCCAGATGTAGAACGTACGGCTTAGTGGTTAAAGCGTTTGGACGGTTCCCGAGAGGTGCTGGTTCGGATTCCTTTGCGTTCGAAGTTTAAAAAGGCCTTTTAAAAATTTATCTAATACTAAGTCGGGAATAATACCGTAAAAATAGTAATAACTTTTCTTTTCACGGATATATTTTATAAAATAAAATTAAATTTTATCAAGAATATTAATTTTAAAAAAGTTTTGTTTCCCGTATTATATGTCAGTGAGTAATTTCGTGTTTCGTAATGAAATACAAACGAGAATAAGCCCAAAATGCTTTTTTGTTACCTATAATAATAAGTTGTGTGCCGAGGTATGCAAGCGCGTGTCCGTGTCGCGGTATTGATAATTCAGTTTCCAATTTCCAACGGCGCTCCTTCCAGTCCCATACATCTATAGCCCCAACACTGCTGGGCGTTTTATCCTATTGTCAATAAATTGAAATTAGCAGTGGAATTTTTTATAAAGTAATGAAGTTAAAATAAAAAACATTTTTCATTGTTTAATCAGATAAGAGTTCAAAATAAAAATATTTAGTTTATAAGGTCTTCCCCAATAGGTAGTAGGAAAATTACGTCCATCGCGTGTATTTTTTTTAAATAAAATGTAGTATTATGACAAATACCTTATCGGACATTTTGCCAGCGCCGCCGACGATGTACAATTTGTCGTTCATGGAAAATAACGTAGCAAAGCATCGAGGAAATCGTAAGCTGTGAATCTCTGTCCATCTTAAATATAATAAAAAATATATTACAATCAAAAATTCACCTATTAATAGGCATAGGCATAGTCGAGTAGTCAGAGACAATATAGTGTCATGACACTACGTGACTGTTTTTGCCCCGAAATCGAAACATTGTGTATTCAGTGATGCATATTTTTTTAAATATAATCTATCCCCCAAGTGGGAATCGAACTCTATTAATATTTTTATAAATAAAAGGAAGAGAAACACATCAGGGTTGCAATTTCAATTGTACATTGTTTAATAAATAATATTTATTTATTTTTAAAAGTGTATAGAAATTTGAACGTAGTGAGATTCGAACCTGCGCCTCGTGGAAACCGTAAAATTTTGGACGGTTTCTAAGAGGTACGGTTTCAAATCCCGTTGTATTCATATTTTTATACGTTTTTTAAAAATGTTTTCCAATCATACGTGTGGAGTAACACTTTGAAAATAGTAAATTAATTTTTTAATTGTATATTACAGTAGTGAGGAGATGGCAACATTAGAAACTCACTGGTTAGTCTTTGAGCTATAGCATTCAACGCTGGAGCAGACGGGGCGTCGACGCTCGCCGGTCATGCCGCCCGCCACCCATATGTAGTCACGGTACTTGGTGGTCGCGGCCGCCATGCGCGCCGCATACATCGGCCGCACCTCGCTCCACGAACCGCTCTTCGGATCAAAACGTTCGATCGAACGAAGTACCCTTTCACGGAAATTAAAAATACTACTATTATATTCAACACTTGCTATATTTGAGCTTTCAGTTTGAAACTCTTGCAAATAAAATCACGACTTTAGACCTAATACTTTTCTAATTTAGAACTACAAACTTATAATAAACAATTCGTCTACAATTTAAAAAATTAGATTTAAAAATTTATAGATATGTGAAGTAAAAGCTTTGTACATCTTTTTTTGTTTGTTTGTTAATGTTTCATGGACGAACGAGTATGACATTTGGCACAGGTATAGTTTAAACAAAGAGGAAGTGCAGAAGTTTATATCAATTGACATACAACGTTGCTAAGGCAACGCGTTGTTAACGCGTCAATAGAAGAACTTGTTTGGTATATTATTATAGAGTGAAATATTCCTTAAATAATTGTTACTCCTCACCTGCCCTTCTTATCCTGTCCTCCAATTGCGTACAACGCCATACGATGTACCACCAGACCGAAGTTCTTTCTGGGTATAGCAAGACCAGATTCACTGTACCATGATCTTGTGACTGGTTCGTAGCTCCACACTGTGGATACGACCACAGACTTGCCACGCAAGTCATCTTCACGCGGGTCTGCACCTCCTGTATTTATTAAGTTACTATTATTATTACAACAAATTAAATTTTGTTTCTTTTTATTTTTAGTGAATATTTAAGCAAATTGAATTTGATATATGCAGTTATACATTTAAGAGTTATGTCATTTTTAAACAAACGAATTCCAATTACATACATATTGACTATGAATCTCGTACGTCGTCAAGTGTTATCGTTACATAACAAATTGTAAAGTAACCAATTCCAAATCGACTCATTCGTATGTATCTTGTAAAAATTAAGACTTCTAGGTACTAAGCAATATCATAAAGTAGTTGAACATTAAATTTGGAAATTTACCAACAAGAAAAACTCTGCCTCGTAAAAATGCTACGGAGTGATGATGTCGAGGCTCAGGAAGCTCTCCTACTATATCCCATGAATTCGTTACAGGATCAAATCTACAAAATTAGTTAGAAAAATATAAGAAAATACGTGTCTAATTTATTTAATAAATATGAATAGAATATTACGAATTTATATTTTCTAAAGAAAACCTATTCTTACTAAGATTTTTGATATGTGTATTTAATACGTATATTGAATATAAGCATTTGATTTAAAACCTGTTAGTTCATATTAACCTATAAATATCCTTCCCAGAATTTCCACCAGAGCCATAGTTAGTGTGGGGATCTATGCCGCCGAACACCAATACAGTTTCTCTATCCCAGTTGAAGAGTGATCCTTCTGCGATGTAGTTTTTATTAGACGGTCCCAGAATTGATGTCGATAATTTATTCCTTTAAAAAAAGAACAACATTAGATAAGAAATCATACACAAGAAATAATTATAAAGCTCTTTAAGTATTTTTTTAAAAGTAGGATGTCATTGACGTCAATCGTGAATTCTTAAAGACACACCTTTATTTGTGACGTTAAAGTCGACTTCCTGTTTAAAGGCATTAAGAAAGTAAGGTCTTTCAAATTGAAGTGAACAGTCAACATACTTATTGGTATAAATAACTAGTTAGAACATTATAAAAAATCTTAATTTGATGTTGTTTCATAATTTCTTAGAGGGCGTTTCTTACTATCAATTTTATTACGAATAGTGACATGATTTAAATTGATTCCATAATATAAATGTATAAAATTTAATTTAAAAAATTAAATTATTTCATATGCACACTTCGTACTCCGGTTTCCGCCAAATTGGAGACATTGCATGTTGAGTAGCGGAATTCAACACCGTGCTTTGTTATTCCACAGCGAGAAAATAAAAACTATTTAAATACAATCACTCCCCCGAGTGGGAATTGTACCCACGACGACGACGACATTTCGTTTACAGTCACCCTCTGTCCCACTACGTCACGACCGGCCACTGCAATATATGTGTAATATGAAATATTATTTACGTATGTTTAGTTCAGCCGATATGCAAAATATTCATAAGAACTTGTAAATAAATATATTGCTATTTATAAAATGACAGTTGCCTTCTTGTTATTTATATGACTGTAATTATATTATAGGTAGTAATTTACTTAACTCCTAAGTGCTCAGAGTAATAACGTAAGTAAAATATAATATTTTACATAATAAATATATCGAGCAATGAGATTTCATTTTTTTACATTAGTGTCAAATGTTTTGTTCCAAAATTAGGACGAAAATTTAACGACTTCGTAGACTTAGGGAGGCAGAATATCGACAGTGAGATATGGTGATGGAATAATGAAGTACAGGCAGCGATTCGAGAAAAGAAATCTGTTTTAAGGAGAAGCAGTTTTCGAGGTCCACTCTAGGCGACATGATGGGAAGGGCCTCCACAACAATAGTTCACTAAGGCTTGGATCTTAGTACGGTTTTTGTTCATTGTAATGCTGTCTCAGATTATATCCAGGACCATGAAAAGGAAACTGTATAGGTGGATGTGTGGCATGATGGGGATTGACTACATAAGTAATACATTACATAATACGTGTAAATAATAAAACGTTTTAAAGTGTATAACATAAAGAACCCTTATCTAAAATGAATTTCAATCGTAATCGGAAACGCTCACATTTATATTTTCTAAATAAACCTTGACAAACCCCTCTAAATAAATATGTGTGAGATTAGATTAAATATACGTTGTCGTAAATATTTTATAAAAAATCCAAAAGATTGTAAGATATTTGACTACACAACAACTACACAATAATAGTAAATAAATTAGTAACTGTAATGGCAAACTGTTTATGTTTTCACCTAAGCCGAAGCATAAATATTATCTATATATATATATATATATATATATATATATATATATATATATATATATATATATATATATATATATATATATATATATATATATAAATATATATATATATATATATATATATATATATATATATATATATATATATGTGTCATATGTGGATGTTTAAAATCACATGTGGACCATGATAGCATGTGTGGACGAGGGAAATTACATGTAGATCATGTAATTGTATGTGGATGGGTAAAATTACATGTGGACCATTATGTCATCTGTGGAAAGGTGAAATCACATGTTAACGATAAAGTCATATGTGGATGAGTGAGATCATATAAGGGTCATGGAGTCACAGGTGGATAAGTAAGATTACACGTGGACCATATGCGGTCAAATGCAGTCAAATATGGATCACTATGTTATGTGTGGATGGGTGAAATTACATGTGGACGATGAAGTCATATCAGAATGAGTTAAATTACAAGTAGGCCATGATTTCATATGTGGATGAGTAAAATCAGATGTGGACCATGAGGTCATATGTGGATAAGTCAAATTACATGTGGACCAAGATGTCATATGTGGAAGAGTAAGATCACATGTGGGCCGTGGTGCCGTTTTTTTTTTTTTTTTTTTTTTTTTTTTTTTTTTTTTTTTTTTTTTTTTTTTTTTTTTTTTTTTTTTTTTTTTTTTTTTTTTTTTTTTTTTTTTTTTTTTTATGTGGGTCAGGGAAATCTTATGTGGATCATGGTGTCTTAAGTGGATGTATCACATATCTATATAACTTGTCCAAGAAAACATGAAAATTGGAGATAAAAGATGTTCGTTAAAAACGGCTTTGATGACAGGGGCAGATTATAAAGATTTAAGGACTTTTGCAAGTTATGAAATCTTATAAATATTATTTACAAGAAGTGTTATAAATTTTAGCAGAGTCTTTGATTTAAGCTAGAACTAGCTATAGTTAAAGCTATAGTACAATGAGTCCACGAGGACGAAGCCGTGTGTAGCCCGCTAGTATAATAATATTATTCTAAATGAAACTATTTCAAACGGATTAATCGCATACATTTTGGTATTTGATACTACATTTTTAAAATCCGACGTTTCTAACATTTTATAGTAGTCCGTTATCATAGGTAGACTTTTCGAATGCGAAAATATACGTGACTTATCCGTTTCATTTAAACTGTGTAAAACTTGAGAAAATCGAAGATCTTAATGATATTATGATTTAAATATTTACATGTTAATTCTAGCGAGTGATTCTTTGGACTGGTTGAACATAGACATTTGTGGACTAAATACTTTTGAAGGTGCAACGACTTGGGTTTCTTGGCGTGACGTATTCGCTGTTTGATGTGTTGGAGGTGCAGACTCTCTGTTATTAAAAAGAAATATGTAATAATATATAGGACAATTTATAATATATCGTGGCTGAATGTAACTAGTTTGTCCTAACTGTGAATTGAGCGAATCTTACTTCCTTATAGAATATATAGCTACACACCTCTTTACTTTTTTTTTTTTTTTTTTTTTTTTTTTTTTTTTTTTTTTTTTTTTTTTTTTTTTTTTTTTTTTTTTTTTTTTTTTTTTTTTTTTTTTTTTTTTTTTTTACAATATTATCCGGTATTTATCCTAGCTTCACGCTGTTAATCTCGCATACCAGGGTAGACAGGAAGTACCTGGCGTCAAGATACTCAGTACTCTGTTTGCCGCCGAGTGCGAGCCATTGCTTGTTGAGAGGCGGAACTCAACGTCTCGCTTTCCTTACCAGAATAAGGAATGATAATAATTTAAATATAATCATTCCTCCAAGTGGGAGTCGAACCCACAACCGAATTCATTTACATTCAGACGATGTCCCACTGCACGACAGGCCTCAAAACAAGAGCCGATGTCGTTAGCGAACACAGTACCGCACAGTTCTATTTATATGTTATAATTTAATGAATAACTTCACTTTAAGTTAAGAATAGACAATGGTCTTATAAAATAAGACAGAATAATTGAATGTGTTTAAAAAATATAAGCTATATATATATACGTAACGATACGAACATAAATGCTTTGAAGGAGACAATACATAGTTATAAAATAACAGGACTAAAACAAAAATATATTAATTTCGATTTAATTAACCTCTTGACATTCGAGAGAGCCGCTGTGGCCGCAGCTAAATATGTTGCTGCAACGCTGTGTCTTCTCTCACTCGAGCTTTCAATCTGCTGTAAAATATTAAAAATATAATAATAATCATCATTATTACAGACTTAAATTGTTGTAAGTACGTATAACATGGTACTTATTTTAATGGTTAAAGTAAAAATCATATAAAAACACAGTATTTTTATCATTTACTAGGTACTAAATACTACGTAAGACAAAAAATCGAAGTCATATCTCTAAATAAGCTTCAATATAATGTATTTATTTTTTTCGGTGTTGAATATTTTTGTGCATGTATATATAAATGAAATATTGCACAACGCCCCCACATATTGGCATGAGATTACGCAAAACTACTTCAATTCTTTTATATTACGTTGACGTGGCACTACGAAATGCTGTTGCAATATGTTTAATACAGCGCGATAAAGTGCGATTAAAAAAAATTAAATCCCACTGGTTAATATATTTATTATGACTAAATAGTTAGGTTTCTCCCATTTTATTATATAGTGTCATTCCATTTGACCATTTGGCGTAAAATGTACTAATGCGGAAAGTAGAAATTTAAAATAAAAATAGATATATTTATTTACACGTTTATGCAATTTCAATAAGTATTAACACTTTTCCTTTAGTCTGTTGGTAACAATTTCCTAGAATATATTTTTTATTATCATCTGTTACGACGTCCGTTAATATAGTAATACTACCGAATATTGTAACAGATGTGTTTTGTTTGTTCGTATATCTTTTTACATGTTTATACATTTTGTTGCTCTGTTTTGTAGATGAAACTTTGGTAGCTATTTTTGGGCTTTCCCTATTTATAAAAAGTACCTATTCACGTGTGAAAAATGTGTTACGTTCAATAGCTTTTGCGGTTTTAAAAATTACTATTCGCCCTATTGCTTATCACATTATTCAACTGTTCATATTTTACTACAAGTCAATCGAGATGAACTTAAAATGAAAAAAAAACTGTGTAGAGTTTAGTTGGGTTTTCTATATTTAAACCTAGTAAAAAAGTGAGCCAATGTTTCAATAATCATTTGCAGTGTGCAGGTGTGATACAAAATAGAATATAAGAGGGGTTTATCATTACATTGGCCAAACTTAGAGAATCATCAGTGTTAGGGCGAAGGAACACATCTTTGTTGTCTAAACTGGGCGTGTATTCAAACCAGCTATCCATAACCACTAAATCAGGTTTGATAAACCTGATATCCTAGGAAAAACTATTGAAATACAAAAACATCTAAATTTCAATAAAAAATATGGTCGGAAACTTCACCGCTTTTCCTGTAGACCGCTTTCACCGATCCACTTTTAAAACTTTAAAGATACTTAAAAATTTAGATAGTATTTTAATATTATGTACATATTAAATATTTACTTAAAATAAATATTTGAAATAAAACATACGTTTTCAGTTGTGCTTGTAGTGTCTACAGCTTCGCTACTCGTTTCGCTGGTGGTGATAAGATCATCCGCTGAATCTCTTTCCGGTAGATCATTTATTGGAAAAGTGAATGGTGTCTAAAATAAAAATGTATACTGATATATTTATGTAGAGACAACGAACTGTGGCCTTTTTGTTTAAAATATTCCAATAAATAGAGCTATTAATGTATTAGGTACAATAACAGCATCAAAAAAATAATTGTTAGTAGAGATTTACACTATGTAATAATAAAAAAAAGAAACAAAAATTACTCGATTTGGTTTTAATTTACACATATGTATTTGATGCAGATGCTTGCTTTCTGTTTGTTGATCATTTTGTTGCTCCTGTAAGTGACAAAGCAAGCTTCACTAAATATATATATATATATATATATATATATATATATATATATATATATATATAATTACAAAACCATTCTTTATAAATAAAATAATTAATTTAGATAATAATAAATAAATATTATTTATTCAGAACGGAGATACTTATTAGACATAGACATTAGACATTATTATAACTGATTTTAAAGAATTTATAAAAGTAAATGAAATGTTATATTGATTTCTAGAAATACTCGCCTCTCTCTATCTACAAGCCTTTATTGGTAAGTAACTATACTTGACGGTTTAGGGTTTTATAAACCGGTACGAATAACTGCAACGAACTGTCCAAAGTATACAATAAAAAATTTTATTGTTTGGCTTAGCACAATTATTGTCTATACCTATTTGCAATAAATGCGGTAGGTACTTCATGGACTGGTTTTCGCCCGAAATAGAGATTATTAGGTGATTAGTGGTGAACTGTGCTTTATTTTACCAGTGGATATCGTGATGACTAATAAATTACCTCTACACTAGAGTGTCTTTCTTCTATTGAAGGCTTAGGTTTCCGTGAACTAGAGATTCCTTTGGGGGATGTTAAAGGCGGAGATCGACTTGGAGAATGTGTTTGTGCATTTTGTTTGGTCTAAAGAATAAATTTACGATATGTAAAGGTACGAAGAAATTACAATAAAATTATTATTAGTTTGATACTATTATATTAATTATTAGTTTGATTTTGACCTAGTATCTGCTCATTCGTACCTGGTTCTCGTTTTCAAAAATATCAGCCATTATTGGACTTTTTTCTTTCTCAGCTGATAATTCCCGTAAAGCGGCAGGCAGAGGAAATTCTATAGTACCTCTACGCGTATCCTTGTTATCTTTATCAAAACTACCTATTACATAAACACAAAGCGTAGTATAAAACTTCTTTGAAAGTAGCTTTGCATAATATAAAGTATTTTTTACATTTTTAGTATTTAAATAAGTAGGAAATAGTAATTTGATATGATTAATTATAAGTACATTACTTATATTATACTTTTTTTTTCAAATATGTAAATTTTTTAAAAATCGCTATATTTTTATAATAAATCATATCCTTATAATTTATTAAAACAAATTATTTTTTCATAAACTAAAGTACTACCTAAAATACATAATACATGTATATATCTATATATATATATATATATATATATATATATATATATATATATATATATATACATGTATTTGTACGCTTAACTTAGCTACATTAATAACGCAATTAATGTAGCTAAATTGAGCATGCATGCAGCAAAGTATGTTAAAGATAGCTTTGTACCTATCTACATTTCCCACGAAAGTGACAAATCAATTAACCAATCAATTAACAAATTATTATATAACCTTATTTTAGTATGAATATAATATTAAAAATAAAAACAGCTTTCTGCTTTATCCCGCATAGCTGAAAAGCCTGTGACGACTTGTTTCTAAAGACTCTGCTCCACATTTGTTTTAACATGGATTATGTATATTATAACTATATTGTCTATTCTTTTTATTAACAAAGTAGTGGAAATTTGGATTGAAAATGTTTTTATTATTTTGATTTTAAAGCAACAGTTCTCCTCACCATGAATTTCATCGCTTCGCCGCAATGGCTGCATTATTGCCATCTGTTGGTACATCTGCTCTTTCGGCACCAAAAACTCTTCAAGATAATTGAGAAAGTCTTTATATGTAACATGGTTCTGTATGAGACATATTATATACATATATATTTTAAAATTATAGATAATAATAAATTATTTGACGTATTAAAAGACATTCCTTTAGTAGACTTTATAATATTTAAACAACATCACATTTGAACTTTAAGGAATATTTAACTTTTCAAGATTACAATTTAATCAATTTAGACTGTACATATATGGTAGGTATAGAATATATAGCTTACCTACATAGGACTTAGGGTTACACCATAACAAAAATGTTTTCGTTATCTTATTAGACCGACACAAACTATAGGTACATTTAATTCGTATGAATCAGATATTTTCTAGAATTTGTTAACGTTTTCCTCGTTTGTTTGATACGCATGCATTGTTATTTGTTAAGCAACAAACACGTATATAGGACTACTAATACACTTGTATAAAAATCACATAATAAATAATTGTTAAATAAGTATACCTATTTACTTTTTACACAGACTACTACTAGTAAATAATAATATTATGATGAGTGTGCCAAAGACTTAAAATGCCAAAATTTTAAGTACAAAACATGTCTTTGAACTATTGGAAAAATATATGACGATTTTATATATAACCTTTTCCTCTCCCATCCAATTCCTCTCAGCGGGTTCAGCGAGCCCTAGCACGTCAAGCCAGTGGTAATAGTTCTTTGAATTGTTGCCATACCAATATTTGATTATAACATACCTGTTAAGCATGTAAACTAACTGCTTTAAATGCAGCGTGTGATTTATTTATAATATAATACATAAGTATATAAATTAATTTAAAGAGCAAGTCTAATTTAAAATCTCAGCTAATTAAAAAGCTCATTTTGCATCTTTTATCTTATTTAAATAATCACTTTTAATTTAGACAAAAAGATTTTATTATGCTGGGGAGAACTAAAGGTTTAAATGTGTTAAAATCTTTAGTTTTATCATATCATGATATACTTATTAAGAAATTGTGCTTTTTTGCTGTTCTTGCTAACTATGTAAGTGTTTTTTTATAAATTGGTGTAGATGCGTGAAAATAATTCTATAAATTTTGCAATTATTATGAGTGTTGGTTATTGATCTTATTCGTAAATGTATATCACTATTTGAGAAAAAAAATATTTTAAATTAGACATAAGTATCTAATCAAAATAATTAAATAGGATTTGAATACCCTATCATTACTTTAAAACAGACTTCTACGTTCCAAATGAGCAATGTCGTCATCGTCGTCGTACATATAGAGTGTATATAATACACTAACTATATATACGACGACGACAATAATACTAATTGTTTATCATTAATTTGAACTCTTATTGAGTATATTAAACTAAACTTACGTAAAGGACAGTAATATATTACCTAATAGTTTATGGTGGGTAAGTAAAATAATATCTTTAAATAAATTGGTGAGGAAAATGTTATGTGGTTTACATAAATTAATTGTTTGTATAATTTACTTATGTTTAAAAACGTTTATGTAATTATGAGGTCAATGGCTTTACTTATAGTACCTACATATAAAATATGTACGTACTGTAACATGTGCAAACATAAAATAATAATAAAATCATATATAAAAAAATCTTTTCTATAATTATTTAAGTACATTTTAAAGTGTGTTTTTGTATAAGACGTTTAAATTGCACTATTCCACATATATATTTCTTTATCTACCTTTTTCAAACATTTATTAATTCCCCGACCAAACTTGTATTGGAAGTAACTACGTATGCAGTTCGGGGTATTTTTGTATCTGTTGTATAAAACTTGTTATGGATAACAAATTTCAAAAAGAAACTAAAAACGCCTTGGCAGGGATGTCAGGTTGGCTCGTTGATATATAAACACAAATATTTGTTGTTTTTGGTTACTATAGAACTGATCATAAGAATAAATTCAATTTATCAAATTGGATATTGTTAGGTTTGGCAGAATGTTTTAGTTAGATTGCGCTACATATTTCGCTATTCTAGCTAGAAGTTCATAGCCTATACAATTATTATTATTCACTTAAATAATAAACTTACGCAAGTCCATCATCAACCATTTGTTGTATTTCAGGTTCGTTGACGATTTCAAGTATCTCCGTATTTTCGGGATTCCTTTTAATGTCGACGAGTTGCCATGGTGATATAAGGCCAAATCGAACGCATCTCATTACGTCAGCGGCTAAGTGACATCGAAACTTCCAGTCACTATATAGCCATCTCACGCCAGCCATTAATACTTCTATTTCACTAAATAAAAGCAAATTATTAGTAACATATTTTAAATGAAGCTATTTGAAATGGGATAATCGCACATATTTTAGTATTCGAACATATATTTTTGGAAACCTGACGTTTCGAACACTTTACTGTTACCACCTAATACCAAAATATAAGCGATTAAACTGTTTTAAATAGTTTCAACTAAAATGTGCTAAAATCCCGAACATAAAAGATCTTATTATTAGTAATGTAATTTTTTAACACGCATTCGACAGTATTGTAGTATTTCCTACTTGCACGATATAGTAAATATTTAATATATATATACCTGGTAACACAAATATGATTTGATTTTAAAATAGTCATAATTTCCTCAGGTTCGAGTTGTAGAAAATCATTACTAGCAACGAGTGGCAAAAAAAATCTTATAATTCTGGGAACCTTAAATTAAACAAATTAATTTCAACAAGATTTATTAATACAAGCATTTATTTTATTTAATAAAGTTGTGAATATCAAACTTGTATACCATCATATCCATTACTGCTGTTATCCGTTTAGCTCTAGCTTCTCTATATAAAACAAAAGCAGTATCTTCATTAAATATATTTTCATTCACAATAAATGCCCAGCATTGGTCTTCCAAATCTATAATTAAAATAAATCGAATTCAAAATCAGCAATGTTTACCTTTTAACCAAAAGCTTAGTGGAGCTAATAGAAATATTATCAAAGAAATATTAAACGACAATACGGAATACTTATAGAACCTGCGAGTATAATCACAATAATTGAATATACTAATAATATAAAATAATACCGTGAAGAATATAAGGTAATTTGCATTCTATAAAGCATATAGGTATGGAAATCTAAAAGTAATTGTAAATACCTTTAATACCAAGATATTTGGAAGCACAATATAAATCAAGCACATTGTCTCTTCTTATAATTTTACTATTGTCAGATCCACTAAAAATCATCCATTCATATATGGTACGAAATGATTCTGGTGTTATACTAGCCTGGGAAGAGTTAACATTTTTTTAATAACTTTTAAAGTCATATTAATTAATTTTTTTGAAAGAAATTACTCACTGGATCTAGCTCAACTTCAGCTTGTTGATTGTGTTCAAAGAAAGATGAATAAATTTGTAGTATTAGACGATGACATTGAATTTTTTCACGACCAACATGCACTAGTGTATCCGTATTTCTAATTTGATAAAAAAAACATGTAATCAAAATAAAAGTGGCTTCCTCAATAATATAAATGCTTTTATATATATATATATATATATATATATATATATATATATATATATATATATATATATATATATATATAAAGCGTAGAAAAAAAAACAAAAAGAAGTCAATTGACCCAAATCTTTAGAACCATAAATAATAAATGACAGAACACACGCGGAGAATGAACACACACAAATAATAATTATTAATTTAATATGATATGCTAGCACCTGGTATCTTTATGTTTTATATTATTAAATCATTTCCTAAATTAGTTAAAAATATATCTGACGTTTGTGATTTTCTATAAATTAGTTTTACAATTTTTTTTTCGTTTTAAGTATCATTATGCTTACATATAATTGTGTACTCTTCTATAAATTTCTTGAAATAAGTCTAGTTTCTTAGGCAACTGCAAGCGAACCCAATCAACCGGCTCTGCCACAGTGTAGCCGAGACTAAGCAAATCTTTACTTTCCTTTACTGTATAGTTATTGTCTCTTTTATCTTTTGTGGGGGTATTCTTAACTTGCATATTTACGTTAACACCCTTCGGCCCATAATTAAGTTGTGGCACTGCATCACTACTGTTCTCCTTTAAGTAATAAATAGAATATTAAGAACCAGTCGAATTTTATTAAAATGTCAAAAAATGTACTTACAAATTTATCCTCATGTGGTTCACCGGTCGGTTTGCCTTCAAATTTAACTTTAACTTGTGCCTGAGATGGATCAGCCAAGAGCACACCGACAGTTGACGATTGGAATACAACCTGAAGATCGTTACGATGTTTAAATTACATGGTTGTGAATGGATGAGTCATTAGTAAAATTATTATACCTGATTCGATTGCACTTTTAAGTTACCGCTGGGCGTTGGTTTAAAGGGGAATGCGGCAAATTTTTGAGAATCCATCTCTTCTAAGCTGCATATACTAATTGACGATAATTGTTAGGAAAATGTAACTTGTAATATAATTTAAGTAATTAAAACAAGAATATGGAAAACCTTGAGTCCTCCGTGCAAGATGTATAATAAAAATCTTTTTGATCTTTACGAATATAATCAGTTGCAAACTTAGAAGCATAAGTATCTGGTGACATTTGTGACTTTTTGGGTTTTCTAAAAAAAGTAAATTCATCATTATATAATTATAATGATAATTATAGTAGATACAGAGTGGTAATTCTTACTTTCCCTTAAAATTCCACGACATATACGGTGATTTTTTTAAATATTTAGATAAATATCTATTCACTGAATCGCCTGATGAATCATATATTTCGTACTGATTGGTTTCTCGTAAATAATGAGTTTTGGTGGTTTGTAGAAAACCGAATGCTGTAACAAATATTTTAATTATTTAATTGAATATGTATTTAGACTCTAGGCGCAATATCTGGAATTCGGTGAAAAGCGAAGTACGGAGTGTCTTGACAATAGGTACTTTCTGTCTACCCTGCTATGCGGGATAAAAATAATTCAAAAAGGATATATATATATATATATATATTTATAATTCAAAAAGGATATATATATATATATATATATATATATATATATATATATATATATACATATGTCTTTATATTATGTATTGAAATTTGAATGCTGTGTGTTTTCAAAAATAGTTTTAAGTCTTTCTCTATATTTACTAATTTTAAAGACAATGTTTTGAATAATCAAGACAATACTAACAACGTTGTGCACTCACAAAAAACACTAGAGTTTGGCGACAGATCTGACAAGGAACTACTTTTATGAATCTTTGGTTTTATAGTAATATGAAAATGTTGATATAATTTATTTTTAGATCTCTGATTGTTCCTTCTCTTTATAACAGTAGCAACTCTGTAATAACAATTAAATTAAACTGGTATGCGACAAAAATGTAGATCTATTAAATGTATAAATAAAGGAATTTGCAATTATAAAAAGAAACATACCATAATACGTCTAATATATATCATTTTGACATATTTTTGTATATAAATGATACATACATTCTTTAACATCTGAACATAAAAGCAACTCTAATTTAGACTTTCGCTATTATAGACTTAAAATTACATAATTCTTATATCACTTGACTATAAATAAAACATTTTATAATGTAAGAACATCCAACATTTTAACATGAATTAAATTGATGTAGTAATCTTGCTTAAGATTTAAACCTAATATTCTCGCTGTTGTCGTTTTATGGGCTTGGCAAAGAATAACTAGGGGTAATCTTTTTACTCTAGATGGGAATGCCCATTTGCGTTGCATTTTGTCTCGCCAATCACGCCAATTTCCAAATCATCTACCATGCCTGAACCATGATAGCATTTATTATTATAATATATCAACATTTATTCAACAGTTACGTGATTGATTTACTATCGACTATCAATAACTTTAATTTTAACAGGTAAACATGTAAACATGTTTTAAAGTGCTTTCCAAATTATTTCTTTTTTGTTTTCTTAAAGTAATCGTATCAAAATCATCACCAAATATATACGTTGATATGGAATATAAATTATAGATACAATCCATGTGACACTTTAAAGCTTTTGGTAAATAATTAAATACATAATTACAGAACAAATTACAAAATTAATTGTAACCTTATATCTTAAAACCCCATATTATAGTTTTATGAACGTAGTTTGTTCGATATGTATTCGTTCTATTTTCGGAGTTTTACAATCGGAGGAATGTATTTTCGTTTAACCGCTCTGGTACGACAAATGTCTTGATTTTGAAGGGAAAACTGTCAACGGAGTCTGTGAATACTGATGCGGTAGAGAAAGGGAAGCTGTAGATATAAATCTATGGCTTATATTTCAAATTTATTTTTGACAAAGTAAACTTACTGCCGCGCAAAAATGTTTAATAATGCCTTATGCATTTATGTAAATATTAAACAAACGCTGTGACTGTAATAATGTATGAATTTTTACATATTATAATTTATAAAAGAACTAAATCTTACCTAGAGTTACGAATTACACCTGTATTCACTTCATTTGAGCAGTCGTTTACCTTTGCAAAAAATATAATTACTTAAATATTTGTGTCGGACGATAGATGAACTACGAGGAACAGAATATAAAACCTGTTCTTAAGTCCTAACCTTGAAAAAATCTAAGCAAAGATATGTTAATATAAAACATATACAAAAATTTGAGTTTTAACTGACTTACCTTTTCAAAACTACTGCTTTTGTACATTTCAAATTCATCGAACGAATAATATAGGAACGAGGAACATATTGCTATTAATTTTTCTTTCAATATATTTAACAACCACAATAATTCTTTTAATATTTTGAGCAAGTTCTATACACTTCTTTCGTTTTTAATGTTAAATATTCCAAAGAATGTCATAATAGACAAACAGTTGCTTAGTAACATATTGACCCTTCTATTGTAGATAATTGTGCTCTTTGGTGTTTTCAAAATAAATATTTTCGTAAATAAGCAACGTATGACTGATTTAGAATATCGTTTTGTAACATACATCATATAAACTAAAAATCAATTGTTAAAAATGTTTTTGCAGTATATTTTTAATTCTAATAATCTACCTAATCATTAAAAATTATAGTTATTTTTGATTACTTTTTACTAACGTTATTAACATCATATAAATTTATTATCATTTTTAATATTAAAAAAAATCTAAATTTTTGATTGATATTAAATGCTGGATGACTAAAAAAAAAATTTTCTTTTTCATTATGAAATTTAATTAATTATTAAAATAATTTATAAGTACAACAAAAAATGTAATAGTTTAGATTATGAGCAATATTAAATTGTTTTTAGTTTACAAAATAAATAATAATTAAAAAATATTTGTCTTATTTCAAATTCATCTCATATTTCCAAATTTTTAAAATTTATAATCTAAATCAAACGCACGAAGCGACATTTTATAAAAATATATAAAACGTATTTTGTATTACAATAATAAATAAATATGAAATATTTCCACATAAAAAAATTAATGCTTTATGCTTTGGTCCTTGCTTTGTTGTTCAAAACTAACTGGTATTGTCATAAGAGAGCTATACTTTTATACCACTTATCGATCTTAATTATACAATTTATTTGCCAAAATAAGAACTAAAAAATATCAATATTTAAAATGGAATTTAAAAAAATAAGAACATATATCGATACTTAAATCAGCATTTAAAATCAATCGATGACTTACATCGATCACAACATAATAGGAATAGCAATATCAATTGTTTACGTTTAATGTACTTTTACGATCAATGTGAAAACATTGAAATTATTGAATTTATTATTAAAGTTTTAATCATGAACAACTTTGCGCCGGGCCATAATGTTGACTATTTAAGTCGTATCGTACTATAATGATATTACTTTTTTGGTAATGAGCCTATTTAAAACACTACACCAAACACTAAATTTTAAACGAAGTTTACCAAAACACTATATTGAAACGTAATTGAACTGCATTCAAATGTAAAATAAATTTTTGAGGTTAATATGGACAGACGCAGTGCGTAAGAGCATAAATTGACACACAGAAAAACCAATGGAATTGTTGAAAATCATTGTCTTCTGTTCTGATATATACATTGATAAACGCAAACAATAATAATAATGTACAGTTTCATAAAGTGCAGTCATATTGTACATATTATTTTTAACATATAATTTAGCAAAGTTATGAATGTCAACATAATTATGTGCTCGGTGGTTTTCCCAAATCTGTATATTCCACGTTTTATCCTTGCTATTTATAGATGTCCGGGTGTTGGGTTTTGTACTAAATATATTTCATTTTGTAACGTTAAAATTATGATATTACTTGTTGGTTTTAGATTAATATTAATAAGCATTTCAAATTGTTATTTTTTATATAAAATTAGCATTATTTTTTATATAAAGTATCATTTAAAGGATTTTTATAATTTTTATATGATCCGTACTCCGCTTTTCGCCGAATTCAAGACATTGCGTGTCAAGTGGCGGAACTCAACGCCGCGCATTGATAATCCTAATGCAGTACTGTAGGCTGTATGTTTTGAAAAGTAAATAAATGGTTTGGCCGACACTCACATTATAATATAATATATAATAATATAATATAATCATTACCATTACCATTTTTTGTAGTTTTCGGTTCTTTAATTTGAACTGACTCCATAAATCGTGCACATCAAATTACAATTTTAAATTTAAATTTGTATATTTTCAAAATATTTTTTTATAAAATTTAATTAAGGAAGTTTATAAGAATGTCATTACATAGAGATTTTAAAATCCCTATACAAATATAAGCTTAAATTAAATTTTATAGTATATTTACAATTCCCTTATTCGTCACAATTATGTTAGACTATACACATTTATATGACTCAAACGTACGTCTCATAATTATTATACAAAACGATCTAAGTCTTCAATATAAACAGAGTTACATTCGATCAGGTTCATTGGCAGAACAGACGGCTACAAGAAATATTGTGTTTTCCTAATACCGGTTAATATTATACACAGTAAGTGGATTTACCTTTTCCTTAACAAATGTCACTAAGTTTTTGCCTTTTAAATATTTAATTGAGATATTGAATAATGTCTGTTACTGACTTTTTATTTAAATATACATTTTTTTAATATTATATGATTTTACATCAAAATGGCCAGGTTTCGATTTTTTTGAATTGGACGTGAATTTGCATATGAATAATACTTTTATTATGTCTTACTGAAAACCATTTTTACATTTTTGCTTTGATGCCATCTATCCTTTCGCAGACT
Source organism: Dryadula phaetusa (assembly GCA_032432895.1). Lineage (NCBI taxonomy): Eukaryota > Metazoa > Arthropoda > Insecta > Lepidoptera > Nymphalidae > Dryadula > Dryadula phaetusa. Next base: position 369,397 of record JAOYRS010000026.1, read on the forward strand.
GACTGATCACGGGAATTGAATAAAATTAAAATCAATCTTAATTTTTCAAATGAATTAACTTATAAGTAAGCAAAAGTATTTGATCTGATTTAATTTCGCAATTCGATATATAATACGTAATATGCGGAAATCAATATTTTTTTATGATATGCTTTAAAAATAATAATAATTGTATTATTAATGTGCTTATCTATCAACATATTTTTCTGCTTCCTTAAATAAATAAATGTATTTAAATTTGTGTTTTACTGATTAACTTTAACTTTTTTATCCTCACGCTTTTATCCCGCATAGCAAGGTAGGCAGGAAGTATTTAGAGTCTAGACACTCTATACTCCGTTTCCTGCCGAGTTCCAGACATTGCGTGTTGAGAGGCGGATTTCGACGCCGCACTTTGTCTTACCAAAGCGGGGAAATGATAAAAAACCAAATATAATCTTTTTGCCAAGAGGGATTTGAACACACAACCGATTGCATTTATAGTAAAACGCTGTCCAACTGCGCCACGACCAGCTTCAACAAGTAAGCAATTAAGAAATCTAAGGTCAATTAAAGTCATTAACCTTAATTTTTTTATTTGCTGTTATTTAACTATATATATTAAGGTTGATTAAAGTATTTTAAGTATAAAGTTTAATTAGTTCTTAAATTTTTCCTTAACAACATTTGTTAAATTTAAAATAGGGTAGTCAGAAGCAAGACTCCGTTGACTGTTTTCTCTTATCGCTTGTTGAGTACTTAATTCAACGCCACACGTTTTACTAGAGTAATAAAAATATTTTTTAAATATAATCACTTCCTTCAGTGGGGATCCCAACCGATCCGATCGCGTTTACACTTGGACGCTGTCATGGGTTCAATTTCATAAATGTAAAATATCTAATTATATTACTGATTCCTTATTGCAATACTTTTATTTTATATATCATACGATCATAAAAAGATGATATCAAATAGTTTAGTATTAAAGCAATTTACCGTATGTTTTTATTTTCAAATTTAAAACCCACGTAAAATTATTTAAGAAATCGTTAGTTGTAAAGGACAAATTGCTTGTACATTAATCGTCGTAGCAGCTTGTCTTTTCTAGTTTCCATGAGAAGTTTCTTTTTTAAAAATCTTGATAGACTCTGTGCATAAAATAATTCTATACAAATATGAAATAAATGGATTTTTTAATAGATCAGTAAGAGAAATTCCAGTATGTCAACTGTCATTAAATTAATTTCGATCAACCGAAATTAGATTATTGTGTTGTCCGCAGTCTTTGTTTATTTTATATTGTATTTATAACTTTCAGATATGGATTATGAAAATAACATATTTTCGCCCGATGATATGGAGAAGATAAAAAAGAAACTTGCGGAGAAAAAAGCTGAGAAAATAAACACTGATGCAGGTTAGATGATGATATAAGATTTTTTTAAATTGTGATTAAATGAAAAGATATCTTATGATAATATCTTTGCGTTCGACATCATTTTTTATCAAATGTTTAATTATAGAAATAAGGCTTTAAATAAGAACAATAAATTATGAGTCTAGGATTATACTCGTCTGGCCATTAATACTGTTACAATTATATATCTACTAATTATTACTTTTGAATTTGGAAATTTTATACGATTGTTTTTTGTATTTTCTTATTTTCGCGCCAATATTTTGTAAAATATTTGTGCCAATATTATTAATACTCTATATATATAAAAAAGCAATAAAGCAAAGATTTTCAAAGCAAAAGATTTAGTCTCGGGAGATGAAGACAGCACGTACAACTATGTCGTATATTTCTAAGATTACTTAGTATTGGACTATCTGGGTAAGAGTCGCACGCACTGGTCATTTCTTAATTGATAATTTTAAAAAGCATAAGATAGTAAAATCAGAACAGCTCCTTAGACGCGGAAGCAGATCAAATCAAAACAAATACTTAAGCGGTGCGTGCTTAAAGTAAAAAAACTTTTACAATTGAGCAAGATGTTAGCAAGCAAAATGACCGTATTTATGCTGAAAGCTTTAAAGAAGGTTCCTAATTAAACAACCGAGTAGTATAACGTGAGCATTGTTCAACTTCTTTGATGATTTCCAAGTTAAAAAGCATGAAGCTAAAAAAAATTATGACACAAAAATATTTCTTAATATAAAATATTTATTCGAGGTAGGTCATGGCGCAGTGGGACGGCGTCTGACTATAAACGTGATCGGTTGTGGGTTCGATCCCCACTCAGAGGAGTGATTATATCTAAATTATTTTCACTTCCTGGCCCTGACAAAGTGCGGCGTTGAGTTCCACCACTCAATACGCAATGTCTCGAATTCGGTGAGAAGCGAAGTATGGAATGTCTTGAAAATAGATACTTTGTGTGTACCCTACTATGCGGGATAAAAGCGTGAAAATAAAATAAAAATAAAAAAGAAATTAACGAATTCTTAAACTCCTAAATGCTATATATTGCTTAGAGAAAAGCAAAACTAAAAAAGAAATTAACGAATTCTTAAACTCCTAAATGCTGTGGATGTTAGAAAGAAAAAATAGTTATTTTTCCGATTGAAAATCGTTCGTTCAACCGCAGCGAAAAAAAAGGTTGTGTTATCATTAAAGTTAGATATAATTGAAATTTGGTTTAATTCGATTCCTCCGTCCTAAACCTTCAAATAAAACTAGATTTGGATATCCGCTAAAATTTTATATTAAATGGTGATTGTTTGATACATGAACAAATTCATTAATAATATGTTATTTATTACCTTAATATAGGTGACGCTTACGATGGTCACATCGTTTTTGAGGATGAGATGGAGAAAATTAGGAATGAAGCAGCTGCTAATAAAGCTACCGAAACCAACGCGTTAGACGAACCTAAGAAAGAAGACGAACCAGCGAACGGTGTCGCATCGGTCCCCTCTTCGAGTCCAAATGATCATAAAATGGACGATGAAAGAATTATTCGTGATGTGTTTTGAATTTAAATTACAGCTTATTTATATATATTAGACTATTGTTTATGTTAAATTAGAAGATGTATATTCTTAAAGTAATTTAATTTAAATTATATTATTTCCAAAAATATTGAATTACGATTGTTATGCAACGGAATGTCTACAGCTTATCTCTGACTACTCTGTTATAGGATAAAGAGTGAAACTGTAAAAAATATACATTCACTAATTGAATTAATATCTTCAAATCTTAAAACAATATTATTTTAATGTATTTCCGGCTTTAATAATGATAAAATACATATAATGTATGATTTCTCCAAGTTTTTTCCAAGGAGACTTCTCCTTACTTAGCGTCCACTTTATCGTATATTTTCAAGTAATTTGTTTATGGGCGCCATATATTTATTTATACATTAAAAACTCAAATCATCGCTTAATGTACATAAAGGTTTTATGTAAATTAAGCGATGATTTGATTTATATATATATATATATATATATCTATATAATAAAAAATATTATTGACGACATTAAGAAATGGAATAATGTTTTTTTTAATATTTCTTTGTTGTCTGTGCCTGTTTGTTTGTTTGTCTGTTTATCTATGCGTTTGTGCACGCTTTTCTAGAAAACAGCTTAACCACTATAAAAATAATTAAAATACCAAGTGGATGAGTGAGACAAATTCTGCATATAAAAATATCTAAAATATCCCTTTAAGTAAATCCCACTACCTAAAAGTTCGTTAAGTAGATTGTACCTAGTAAAATAATCTTAAGTATAGTTGTATTTTTATTTTAAAAAGAAAAGTTTGTTAATTTATTATACAGGGGATTTTTATTAACTATACATTTTATACTTCTCACCAAGTAATTGCATAATTTTTTGTCAGCTTAGAGAAGTCTCAAAGGCATATAAAAATATTACCTTCTATCTAATAAATATTCAGTTTGAAATAAAATAATTAATTAATAACTCTGTAATGCAAATAATTTGAATATCATTTTGCCACGAGGATAATCTTTACGGAAGGGAAGCTTCTTACTTTATTGTAGTTGTTGTTTCTTTTGGCTAATTTTGGCCACGGCGACTGCATTAGCTCCGTGGCAGATGATAGCTTGTAGAGCCAATATTGGTTGAAAAGCTCCGTGCGCATTGAGGTCACATAAGCATACCATTGACAGTATTGTAACTGATAACCGAAGAAGGTCGGGATTTCAGTTTATCGCCATTGCAGCCAAGTTTCAAGTACCGCTGTATTTCGACCCAATCTTGAACCCGAGTTCTCGACCCCCAATCTACTGTTCCCACAGCACTATTACACCATCCTGTAAACACACTGCAGCTGACGCCGAATGACATATGTTAATGTTGCGATACTTCAGCCGCAGTACTTCAGTGTTTCGCGCGTAACATCGGTCCAATATGTAGATGTAATGGCGGTATATGGTCTACGACTCGCTAGAATATAATATATTCGGCAGGGCGACCGCCGTATAAATTGATTATTTTTTCACATAATAATTATTATATTGTAATATTTATTGTCATTATATAATTGAACTAGCGGCCTGCTCGTGGTTTACAAGAACTACACTATTATATTCAATATATAAATGTTTCGTTTTGCTTAAACTTCTTAAATCACTGTGTCACAGACTCTAACAAGAACGTTCAATACATAATGTACAAAAAAATAATGATCGATGAACGAACTCAAGATAGCACTAGGTGTCAGTGACATTTTGCTAAAGTAAGTGTGGCGGCGCCTATAATTTGTATGTCAGTATCATTAGAATTTAATAAAATACTCGCATTTTGCATATATACATATTATTTTGTCGACTCAAATATTAAGTATTTTATGTTTTACTAGCGGCCCGCTCACGGCTGCGCTAGCGCGAACTTACAAATTTAGCTTTTTCGTTCTATTACCTGCCCACGTTCCCGCCATAATCACAAACTTTGCCATAATTAATAATTAGATTATAAGCTGAGGAAATAATCCACCAACAAAAATCTCTACGACCTACAACTTAAACTACATATGAACATATACATATAATAAATAAGTGAATTCTGTGCAAGAAATATTTAAGAAATAATTAATTTATGTATATTAATATACATAGTCAATAACACACGGTAGAATTTTTGTCTGTCTATGACTCCGTTTGTGCCAATCGCGTTAGTATAACATAGCCATAGTAATAGCTCATACTCTGGAGCTGCATACGGGACAGTTTTTATCGTGGTATTTAATGTGGTTTTTGAAACAAATGCCTGAAAAATCAAATTACTTACCATAATAATAATTACGGGATGGATAAGAATGTTTTTTTGGATGCCAGTAGCTTAGCTTAGCCTCAGAGCTCAAAAGGGAAAAAAATATTAAATATCATAATTACGTTCTAATGTTCAAATGTAGCAAAAATAAAATTTAATAAGTAGTTATTAGAAAAAAAAACATTGTAAAGGTATTCGTATGTATGTAAGTGTACACTTTTTGTTTAGCTTTGTAGCTTAACTGTTCCGTGTAGAGTAGACAGACAGAACTCAGTGTTAGGACACTTTGTTTTCCACTTTCCGCCCCAATTCAAGCCATTGCGCCTTGGCTGGTGGAACACAACGCCACCAAATTCGACATTTAGTCCTATATTGAATGCGTATTTTTAGTAAATTCCTATACGGGTGACGTGATATACGACAAACTTATTATTTGCGGTTAGTACAATAGTCATGTCTATGGATCGAGCTGGAAAAATAAGTTTGTTTTTAATATATACACTACTATTTACTATATATATATATATATATATATATATATATATATATATATATATATATATATATATATATATATACTATTACGGGATAAAAAGTACCCAGTGTGATGCAGGATAACTGGGGATTTTGATGATTAAACAAACAGCCAGACAGACAGTCAGACAAAATTGTTTTTAATCACATTCTTGTGTTGAGTGAATGTAATGACACCCCCTACTACTTTTTTTAATATTTTCAATTTACAGAATTGACTCGTTTACAGTTTTATTAAAGTATAGATAATTTTATGTTTTATAATTCAGATTTGGTTACAATCGACTCTACCGGGCCCCTTGACGTAGCTATTATTATAGATTATAAATTATAATTATGTACACATGCCAAGCATTTAAAGTATTTATGTGCTGGGTACATTCAAAATATTATCCTTTTGTGTCTGAAACACTAAATGACAAATCAAAATGTTAATTATCGTGATGTAATGCCATGACCGCATAAACACGGAACTTTTTTCGCCTAAACCAACCGCATTGATAACGAAAACGTAAACGTGAATGTGTCATATAATATTTAATTTGTAGAAACCAAATAAGTAAGACTGTTCGAATCGTAATCTTGATAAGACGTCGATGAATCATCATGACAAAATTAATAAAAAAAAATATAAGTAATAGTTCTCCGCTATAATTAGTGAGTACATACACTTTTCAGTTTAGTGGTTAAGAATATTGATGCAAGTTGTGCAGGCGTTTGTTAAACAACATCTGGGAAGTAAACAAGCATCTGGGAACGCCAGACGGTATAAGGAGACGACCTACAGAAGCCGATCAGAAGTTTATCATCTTTCTATAAATATAAATTGTTAGTAAGTGCTATTTTTGTTCTTTACAATATTTGTTTTAAATACTAAATATTGTTACACTTTTCAGAAAGAGATAAAAATATGATAATATTTCCAAAACATTTTGTTGTTTCGTGGTATATACTTAATTATAAATTTTTATTAATTTTTAATGTACAAATGTTACTTCGAAACAGCACAATATAAAATAAATAATTGTTTTTATCGCTCATTTACGAATATTATGATTTCCTTAGAAAACTATGACTATTATCAATATTATGAAGGTAAGCTAATGACAGTTTAGGAATGTATTAAATAAAAATAGTTTAGTTAATAATAATACAAATAAAATTGCGCATAATACATTATATACTTATGAGATTTTCATTTAAGACAATAGGATGACATTAAGGTAATAAATGATATGAAAATTATAGAAAAGTTTGGAGAAAATCGTTATAAAAATACATACTTTAGTAGTTAATTTCAATGTACTGCTAACTGGTATTTTAGTTCCCGTTCTACAGTATATTTATTTTCTCAGATCTAAGTTCAAAAATATTATTACTTTCTGGTATAAAGCTTGAAGGAATAAGCATCATATATCTTCAGTCAGAAACAATCTTAACTGAATAAAAGGCTTATGAAAAGGATTGAGAGGATTTTTATTTACTAATTAATTATTTTTTTAATCTTATTTCTTGAATTGTTCGTGTACGCCTATACATACGCAATAAGGACTGTTGGTAAAAATTGTAGTGAATATATTTATGCTTTATCCTGCATGGCAGCGTAGTTAGAGCCAATCTAGTGTCGAAGCTCTCCGTTCTGTTCTTTTCGCCCAAATTTGAGATATTGTGTGTTGATTGGTCTAACTCAATGTCGCTTTTTATCTAACCAGAGTTGGAAAATTAATTGGAATATAATTATTCCCCCGAATAAGAGTCGTACCCCAACCATCGTGCTTATAGTCTGACGCAGTCCTTTTGCCTCATGGTGGCTTCACATTTATTTCTATTTTAAATAAATTATTTTAAATATTCAGATATGGCTAACAGTCCTTGCGAGTTAAAGTAGGGACTCGAAGGAAGTAAATAAGGCAGCGGCCGAGACTGGAGTACTAGATACTAAATCTTTGGATGAAAATGCGATATTAAATGATATCCAACCAGCGCACGTGATAATTACGATCCGATTAGTTGTCTAAAAGGTCAAGCAATGGGCGTTTTTTAAATTGTTTTTATGTAAATATTTATGGAAAAATCTTAATAGGTGTTCTTTAGATTATTAGATCCAATTATAATAAAATGAATGACTGAAATTATGTATGACTAATATACTTATGTATTCGGAAAAATTATTATATTTTTTATTACAACAGTTATCTGTAGTGTAATAAATTAGTAAATAAAGTGGACGTTACATGGAAATATTTATGAAAAATCTTATTTGAGCCAATTGTAAAAGACTAAGATTTTTCTATGTAAATTCTCTGTTTGTCAGTATGTTTGGATGTATTTGCTAACCACCTTGTTTACGACTGGTAATACCATAAGGCCTGGGCTTAAAATAGTGTATATCTAATTGATAAGGACTCTGAGAAACAAGAAATCCCACACCAATAGAAGTTGTCTAGCCTAATAATGTCTAAAATCAAATGTCTAGTCTTATATACAAAGATCTGAAACACCTGACAAGGTTAGCATAGACATAGCATCTTAGAAACTTCATCGTCCATCTACGGATATTTTATTACTCATATAAAATGTACTATAACATAACTTAAGTAACTCTAAGTAGTGTGTGGGGGGCCGGTATCAAACGCATCATTGTAGCATAACGAATTTGTTAACCCACGATAATAAAAATATTGTTTTAAAACTCAAAAGATTTGTACCACTAAACCCACACTTATATAATCACTCCAGTGGGTTTCAACCGTACCGCCGTTTTGCAAAAGCTTTGAAAGATTTAATTAAAAATTTCCCTGTTTACGTAATTTTTCTGCAATCTATCTTGATAGAACACATGATTTTCCACGGGAAAGATTTATTTGGTCATTATTAATTGTATGCTTATGACTTTCTATCAACATAGCCCAGAAATTATTAAAAATACACTTAAGATATTTTTACAATATTAATTTATAATGTTTTTTGTCCTGTACAAAGACATTATTAATCAATAATATTCGTTTTTTAAGTGACTATTTTACTACACTTTATGTATTTGTGGTTTAGATTTTTTTGCACGAGGAAAAAGTCATACATGAAAATGACTCATCAAGTTTATAATTAATTCCAGTTGTCACTTTACGCTATCCTATGCTCGTTGCATGTACATGTTTGGTACTTTGCTAACATTTTCCTTGTTCTCGTAATAAATTTACTAATATATAAACGGTCTATAAATCGTTATAAACATGTTGTATACAATGATTATTAATGAATTAACAATCACCTTTTTTTAGTCTCTTCGTCTACAAATACTAAAAAATAAACTGCTTTTAATATAGAAATAATGCTTAAAAACCAAATAATAAAGAATGATACATACTAATATTGCAAAAAAAAATTTTTATTTTCGAGAAAATCTAAGGATATACATTACGTCATATCCAACATACACTTTTACCGGGGAGTGTCAATGACTATAATGCCGTAGATTTGCAAACGATTTTTTAAGATCACAACCGTTTGGCCTTCCGCTATAAGGAGACGATCTAAGGGAAACGGTCATAATTGACCCCGGCTTGGCGCTAACGTTGTTTTCCCGCATTCCTGAAAAAAAATAAGCATTCAGTAAGGTTTTTTCTTACTCTATTATAAATGAATTATTTATTTGCTTTGTTGGTTGGTAACTAAACCTTATGTATTATAATGAATCCTGTCTTCATACGCAATGGACTAATTTACTGCAGTAAATTTAATTAAATCTGTTTCAATTATTGAAAGAAGGAGAACGGAAAATGAACAGTGTTTCTTTTTGTTTTTGTGTAGTCAATTGCTAACTATAAAATAAATGAAATTTATTTATTCGTATGGCTATCATTTATTAAATAAAAAAAATATAACATTCACATTACTAACATATTTTTGCCGGACTCATTTTGAAATGCGGTTTCATATGCAATAAAAGAGGACAGCCTGTCTTTAGTTTTCAGCAGAGTATCCTAATTTCAAATTGTATTTTTTACAAATGAGCGAAACTGTTACTTAATACATAATATAAGAGAAATCATTTTAGGTACAAATTTAGTGGATTACTTACAGTGTAGTTTTTACTTGTGAATTAATTGGCCATATACTCTTTTACTTTGGCAGTATTATTTTTCAACTGATAATAGAAAAAAAGAACTTCCGTTAATCGATGGATAATACAGGTTCCTTACAGTGCGCTCTCATAGTATAAAGGCCACAAAAACTTTACTAGAAACGTCAATAAGAAATAATTATAATCAATTCTATTCAAGAATCGGTTATCTGTCAGGAGAGTCGTTACAATACTTTTCATACGCTACTCTTCTCGTCTATCACTACGTCATCTACAGAGTCCTTAACCTTGAAGTTGTAGATTTTTGTTTGTATTGTTTGTAAAAACTTATTTATTCATAAAGATCGTTCATAATGTTTGACAATTACAAGTCCTTTTTTCAAGACTATAGAGCATACACAGTTAATAATTATTAGTACGTTTTTTACTTTCATCTGTATCTACCCGTCTATATATCGATTGTCTATTATCTATCAATATAATAATCTTGTCTCTTTCAATTTGCACACGTGGTCCGGATAAAACTGACAATATGCGGGTCGTCGCCACCACAATGATTCCACCAAATGGAATGATATAATAAATATGGTTTTTATGTCCGTTAATAACTAAAACAACACTTTATTGAAGTTTTAATTTAAAAATGACCAAAAAAGATATAATATTTCGTTTGAATTTGTATAAGTGTCCTAGTGCGGCTTGCGGATTTATTGTAATTACCAGATTTATATTATAGTGGTCGACAGAATTTAATAAAGTAATAACTTAATAGTAACAACGTCCACGATTGCTATAGTTTTAATGGTTTTATATTACGTTTCTATTCAAAATTTACATTTCGGTTAAATTAATACAGGCGACAACACAGAGAAATTGAATATGTCACAAGATTGCACTAAACATTATATAATGCGATAAGTAATCTAAAGAGGGAAAAAATTGAGCGACTTGTGCATAGTGAAAAACCGGTACTACTAGAACGACCTTTACATACGTCCCCCTCACTCGCTTAACTTTTTTATTACTACTACAGAGTAACAAATGAGAAATCGCCGTTCAATCTTTTTGGGTCGTAACAAGTCACGAAGACATTGCCTTAGGTGCACTGGTGCTATGTGAACCCCAGCTTTTGTTACCGACATGGCACACACAAAAAGGAACAAAATGCTACATCGACACGGGCACATCCGATAGTAATTACTGTCACTGGTTACAGTTCGGCGGTGGTTTCCGTCACTTCAAGGTAGCCCCTTACCGCATAAATATTTATCTTGGCTGATCGTGTTTGTTTATATATCGCACTGTTAATATTTTACAGGAAAATCCACTGTCGAACGCTTTCGTTAGTTGTTTTCTGGATACATTTCTGGCATACGTGGCTTCTGACGCATACAATTCAAGATTGCCAAGCATCTGTTTGTCGAAGCCTCAGAAAATTATTATGGAATTTGCTAATGTTGCTTGTGGACTTCCACTGACAATTAGTTTTTAGTGCCTTTAAACCGAATGCAAAGTAGACAATCTATAAATAACATAGGATCAGAAGCAGTGGTCTGTTTCTTACCTTTAATGGTAGCTTGTATTGCCTATGCCGAAAATGGTCAGCGTTACTCAGCGCCTCTGACAAGTAAAAATATTGTATGTAGCCTTCTGTGTGTCAACGATACATATTATGTATTAATGTCAAAGCTATTCTGTTTATAGTGTTTTATTTTTTAGTTTGATGTTCCGCATAGTAGGGTAGACAGAAAGTACCTCATACTTTTCTGTCTACCCTACTATGCGGAAGACACTCATATATTAGTAATATTGTCCTTTTCACACTATTCCCATATAAATTTTAACTGTGCCAATTTCTAATTACTCTTCCAAGCACCAATTTTGTAAAAGGTTTCGAGAATTTATTACTCGTGTTTAATAGTAGAGCTATTCAAATAAATAAAAAAACTAATAAAGAAGCGCCAAAACTTTGACGTGGATAGAACGCTGCATAGCGTGATATCACCATAGAAGACCAAACTTGATCGAAAACTTATTTTTGAAAATATAATAATAAGGAAAATATTAATTTGGTATATATATTAACTAGGATAATAAGAGTAAAATTTTCAATGTAGTTCTCATAAGAAAAAACAAAAACAGGCCAGTGAAATACGTCGCTTCGTCCCAATTACTCTATACCATACACAAACATTAAACTGTTTGTTCATTGTTTTCGCTAATAATAATAAAAATAAAAATATAGAACATATACTTTACAAGTCGATATAATATAATCGATTTTAGATTTCAAATATATTTGTGTGATCATCATCAACACTCAATCGTCAATATCCATAAAGTAGAACACGTCGCTCTTTATATTATCATGTGTTTATCTATGAAACTGATAATCACGTTTAATAGTGCAAACAATCAATTAGTAGTCATAAACATAACTAACATGTTTTTTTAACGAGTAATTTTTATAAGGTTAGTAGAAAATCAAAGAACTCTTTTTAAATAAAACTATTATAAGCAGATTAATAGCCTATATTTTATTATTTGAAATTCAATCTGTGACTACGGACTACTGTTAATTTGTTTTAAAATATTTATTTTCCAATACACGAATAATCAAAATATACACAAATAATCCCTTTAAAATAGTTTAATTTAAAATCTCATTAAAGTTTTACTAGTAAATCCAAATTAAACTTATGTACATATTTGTAAATACTAGAGGATCCTTTGACGCATAAAGCATACGTTGCCTTGACGACGGGTATTTCACCTCAAACAAAACGTATTTGTAAAAAATGTAAAACTTGGCAAGATGTGTAATGTTTATTTACTGCTTGAATGAATCTTTAATAAGTTAGTATATAATATTGACTTATTAACTTTGCCAAATTTTACAAAGTAAAATGTTCTTTTAAACTTTATTCGCTTTATATTTTTGAAAAAACATTTAAAAATTTAAATGCAGCGGGATTCGAACCCGCACCTCTTGGATACCGTCCATTCTACCAGCTGCGTCGAAATTCTTGTACGTTCATTACAACTTATTTATGTTGTTAGTGTCTCCGTAGAGAGATTTTTACAAATTTCTACTACTTAAAGATTATTAAGAAATAATCGTTTAACAAGAGAGATTGCTATTTTGTTTT